>CADEHL010001049.1:8738015-9173468 GCA_902827135.1 Harpagifer antarcticus | reverse complement strand
TTTTTTTCTAAAGCGGCCATGTAGTGTGTTTGGAGTTTGTTATACCTACGCATATTTCACCACTGGTAATATTTTCACTTTCTAAACTGAACATGGAGGGCATTTGGAGTGTTTGTCCACAGCACAAAACAAGCTATGTTTTGATTCAATACTTGAATGGTTAATCAAAATAATAACCAATAGTTACATTTAGTAGCTGCACCCCTTTTTATTTAAACTTTACAATAGTAAAATACAGTTTTACAGGTGAGAGGGTGTATCCATTTTGAAAAGAGCTGACCATAAATCTGACAAATGTTTTTAATATGAATTGTTTAATCGGCAAAGCAATTTGTGCATATTTAGATCTTTGAGATGATTATATTTCAATGACTAAGAAGATGCTGTGCTATGGACACACCACATGAGTCTTCAGTATAGTCATGTGTTTGTTTTCTGTAATAAGAAGACAACATGCAGCATCTTATGTATTTGCTGTGTCGCCCTTTTTTGCTGTTCATTTCATCCCATAGTTCATGCTGGTGCTTTTTGTATGAACGCACCACTTTGTACATATTGTACTTTCCATATGTTGTGCTGTGTGTGCGTGTATGCATGTTTGTTTTTCATTCAAAAAATGAGATGCATACATGTGTGGATTTTCTTTGATATGGTTTCATGCCCTTCAATGAAAAGCTCTTGGCTGTATTTGATACGAGGAGAGTTGCAATTCAATGGATTTTTTGTTTGTTTTGAGACACATGTTTCTTGGGTCTAACATTTGTTTATAGTGGTAGTAAACAGTTAAACCTGCTTTGTGCTTTTAAAAAGCCTTTTTTTAATGAAAAGAAGGGTAACTGTAGGTTTTCTTGCCAGAACCATTGTGCATCATCCTTGTACAATATTGTTAAAATAAGATTTTTAGTTTCAGGTATCTATCTTTGTATTTACTCTTTAATCTTTGTGACAAATGGAACACTACCGTATTTCCTGGTCCTTTTGTTAGTTCCCCAGAGGAACCATTGCAGTACAGTGATGGCATAATGTGATGGATATACCTGACACTGGTTCATCCCTTGAGGTAGAAATGCTGATTCAACAAATACCACATTCAAGCCCTTGACCAAAGAGCGGGCCAATTCACAAGCCTCTCATACAAGTCTAAACTCAGTGAAGACACAAGTCCCTCCCACAATGCAAAGCCTTTTCACTTTCATTATGTCGCCACAGAACTGCCTTTTTAAATGTTGGGTTACTATCTGCCACTACTGAGAACCACAAATGTTTTTTAGATAAGATTAGAAATACTTAATTGATCCCATTTAAGATGTTCTTGGTTGTCACAGCATCATACAAACAAGATTAGATATATTCTATTGATCCCAAATTGGGGGAAAAAGCAAGTACTCAAATTAAAGCGAAGACCAACCCAGCAAGTGGAAAAGTATTTAAATTTCGTGTTTAGTATTATGATAAGAACAGAGGTAAAATAATAAAGCGTGTGTTAAGGACAAGGCCTATACTGACTACCTCTTCCTTTTATGTAGTCAAGTACAATATTGAGAGACTTGTACTTTACTAAATGTTTTGCTACATTGTACTTCAACTCTACTTCAATTCAGAAGTAAATATGGGAGAAGTTTGCTCCACTACATGTATTTAATACCTCTAGTAACTTCACAGATGTGGATGAATGATGTGAAATATAACCAAGTGTTAAATCAGACTTTAGTTCCCCCTGGAGTAAATCCACCAGCTACCCTGCAGTCTACAAAGTCATTCAAACGAGCTGCACCTTTACCGGCTTTGAGAACACTTTCATGATCAATCACTATAAACATATCATATATATTATTCTGAAATGGGTACTTTTACTTTTGGTAATTTAAGTATATTTTGATGCTTATACTTATGTGCTTTACTTGAGTAACATTTTAATTGCAGGACCTTTACTTGTAACAGAGTATTCCTACACTCTGCTATGTTCTACTTTTACACTTTTTAACGTCGGAGCTTATCGATCCACAGTCTTTAAAAATGTAGCCCTGGTTTAATAGGATGTAAGTACCCATCCCTAGATCGAACCTCCTTATTTTGTGTTCAAAAAGCACCAGATTGATGCATATAACTTCAAAATACGTCACATTTTCTTACAGAAAAAAATGCTCCTAGTCCTCCATTAAGGGTCTGAGGTCCTCCCACCATAGTGTCACAAAGTACTGTGGAAAGCCCTGATGTCGGTGTAGTGTGTTACCCAGTTATGAGAGAACACTGTGGGCGTGGCTCCACTGGAAATGCAACTGTCACCAGCTGCAGGGATTGGGTGTTGCTTGTGACCTTTCTAGAGGGATTGAGAGGAGGGGTGAAGAAGTGACAGTGGGAAAGTCGAGGCTCTCTAGCTGTGGAAGACTACATTTAGTGTGCGTACATGACTTCGTTGCTGGCAGGAAACTTAACACTCGCTGTGTTTTTGGGATGGTACTTTATTTTCATTCACTTCCAAAGTCACTATGAACAATGGTACGTGTTTGTTTTGTTTTTCATATTGTGATCTCTTTGACTGAAGTTATCACTCTTTAGTCTACTTTGAAATGCACAAATCACTTGGCTGATGTTTACTTGGCAGCCCGCGGGCCAAATCCGGCCCCGGGGTGATATTTACCGGCCTTTGAGTATAATGTTAAAAAGTAATCTCTTTATATTCCAGAGAGGTGTTACATTGAGAGATAGAGGGGAAGACATTGCCTGAAAACTTCGACGGGCTCGGGTTTCAAACCCACCTACTAGCTACTGTAGTGACAACTCCTGTCATTTATTGCATCTCTGCGTGAATGATTAGATCATTTCACCTTAATCAAGTGAAATGATGTTGATGGTTAAATGAGCTTCACATGTAGGCCTACTGAGTTCTGAACTTGCCATTTCGATCTCTAAAGGCCGTGGGGCTATGTTGTTTGATTTAATTAAACACAATATATGCACTCCACTATGTCGTTGGAGTATTTACTGTATCAGAAGCTCTTGATATGATTGCTCATATTTAAAGCCACCTTTTTCCCGGCCCCTTGCTTTGGATCATTTCCATCAACCGGCCCCATTCCAAACTAATTGAATAGGCCTGGTGTGCAGTTTGCTGCTTTGCTTGCTGAGTTTTGCTATAATGCCGGCTTCAGGCTACGTCCCAGGATGACCCATTTGGGCGTAGTGTAACGATATTCCCTGAATATCTGAGCAGGTGCAATGTGACTGTATTTTCTCAGTGTTAGATACAACACTGGTTCAAGAACCACTCCTAAAACCTGGAAATGAGTTAGCAATTTAGCACTTGCGGCCCCCTCGTCTTGAAGTCAGTGTCTCTTTGAACACGGTTTTTTTAGATGCTTGAAATAAGATCTTTGGTTATCATGAGCCTAAAAGAGTTATACATATTTTGTTCTACGACTTAAAATATGTCAGTGAATAGCACACTGGTGAATGTCTGAAGCTTCTATGTGTCATACAAACAGTGGTTGCAAACAAGTGACTAAATGAGACTACTAAAGGCCATCACGCTGAACATTAGCTGTCTTTAGCTTAGCGGTAGTGACGGGAATTCATGTGGACATCATGTAGTTCCTTTATTGCCTTATGTTAGCTTTTTGTCTTCTGGCGATTGCGTTTATAAATAAGAAAAATCCCATTGCTTTTTTTGAGGGAGCACTTCATCAAATCTGTTATGTCTAAAGAGATTTGTCATCACTGCCCCTCTCTATAGCATGTTCACCACATTCACCTTACTAAAAAGCACTATTTATTCATTCCATATTGACCAGATGAGATTGATTGTGTTGTCTTTTATTTGATCTATGATTGAATGTATTCTAATGACCAGGGTGGAAAGGGGAAGTGGTCTCTGATTTCACACAAACAGTATGTGAAGGTCAACTCGGTTGTGTTTTTCCAGATGTGTTTGTGGACTGGAAGCAGAATGTCAATGAAGTGACGGTCAGACTGCGCTGTGGAGAGGGGGTGCAGAGAATAGAGGATATCAACACGACCTTCACTGATACTCACTGCCATGTGCACTTCCCAGGTGAGTCCTAGTACTGCATATTCATTGTACAGAAACTACAGTGGAGCATCAATAAAAAGTCAAGTTCAATTTAAATACAACCACAAGGACAACGGACAAAGTTGCATCCGTGTCAAGTGATGCATACTTACCATTTATGTGGATTCCAGTTCTGTTCTAAAAACATCTGTATGCATGTTATAATTGCTCAGATGGACGGCAGTGGAGCTGCCAGCTGCAGGAGGAGATTGAGGCGTCATGCAGCAGAGTCCAACACAAGGAGAAGGGAGGCTTCCTGCACGTCATCATGCACAAGAAGATTCCCTTCCACATCTGGCCTTCGCTTAAGGTGAGTCATATAACTTAAGGGGGTTTTCATTTAGATTTAGGGAAGCAACCTTCTGATGTTTTTAGTCCCGATACATAAGCTTTCGGCATTGGTCAATATGGAGTACGTATCTTATACAAAGGTGTTCCTAACTATGTCATTATTTAGGTGCATACTTTAAATCACTGTAATATTAGCGCGATTTCTGGATTTTCTCATATAATATATGAACTTAGTATGTCATTGAATAGATAAGCCCCATTGTGACTAACTCAATCCAGCTATTTGATTATAAATAAGAAAGAAATGACTAAAATCACTTAAACTACCAGCAATGTACTCAGCCAATTGCACATTGTTAATATTTATCCAGCTAATTAGGTTAAAATAAGCTAAATGAAATCCAATTGCCAGATCCTAAGCCTTTTTATTTACATTTTTTATTATTTGAGTACATTCGTGTTTTTTCCCCCTAAAATGTGACATTATACATGAAGCATTCTTTGCATAATATTTAATTGTGTAAAATTAGTTATTACTGTAAATGGGGTCTTCAGTTCAGTCTGCAGCTGGTTAAATACAATGTTTTTCCTCTACTTACTCTTATACAGTCAAATAAGAAGGAGAAGGAGACAGTTCCTATTGAGACCAAAAAAGAGAAGGAACTGGAGGGGAAGCCCGTTGCCTCGGAGTCATCAGAGAAACCCAGAGTGTCCTCCCAGCCAAATCAGCAGCCTCCCCCGACACCGGCACACAGCGAGTCCAGGCGCGTGGCAGCAAGGCAGAGCGGGGGTGAAGCGTGGCCTGAAAAACAACAAGCGTGTGACAAAACCACTACAGACTCTGCAGGGGTGAAAGGTGGAGCTGGAGATGGCTCAGCCCCCACAGCAAGCCTGTCGCAGTCACGGAAGGAGAGCCTCAGGAACCCAGTGCCAAGCGCACCGTCACACAGCTGCCCGCGGCAACCAAGGAGGCCACGTCACCTGCCGACAGGGACGCTCACACACACCTGCCCGCTGGTCGGAGCCCACAGACACAACGCAGAGATGGAGACAACAAAGGCGGAGGAGAGGAACAGAGCGCAGGAGTCGCTGCTGGCAGCCATACTAACAAAACTCAGGTGAGAAACGTTGTGTTTATTTATTTAGAAAGTCAAAATGTATTGTTTTACCAATTTAACCCTTATAATTTTAAGGATTAGGTCTGACGTGCCTTTGTGACGTGCAACAACATTAACATGAACCTTTCTGTTGGTCGCTTGTTAGCAGACCCTTCACGCGATGGCAGAGCGAACAGGTACAGGCAGGGCCCATAGTGATAGCTCTAGAGCAGGGGTCACCAACCTTTTTTAGGATGAGGGCTACTTTCAAAAAATAAAACAAGTCGGGGGCTACTTTTACTCCTATTTTTTTTGTTTTTTGCAGTGTATATATTTAGCACATTTTAACATTATTATAAGCTTACCTTTAAGCTTTGTGTGCTGTTTGGGTCTGTGGGACCCGTTTTCTGTGTTTACTCAAATAACATGTATTCAATTTAATTATTTTAACCTGCTTTATTTAGGGGTGGGCCTCACCTCCTCTAGGGGGGGCCTCAAATCCTCTAGGGGGGGGTCCTCACCTCCTCTAGGGGGTTCCTGGGGCATGCACCCCCGGGAAGATGTTTTTTAAAATGTTGAAGTGAAATGCATCAATCTGGTGCACTTTGAGCACAAAATGAATTTATGATACAGCTCTCAACACTCAGATGAAAGGGAGCTGTATACTTTTCAATGATCCAAACATCTTTAGAATATCATCACAACCAATAACAAATCATTTAAACTTGTTTATTCTTATCTTATGTTACCTAGTTAGCATTTTATCTTTTTCTTTATGCATATGTTACTGATCACTCTCCTTTTAAACAGTTTTTGGTACTGTCCTATAGTACACATTGGAATGATTTCTTACTTTATTAAATAGATAAAAGTGTGCTCTCTCGCTCTCTCTCCCTCCCTCCCTAGCTCGCTCTCTCTCGCTCGCTCACAGAGGCTGTGTGCTCCTCCGTGGCGATGACGGCTTCCGTTAAAAAATAATAATAAACATATTTGTAAAGTGGGGGGACACAAACGGGATTTCGAAAAGTGCGGGGGACATGTCCCCCCCCCCTGTCCCCAGTGGAGATTACGCCATGTGTGTGCGTCAAGTGCAATACATATATATGCAAGTTACAACACAGAGTGAACTCTGCCCCTCATGTGCTGTATAGGCTGGCATGACTAGGCTGTGTTCAATGGGGCTGATGTGTTGTGTAGATTCTGCCAGAAGGAAAATCAGCGGGGAGGTTGCTTTTCTTCCTGACTGCAACACTGGTCCCGCAAATCAAGCAAGAACGTGATTGGTCGATATTCATTGTGGGGGTGGGGGGGGAGGGTGTAGATATAGAGTTGTAGTAAGTAGATAGAGTTCGCTATGATTTAAGTTTTGTTTATGCATAGGGTAGATTCTTTTGACTTTTCCTTTTTTGTTTTGTGTATTTTAGACATTTTGGATTTGCTTGGCGAGCTATTTTTAGAATATGCTCCGGGCAACTCACGTTGCCCCTGCGGGCGACTGAGTGCCCGCGGGCACCGTGTTGGCTACCCCTGTCCTAGAGTTTTTAAATCTACTACCCACAAATAAACATATGGACATGGGTTACTATTTAAAAAAAATTGTAAATGTATTAGGAACCTATCCATGTGATTTTAAGTGGGGGTGGACATCAAATCCTCAAGGGGGGTCCGGGGCATGCTCCCCCGGTAAGATTTACATTTTGGAGTTAAATGCATCAATCTGGTGCACTTTGAGGGGAAAATAAAGAGACTTGATCTATGGAAACACCTATATGAAACATAACTATATACATTTCAATAATCATAAATCATGGCCATAACCAATAACATCCCATTTCCAATATGAAAAAACACTGAAACTTGTTTAATTATTTTTGGTTCATTTATAGTTGTGAGTGTGCTCCTGAATCAGCCTCTCCTGTCTCCCTCCTCTCCCCCTGCTCCAGCAGCAAAGACTAGTTTTAGCTCTCAACAAGTTTTAAAAGTTACCTTTTTTCACCTAGTTAACTTTTTTATTGTATTCATGCATATTTTACTAATCACTACCCCTCAAATGGAAATATGTGTTTACATATATGGTGACCAAACCGTTTGAGACCCACTGAGAACTTAGACTAAGTTAACTATCTAAACACTCAGAGTCCTTTACCTCACCTGAGCTGAGGTTATCCCGAGCTTGAATGGCACACAGAGACCAATCAAGGGCTTTGATTTATGATCTGTATGACAGTGCCATGTCGGCAGGCCACATCATGTAGACAGTAGGGATGCCAGCGATTATTCGATTATTCGATTATTCGTTACAGTCTCCATAATCGAATATTATTTTTCAAAATCGATTTTTTTTTTTTTTTTTTATTATTTATGTTTAATTTTTTTTTTTTCTGGCTTAGTTTCAACCAAAATATGGACTAATGCTAATAATAGTAATAGTATTAATAATTGTAAATGGCCATTGGTCACACCACCAGTTTGTTCTACTGTAAACTTGGAGGAAGCCTGCGTGCAGAGGAGACCGCTGCTGCAGCACGCTACACACCACCCCGCCCCCCCCCCTTTCCCTCACACGTGCGACTAAAGATGAGCAAAGCGGCAGGTAAAAGAGTTCCTCGTGGAACTACTTTGAACTTACAAGTCCAAAGGAAGTGAAATGCAAGCTCTGCAAAAAGACGTTGGTCGATCACAGCTCAACCTCAACAATGCGTTCGCATTTGAGTGCGAAGCCAAAGTGGTTACAGAGAACGCAGCAGCCGGCCATTACCAACTTTCCTTCGAGGCCACGTCGTTGTGATGACATGCGTGCAGGTGAAATAACTGCACTAATCACCAATATGCTAGTGAAGGACATGTATTTCAATGCTGCTATTATTAATACAGGCTACATGATGGTGGTTTATTTTTTTTATTTTCTAAAGTGCCTGTCATTGCCTTTATTTGAAGATGTGCGATGTGCGCACAATGTATTTATTGCAATGCTATTATTAATAATACAGGCTACAGCCTGTATTATTAATAATAGCATTGCAATAAATACATTGCTATAATAATATTTATTGCAATACTGCTATTATTAATAGAAGCTGTAGCCTGTATTTAATAATGGCAGCATTGCAATAAATACATTGTGCGCGCATCGCGCATCTCCAAATAAAGGTGATGGCAGGCACTTTAGAAAATAAAAAAAATAAACCAACATCATGTTGATGTAGGTTTATTTGCCGTTTATGTTGTTTGTACTGTTAAACATGTTCCAGTAGAAAAAAAAAAACGGAATTCCTTTTGTCGGAGTTTATTTTTTCTTCTGCGGAGGGGGGGGTCGGTCGGTCGAATAATCGATTATTATTCGCCAGGGCTGCGAATAATCGATTTTGATCATGGTCAGTTTCTGGCAACCCTAGTAGACAGCCAGTCACCCTGTGTGAGGCAGACCACATCATGTAGACAGCCAGTCACCCTGTGTGAGGCAGCCCACTTAACAGGCCAGGTCATCGGGAAACCCCCGGTCCTCCGATGGCCAGTCCGGGACTGGGTACAGGAGGCGTAGAGCCAGGGATCATTGTCCACAAGTTAATCGATCGCAGATGGTGTCGTGGTGGTCACGGACGAATTAAAAAAACCTAAATGGGTCGCGAAATATACTTGGGCGGCCGTTAATATACCTGGGCGGCCCACCCAAGTAAAGTCTTTGTGTGGGAAACCCTGCTGTTTATAAAGGTTCAGAAATTGTCTAATGTTGCACAAGTGCAATATCAGTCAAACATAATCCCAATTTAGTTATTTTTTTGATTCGTGCAGCCCTATTAGCAATTTAATGACACATCTTGCCATATGTGATAAACAAATGTCTTGATGGAGAGTGTGCCGTTTTCACATGGTTATTTATCTGCCTTCTACTAGGGCAGAGGGTACAATTGAACTATTTGAGAAGACAGACTCCTGTCATCCTTTTGCGTGCAAGCCAAACACTCCCTAATGCTTTTTGGCATGCCCTGCATAGCTTGGCAGCAGCATAACTGACTGGTTAGAAAACAGTTTTTAATTCAATACCTAGTCCTCATAGTCCTTTACTACTGAGCCAGCTCCACATACCCTAAATATCTTTGTGTTATCTGGCCTAACTAACCCTAACAACAATGATCCTTCTAAGCGTTTTTAGACGCTAGTTTCAAACTCAGTCAATCAACCCAGCGTTTAGGAATATTTCACAAATGACATATTTGAAAATGTTAAATATACACTCCAGCTTAAAAGTAATGTAGTTGCATTATGGTATACCATAGAATAAATAGGTTTCTTAATTCATAACCAAAATAGATGTAAAACATTGTCTGCTTACCGCAAATGTAATTATAGTCAGTGATATTCTTTGAACACATCCATCCGTTTTCCCAGCTGGAGCAAACACGGCAGCTGGAGATGGAGAGCCCCCACCTTCCTGACAGTTTACAATCAAAGATGCATTTGCCCGACAATGCAAACATGTTGGTGTTCCTTGCTCGAAATCTTTGAGAAAAAGATTTGGATATGGCCTGTTGAGGCATCTGGGTCTTTGTATGGACAGAGTACACCTCACTGTTGTTCTAAGGAGGTTTTGTTTGCTTGTGAGACAATGTGTGCTCATATTTATTTAGATATATAAATAGATAGAGCTCTGTTTTCCAGCCTGACTCTATTTAATGTGTTGTTTTGGTTTTGTGTGATTTAATTAATTTGTTTTATTATTGTATATAATTTATATATTTGAATATTATTTCACATTTCAATTGCAATGTTGAATGTAAAATAAAAAGTTCTGTTTGAAAGGATGTACTTGAGAGTCATTATTATATTATCATTATGTCAGTGGTCTAATAATGGTCTTTCAACAGTGCCGAAAATATTATCGTTTATCGCAATAATTTCCAGGAAAATGTATCTTAAAAATTAATTATCGTGACGGGCCTAATTCCGGTTCTGATTCCAGATCTGCTTTTCAGTTCGTTGAGAGGGTAAAAATAAGTCCCATAACCAATTTCACTGGGAGAAAAATACATTGATGAAAACATTTAGTCAAATCTGTATTCATATTGTTTAATTTGGTTGCTGTTATTGAATAACATTATATAAATATCATATCTGCATTGTTTTTTGCAATCACAAGTTAGTTGTACGTGGTGCAATTTGAGAATTTACAATTCCCCCAGTCCCTGGAGCCTCATGTCCTCACAACTCTCATTAATCCTGGTACTGGACTGGACAATTGTTATTTGTTCTTATCAAGTTTTGCTTCCCAACCAGAACTGTGTTCGCTACATTTCCCGCTCTGCCCCCGTCTAACAGTAGAGAAAGCGGCAGGATGCATTTCTTTAGGAATCGATAAGCAGAACCAAATTTTATGGAATCTCAATTTTGGAACCCAACCCTGCGTATACGGTATGACTGTAGACTCAAAGCAAGAACCCTGAAGTCACTTCTCTAAGCCTGCTTCATAGTAGAGGCCTCATATGACTTACAGAGTTAAACAACTCAAGCCCCGCTCTGGCTGCCAACGGCCTACCAAGATACATAGACCATACTACAGGAATAGAGTAACATTTCTAGATCTAATAATATAACGGCTCTGCCTCTTAAGCTTGGAAGAGCTTCATTTTTATAAACTTTAATACAAAAAAACAAACACCCTATCTTATTACTGCGTCTGCAAATAAACTTGATGTTACTCACAGTCTGTTCAGACAACAGCTTGCCTGATAAAGAGGAGTGAAGCAGACGCAAGCAAACTGTCTGTTTGTCACGTAGTGACGTGTCTTCACAGCATCTAGTGTTCAAAAGTCAACTTTGCAGATGCTTCAGCTCTTGCAGAAGAATAAACTTACAGTATATTGTACATGAACTTGGTCTGAATTGGAATCAAGTTGTTAGCTTTTCTCCTTGTTAACTGTCGTTGTTAGATAAAATAAACAGTGTGGTTGAGATTTCTTCCTTCTCCTAGATATTGAAGTCATTCCCTGTTGGATTTGTAGTATAATTCCTTGTATCTTTTCTTATTCAGGTGGCAGAAAAGCGTAACCATTCTTCAGAAAGATCTGGAACAGCAGCACACAGCAGTGATGACCAACCAGCAGCTCCCGTCAGCACCGTTAACGGCCTCCAAACAGATAACCAGCTACCTGTCGGCTTCAACAAGGAAGTGAACTCAGCCTCTCCTGAAACGCAGGGAGATAGAACTGACTCTGAGCTACAGAAAAAGCCTGTTGAGCAGGAATCAGAGCGCTACTGATTCGCCAGCAGAGCTTGACTCAAAGGAAGCAGGTTCGATACCAGCTGTTGGCATGGCCCAAACAGAGCCAGTCACCTGTAGCCCAGAGGCAGGGCAGCTGTGACGGAGAGGAGAAGCAAGACCAGTCCAAGGAGGAGCCCCCTCTGGAAATAAAACAACAGGAAGGTCAGTTAAGGAGGTTTTGAGAATCATGAATGCATTATTTAGAGCGAAGGCCGCACAGTTAACATTTTAATGTTATCCAAATTGCAATATGGGTGTGTGCAATATCGAAATCTCAGTAAAGGCAAAATATCTGAATGAAGTATTGTGGTGTTGCAGAGAAGCCACAGCCTATATAGGTGACTCCCTTTAAGCCACAGGAAACTGCAGGTTTTGACACCTGCACATAGTTTGATTATTACATTATCCATCAAAATGTTACTTAATTAATAATTAGTTAAAAAAAAAGTCCTTTCTGTACATCATTGATGCAGTTATTACATTATTGGGTTATATCAGATTAAAGTTAAATGTCAAATTGTATTACCTTTTTAAGGAAATTACAATATTGCTTGCTCCATACCCCTGCATTGTGACAAATCCTGTGTGTATAAAACATATGCAGGTAGATCAAGCAATAACAAAGTACTGTTTGTACACATCCAAGGTTGTTTTGCTCTAAAGATTGTGAGCATTGATTTATTGAGCAGGTAAATATGAGTTTGTTTCTACCTTCAATATTTCCCTGCAGTCGCAGAGCCCATGGTTAACCTGCAGGTTTTGAAGAATGACTCGTACGAGAAGGGCACCGACCTGATGGTGGTGAATGTTTACACGAAGGGGATCTGCAGGGACACAGCCAGGGTCATCTTCAGGGAACAGGACTTCACCCTCATCTTCCAGACAAGGTAGGCAACGGGAACAGCTAAACACAAACAATAGTTAAAGGATAGCTTTTAATGTATTTAACCAGAGAATTATTTCTGTTTCTTCCTTTCAGTGATACTAACTTTCTGAAGCTACATCCAGACTGTGGACCAAACACAGTGTTCAAGTGGCAAGTCAAACTCAGGTCAGTGTTGCACTCAATGTAGTCAGTCACATTTTGGGGCAAAATAAACTCTTGTGCCTCGCTTTACTGAAAAGGTGCTCTGTTGTCTCAAGACTGTTTTTTTCTGGGAAACTTTGTTAGCATCTTCAACAGTGGCAATGCACAAGTGCTGCATCAGGTCAAACACATGATATAGATAGGATGGCATAAACTGACTTAAACTGGGATCATATTTTAGGTTGTCCCAATCTTTTCCTTTTTATTGCCTCAAATACTCAGCCCAATTGCAATTGTAGAGACCATATGTAATTACTCGCCCTGCATCTTAGTACTGAAGTACCTTGAGGCTTTTCCAATATCAAATCACAAGAAAGTCTATTCCCACTCAAAAGAAATAAACAAGCTAGTTGATATACTATCCCAATTTTTTTTAATGTATTTAATTCATTATATAAAGGTTAATAATATAAACCTCAGACTGTAGTGGATAAAACAGATCTAACCGATGGGTTTGACTGAAGCCTCATGCCACTTTGTCTTTTAATCTGACCTGTCAACATTTGCCCCCCCCCGTGCCTCAGGAACCTGATCCAGCCCGAGCAGTGCAGCTACTCCTTCACCCCGTCCCGACTGGACATCAGCCTGAAGAAGAGGCACAGCCAGCGCTGGGGGGGTCTGGAGGCCCCCGCCAATCAAGGTGTGCTGCCAGTCTTCTACTCGTTAGCAGTATGCGGTCATAGATCTAGGATGTTGCATGTGTGGTAGGGGTTAACGGTTCACAAACATTTCGGTTCGGTACGTACCTCGGTTTTTAGGTCACAGTTCGGTTCGGTACGTTTTCGGTACAGCAGAAAAAATTATCACAAAAAATAAAATATATATATATTTTTTTATTATTATTAAACTGTGAATAATGTATTCACTCAAATAAATACAAAAATAATAAAATAAACATTAAGGTGCAGCATTTCGATGAACTGAAATAATCTGTATTTGAACTGTACTAGTACCTAAGCAGCCAGTTTGACATTAGGACTTGCTTGTCATTGTATTTTCATGTTTTTTTAAAGAAAAATGAACTTGCCCACATTGCTTGCCGAAAGGGCAGATCTGCTGGCACTAACAATGTCTCCTGCTGTGGAGAACACCCTCTAGGGACAGAGGTAGCAGATACACCCAGGTAGCGCTTTGCTAACATGGCAACATAAGGATATTTGGCGTTTGTAATCGCTTTGGCTCGGTCTGAACTTGTTCGAGTGTGGACGCTTAAATGCTAGCGGGAGTTGGGTTTGCACTTCAGTCTTTTTTCTTTTGGTACCGGTGATATTCACGTTCGGGTGATGCCTTTTCAAATGAGTGTGCAAGTTTGATGTATTGCCAGCCGCGTAACCAATGTTAGTTGAACAATGCCGACAAATAGCTTTGGTTCGGTCCACCTGTCTTTGTCCGTCATCCTTGTACGTAATTGCGAAACCAAAATGTTCCAAAACCGGAGACTTCAATGATGCTGGAGGATTTTCGAGCTCAACTTTATCTGCGTTCGCCATTTAGACAGTTCCTCAAATTACTGACTACATTTGAACGCATCCCTGTGACCAGCTCTCTAGTGCCTCTCGTCCAATGAAATGACTTGGTCACTCTATGACGCGTTGAACCCAATGTGAGCAAATGACTCTGAATGCTGCGACGCAGCACCTGAGATTACTTTCAAAAAGTTGTTCACGTTCTCAATTTTTTACGTTTAACGTTATATTCGTTCGGTACACTTCGGTACACACGTGTACCGAACCGAACGGCCCGTACCGAATTATTTCGGTACAGGTACGCATACCGTTACACCCCTAATGTGTGGTGAAATGATATACGTGTTAATTATAAATATGCTTGTTACACTCTCGATGTCGATCACAACCATGCGTTTGAAAACACATTATTTTAAAATCAACATACCTTTTATTACCCCTTGGCAACTCCTTTTTTGATTTTGACGTAGACTTGTTTGCCTCACACAGACAGGTGGCCCCTATTTAAATATTGAGCAAATGTATGTCTGCTGTAGCGTTGCTCTCTCAATGACAGGAATGTGAACCCTGTAACTGTAGCTAGTACATGGATACGGGGGCCAGTTCATCCTGCGAAGCCTTATGTGCCCTACATACTGTGACACCCACGGCTTGGTGCCCTTGAGAGACCATTGGATTAGATTTCCATTTGTTTTACAAGTCCATAATATCCTAATTGCTTCCCAATAAAGTCCTTGGAATTTTCCGGGACATAACTCTTCAGGGGGGGGGTGAAATTCACTGAATACACATACTATACAGCAGTGACCACCAACTGGCGGCCCGCGGGCCACATCCGGCCCGCCGGACATTCTCATCCGGCCCGCAGACGGGGGTGACTGTGGCGTTGGCTTCGCCCCCCACCCATTTTTTTTTTACAACGTCTCGTGAGTAAGGTGCAGTACCGGAGTCCAACAGAGAGGCAGCAGCTGCGGGACAGTAGACTGCGTACTGCGAAACCTTCCCTTCCTTGAAGAAGAAGAAGAAGTGATCCTTGTTGTGAAGAGTCTGCTTTGTGCGCTCCGCACCACAGCAGCAGCTGCGACAGAGTCCAACAGAGAGGCAGAAGCTGCGGGACAGTAGCTTAGAAGCAGGGTTGGGTTGTAACGGAATATATGTAACGGCGTTACGTAATCAGAATCAAAAATCAAGTAGGCTAACTGTATTCAGCTGGCGTTACATTTGAAAAACGAGTAATCTGATTACAGTTACTTTCGTAAACCTGAAGTGAATACATTTTGGAATACTTATTGGAATTATTGGTAGAAAAGTTTCCTCACAAAATGTAATATTCATTACCGGCAGAACTGTGTGCACACTGCACAGCGCTGCAGCGTGTCTGTGAGCGAGAGAGAGATGCAGCGTGTCTGTGAGGCCCCGCCCCCGCACGCAGATGAGAGAGAGATCTCTTTTAAAATATAGAAAGTTAGAAACGGAGATGGTTCGATAAAATGTGCAAGATAACGTTGATGTAGCATTTCTTTATTGTCGAAATGATGACATTTATAACGGGATAAAATCAAAGTGAATGGCCTGCTGCTGCTGAATGCATGGGGCAAGTGACTGGAAACAGTTTTAAAAGTTATTACATCGTTTCAGATAATAATAATAATAATGATAATGCATTCTATTTAGGGGCGCCTTCAATGCACCCAAGGACACCTTACAATTCATAACATATTCTAAGGAAAGGTTTACAGTAGGAGAATGCAGTCCGGGTGATGTTATGTGGGGTGCCAATGAGAGGGAGCTGTCCAGAATGACACCAAGATGTTGTGTTTGAGTTCTTGATAAGCCATTAAAACAGTAAAACAAGTGTCTCCTGCTCACCAAAACATACCCATCTGTTATGGAAAAAGAAAGTATTTCAAAAGTATTCTAAAAGTAACCTGAACACGTTACTTTTTTAAGACACGTAACTGTATTCTGATTACTTTCAGAGCATGTATTCATGCCCCCCCCCCCCCCCCCCCCCGCTGGCCCCGATAGTGTCTATTGGATACATTTTGGCCCTTGGACAAATGTAGTTGGTGATCCCTGCTATACAGAGATGCTGTATGAGAAACCAATGTGAGTTTGGAAAATTGAACAATGTAAATCTATTCTAGTAGACCTCAACAATGGAATTATGATCAGTAGAAATGGCCATGTCATGGAAGTGTAAGTTCAACCGTATTTGGTTGGAAAACATCGGATTTTGCTTGGTTGAAACCAGTGGAGGGGAACGTGTTTGATGCCCGCTGCAACTTTTGCAAACAAAATTAGCGTTCGTTTTGCTAATGCAGCGTTAGCTAATGCAGCAGTCTAGGTGAACCTTAAAAGCGGAGGTGCTGTGGACACTAAATACTGTAGCTAAACACCAATCATACAACAGCATGAAGGCAGCAGAGCTCTGAATATAGCTCTTGTCACTCACTCTCTCTCTACACACACCCACACACACACTGTACACAGAGACACACATACACACTTTTTGTCTAACACGCTAACACAGTTCTGTATGCTGTTATGTTCAGTCATTGTTCTTATGTTGAACATGAATACATTTACTTTAAGTAATTTATGGGACGTATTCTTCTTTCATAGTAATTTTCCTTCATACTTTCTTGCCGTGAAATAGGTATTAAAGGTCCCATGCCATGGCCATTTCTACTGATCATATTTCCATTGTTGAGGTCTACTAGAATAGATTTAAATTTCCCAAACTCACATTGGTTTCTCATACAGCATCTCTGTATAGTATGAGTATTCACCCGGTGTTCACTCTCTGTCCTAAACGGCTTGTCGGAGCTCCTGCCCCCCCTCCCTGTGAGCCCAGTGTGCTCTGATTGGTCGGGACGTTGCGAGGCTCGCCGCTGCGAGGAGCGACAGGCTTCCGGATCGGCGATACAGCGAGAACAAGCGAAAACTCATCCTGAGCACACACAAAAACTCACAGCCGAAGTAAAAACAATAAGTGTGGCTTGATATTGAGTAAGAAAAAGGTTTATAACCAGGGCTGCACATAACTGGTGCGCAGTGTGCGCATGCGCACCTCCGCCCAAAAAAAGAGCACCGGGTCATTTGAAAAAAAGGCGCATTTGCGTACCAACATTTAGAGAGAGAGAAAAGAGAGGAGAGAGAGAAGGGAAAAGAGAGGAGAGAGAGAAGAGAAAAGAGAGGAGAGAGAGAAAGATCTTTGCGAGTTGCATATGAACTCAGGGCCGGTCCGTAGCACTGGTGTTATAGATGTTCGCCTAGGGGCCAGATCTGGGGAGGTGCTGCGCCGACCCAGTGGGTCTTAACAATCCTGCTCGAGGGAGTGTTTCTGCATACCATGCACATGTTTGTTTATGTCCTCATGACATGTTATAAGAGAGGAGTCGGCCATTTATTCTCAGAATTCAACACCTTGTCTCTTACCTTGGAAATATCCCTAAAGGTTTCAAAAACCTCCCTCTGGGAGGGAAAAAAACATTTTTGACCGTTGGTGCTCATCCTAATTTTCGGCCTTGATGATAACAATATTCATAATTAAGTAAATGTCACACCCTTTTCATCCCGGTTACACGTTTCATTTGCCCTGTACGATGGGCGCTTTTGTAAGTGATGAAAATGGGGGATGTTGGCTTATCTGGCGCCCGCAGCTCACAGCCAAAGTGCGAGTGAGCGTGGGAGTGAGCGAGGGTGCACCGGTACCAGCGCTGTTGTTATTAGCATCTGGTGCTAGCTGCTCTAACGGAAGAAGAAGATGTTTCTTCAATAATGTGGAGGGAGAGTCCTCTCCAGTCAAACTGAGGCTGATAACTACAGCTCAGGAGGTAAAGGACTCTTGAGTGTTTAGATAGTTCACTTTAGTCTAAGTTATCTCAGTGTGTCTCAAACGTTTTGATAAACACACATTTCCAAGGCACTCCTTTATAATTATTGGATAAACAGGTTTGAAATCATTCCAATGTATACTATAGGACAGTAAACCAAAAATATCCTTTAAACTGGAGAATCATATGAATGAACAACAACAATAAAATAAGTTACATTAATTTGTTATTGGCTATGGTAGGTTATTGGTTATGTTCACATACTTATTTGATTACATCCACTTGTCTAAGATGACAACAGAGACTTTCGACCCAAAACCAGCTGTTGACTTGTGGATGCAAGCAGCTAATCGCAGACCTCAACCAGAGAGAAAGAAGTAGGCTTACATCATCAGCTACCATGTCTGACAGTCAGGAGGGTAGTGATGACAGCTTTGTAGGATTACTGGTCGTGCTAATGTTGTCTTGTGTTCACCTCTGCATGTGTGTTCTGTGTTCACCTCTGCATGTGTGTTCAGTGCCGTGTGTCTGGCAAATAAAGTCAAGACCCCCTCAAAAGTTACAGTTTATTTCATTTTAAGGATGAGCACCAAGCAACATCTCCAGGTGCTCCTTTGAGAACCAGGGCAAAAAGGTTTGGGGACCCTGTTTATAACGCTGTGAGCATGGGTCTGCGGAGAGCATTTCTCCGCGATCCCAACTCGTTTATTACCAGTGTTCAGGGAGCTCTATGCAAGTCAATGGGGACTCCCTGGTAGTTAGCCAAGGGATCCTGGTATGTGAAGAGCTCCGTGGATTGGTCCATTTGGGCCAATCCGGTCATTTGTTGTTGATTTGAGTATTCACACGTCACAGTACCCAGGAAGCAAACAAATGGAAAAAGAGAAATCTCCAACGAGGCGTTTTGGGGCAGCATAGACAGGTCTTTTCTGTGTTAGAGTTTTACTCGCTACAGGGTGTACTTTGAGGGTTTTGTGACTCTGCAGACCGTTTACATGCAGAAAAACCTTCATAACACACAAGGGGACGGGTAATAACCAGAAAAGCATGACATGGGACCTTTAAATTCTATTCAAAGTGGTCTTAAAAAGTCTTTTAATTTGAGTTGGTAAAATCTGCAGGAACCCTCTAGTATCTCAAAAGTAATGATTTTGCACAATGGGATTTTTTTATTTTTAAAGTCTGCCTTAATGAAAGGCTTTACAAACTCTGTTTACAGCTATTCACGGCCAGCACCGTCAAGTGTCTTGTTCTTGTGCAGACCTTTAGCTTCTAACCACAAGCTCCATTCTCCTGTTCAAGGTGCAGTGGGGTGGAGCCAAGGTCGCTGTTCCCTCCAACCCATCCTGCATGGAGAAGAGTCAGCCGGGCAGCAGCCAGCACAGCCACCCCGCCAAGGAGGAGCCCCCCAGGGTCGGGGAGGAGAAACCCAAGCCCCCTAAAGCCTTGTCCAGGATGGATGATGGAGGTCTGGATAACGTGGCTCCCCGCTCCGTCTCTGAGCATGTCCCTATCTCCAAGCCAGAGCCAGCTGTTACCACGGTGAGCAGGAAGATGACAAATCCTTTACAATTCCTATCCTAATTGCAATATCAGATATTTGAAATGACTTATTTAGAAGACAAGTCAATGTTTTTAATTTGAAGAATGTATGTATTAATCTTTCTCACACAGCCTAAACCCACCTGCATGGTGCAGCCCATGACCCACGCCACTCCCGCCAGCAACGAGCGCCATGAAGAAGAGGAGGAGAAGAAGGTGTGCCTGCCTGGTTTTACAGGATTGGTCAACCTCGGAAACACCTGCTTCATGAACAGCGTCATCCAATCCCTGTCCAACAGCAGAGAACTCAGGGATTACTTCCATGGTGAATACTGTCTAATTTGTTCAATAGCACAGGTTACGTTACAATGTGCACATTTTAACTTTAATTTCTTATCTTTATACACATTTTTTTTGTTGATTGTTTTCTTTTACTTATGTTTATGAAAACATATATATATTTGATCTTTTATTGGACATTTAACTTGAACTAAATATGTTTTTTTCTTTTCTTTTTTTTCTTTTTCTTCTGCACATTCTTACTTTAACTTCTTAAAAGATTATTAACATTGACCTAAAGGCATCATTTAGTAGGCACACTACTTTATTCTGTTGCTAAAAAATAAGAAATGGTCTGTTTTCTTAGGGCTTGGGTACACAGATACACAGATAATGCTATGATAATCATGGCCTCATTAATTCTTATTGTATTGACTGCCTCTGCTAACCACAGCAGTGCCAAGTGGCCCACAAGAGCTCATTTAATGAGGACTTTCTCAAGTTGTCTGAAAATCCAAGATACACAGTATTTTCTGCAGTTCAAGTATTTTAAACTTTGAAATAATTGCAGCTTAATCTAGGTCACGTGTGACAATGCATGCTGTAGGGATGATACATTAACTGATTAAACTATATATTTATAAACATATATTTAAGATTCATTTGATCAAGATTTAACCACAAACAAAATGAGAAGCTGGGTTAGAATGAATACGGCTATTTTGAGAAAAACAGTATGTGAAAAATAATGTGTTTTTATGACAGTACAGGATGTAAACCTGTTTTAGTGAAAAAAAAGATATATTAATAAAACATAGGTCTGAACCTAAAAAAAAATCAAAAGATATAATCCTTTTTTTAAATGACATTTAACTGGAACTGTTTAGAGAACTACCTTTCATTTGAATTTAAACCTTTGCATTTAAAATGTTTTAAAACCAATAAAGCTTTGGTCTTCAACTAAAGCGCTTTACTTTCCACATTCCTCCACACGGATACATTCTGAGGAAATGTTACTGTGATGTCCTTTCGGTCTGTATACATAAACGTCTAAGCCCCAAGGACCTCTGTGATGTCTCCCAGTGTCTCATGCCTTCTCTCGTTACTCCTGTAGATCGAGGGTTTGAGTCAGAAATCAACTGCAATAATCCTCTGGGGACAGGAGGCCGGCTAGCCATTGGTTTCGCTGTGCTCCTCAGGGCCCTTTGGAAAGGAACACATCATGCCTTCCAACCCTCCAAACTCAAGGTACACAAGCAGAGATGTTCCATGTGAACTATACCTAATCTTCTCAAAGGAAACACATCATGCTGAGTGTAGCAAGAGCAACGTGATCAGTGCTTTAATGCGCCTCATTCCCACTCCTCCTTTGTCCCGTACAGGCTATAGTGGCCAGTAAAGCCAGTCAGTTTACAGGCTACGCCCAGCACGACGCCCAGGAGTTCATGGCGTTCTTGCTGGACGGGCTCCATGAAGACTTGAACCGCATCCAGAACAAACCTTACACCGAGACGGTGGACTCTGACGGGCGGCTGGATGAGGTGGGTGTTTCTCTCACCTATGAGCTATCTAGAGGTGGTAGGGTTTAGAAGTTTTGAGTGGTAAACGTGCTGTGATAAGTGACTTGGCTTTAAGCATGGCCACTAGCACTAAAATCCTTACTTTTCATAGGATAATGACAAATAAAAGAATGTTCTTTTTGGGGAATTTTCTGTTGAAATATTAACTGTTCCTTCTTGTCAATTCTGATGTTCTTGTTTTTTGTGATACTTTTATCTTTTTTTAAAAGCTTAGAATAAGTTACGACTGGGAAAATACTGTCAAATCTGTGCAAATAAAATGAAAGCGAAGTGATTTTCTCAATTGAGCTGATGGTGTTTTAGGTTTATAAGAAAAGCAATGGAGGGAGGGGTTTTCCTCTTTGACATTTTTCACCTGTGGTGATGATAATCCTCAAAAGGGGATATGTTGCTTTTTTTGAAACCTTTAGGGATATTTCCAAGGTAAGAGACAAGGTGTTGAATTTCTGAGAATAAATGGCCTACTCCTCTCTTATACAATGTCATGAGGACATAAACAAACATGTGCATGGAATACAGAAACACTCCCTCGAGCAGGATTGTTAAGACCCACTTGATTTGAATGTCTTGGTTGAGGGTACTAAAGTAACAGGTCAGGTTTTTCAGCAGAAATCTTGAGGAGAGAAAACAGAGCTTTCCAGACTGGGTTTCCTATGCCTTTTTCCCTTATGTTTCCCTTTTCTAACGCTGCCTCATATAATTGGTTGAGTTGTAATTCATTTAAGAGACATCAATAAGTATCTGAGTTATTAGTGTTCTTTCTCTTTTGAAATGGTGAAGCTGTAGGTCATTCTGATGTGATGTATGTATTGGTGTAGGTGGTGGCAGAGGAGGCATGGCAGAGGCACAAGATGAGAAACGATTCCTTCATAGTGGACCTCTTCCAGGGCCAGTTCAAATCCAAGCTGGTCTGCCCCATGTGCTCCAAGGTACCTTCTTCAAAATGTTCTTCCTAATATGGAAATGCTTTCAAATGTTTGCTTTGTTTTTGAAATAAATCATTCCTTTCACCATTCCTCACTTCTCTCTTCTTTTTCTCCAGGTGTCCATAACCTTTGACCCTTTCCTTTACCTGCCCGTGCCCCTACCCCAGAAACAAAAGGTGCTCTCAGTTTTC
Organism: Harpagifer antarcticus; assembly: GCA_902827135.1. Lineage (NCBI taxonomy): Eukaryota > Metazoa > Chordata > Actinopteri > Perciformes > Harpagiferidae > Harpagifer > Harpagifer antarcticus. The sequence continues at coordinate 9,150,842 of CADEHL010001049.1, read as the reverse complement.
TACTTTGCTAAGGAACCTCATAAGAAACCCATCAAGGTAAGATAAAATAACTTTCCACTTAAGCACATATACCTTTATATATTTTCACAAGATGTATCTTTTGTCTAATGTTATTTATGTTTATCTGTGTCTCAGTTTTTGGTGAGTGTGAGTAAGGAGAACTCCAGCACGGCGGAAGTCCTCGAATCCATTTCCAGGAATGTCCGCGTCAAACCAGAGAACCTCAGGCTGGCAGAGGTGTGATATAACAAATATTCAGTTATTTTTTTCCTGACATTTCTAACATGATTTCTATTTCAAATGTTTTTTCCATTTAAGAAATAATATTACTACAGGGCACACAAAAGAAAATACAGATACATATGAGTGAAAACATACAGTTAAAAATAATAATTACAATACTATTACTTGTTTAACTTTGCCCTTAAGTTTCACATGTTTTCTGTACTCATTATGTGGGTTTGGAACACAAATAAAAAAACAACTGTAAATGGAGCAATTGCAGACGGCCTGCTGAAGGACAAAACTGTACTCGTTATGTTGTCCTCTCAGGTGGGGAAGAACCGCTTCCAGCGCATGTTCCTGCGGTCCCACTCCCTGGACACGGTGTCCTCCTCCGACATGCTGTTCTGCTTTGAGGTGCTCTCCAAAGACATGGCCAAAGAGAGGGTGGTTCTGCTCCGAGTGCAGCAGGTAATTAAAACCGGATTTTTCCTAAAGCGTATTAAATGTGGGTGATAAAAGATATTGAGTTTTTTTTCCTTTGCCATGTGTTTTCCCTACAGAGACTCCAGGTCCCTAATATTCCCATCTCTAAGTGTGCCGCCTGCTTGAAGCCTCCGGTGTGTGATGACGACAAGCTGAAGCGCTGCACACGCTGCTATCGTGTGGGCTACTGCAACCAGTGAGTTCTACTACCAGATGCCTTGCCCAAAATAGAATAGTGCAGTGATGACTTATCTTTGAAGGATGACCCGGAAGTTAGCGTCACAAGGGCTCCCTCGACAATATTCAATACGATTTTTCCATTGGATTTTGGAAGATTGCAGAAAGAAAGATATTTGGAAAACACGTTAATAATACTTACACATTTTGTTTAGCGGGACAATCTCCACATATTCACATATTTCATGATTTTTAAAGTGTAAATGCTATCGGCAAAAATAAAACGCTAAGTTAGGCTATAAAGAAACTACATCAGTGTTGCATGGTTGCGCATCACCACTGCTGAGCTAAAGGTGGCTAATGTTCAGCGTGATGATAGTCTCATTCACTCGTTGGCAACTTTTGAAAACACAAAAGCTTTTATTATAAGAAACAAAGGTGGAAATCTCTTCAGCTTGTGTTAACCACAGATCTTATTTCAAGCATCTAACTAAAAACACATACAAAAAACGTTTGACTTTGGGACAAGGGAACTTGAAGTGGTGAAACGCACCACTCGATTACATGTCAAGATCGTAAGAATAAGATTTGTTCGGGTAGAAATAATTTTACACATGTAGACTGAGGCATCTGCCAATTTTTACAAATCTCTTCTACATTTTAACTTTTTTTTCTTTTTTTTCTAGAGATTGTCAGAAGACCCACTGGCTCCATCACAAGGGTCTGTGTCGCCCCAACACAGAGAACGTGGGCCTGCCCTTCCTGATCAGCGTGCCAGAGTCCCGCCTCTCCTACGCCCGCCTCACCCAACTGCTGGAGGGCTACACCAGGTACACTACTTTTTAGATTACAAAATAACACAAGTACTCGTATATATTCAACAGGGATTCATAAGTATCATTGTCCCTGTCATTTAAAGATCTCTGCAAGGAATCACCCACTTTAAAAATGCAGTCCGCTGTCAGTTAATGTTGATCTTCTCTGTGCAGGTTTTCCGTCAACGTGTTCCAGCCTCCTTTCCAGTCAGACAGGACATCCCCCGAAACACCCCAGTCGCGTACTGACCTCCCCCCAATGCCAGCAGGCTCTCCTGAGGGCCCTGGGTCCGGGGATGAGGCTGTGGGTGGCAGCAGTGTAGGAGCAGCTGATCAGGATCTGGAGAGCCCCTCCTGCTGCCTGAGGCCCAAGCAGAGTCCGCTCAGGCCTCAGTGCTCCTCTCCGGGGACTCCCTGTCCTCCTCCCAGAGCTCCCTCTCCACCACACGGACTGCAGACTCAGCATTCTCTGAGCCGATCTCCTCTGCTTCCTGCTGCTCTCTGGACCATCTTGCAGAGAAAGAGACGTCTTGTGAGAAAGCAGTGCGCCCGGAAGGTAATAATAAAGCTTAAAGGGAGGCAATCCTCATGACACGCATTTTTAAATAATTATCATCTGATAAAACAGACCAGTCTCTGCCAGTCTTTTTTTTTTTTTTTATCCGATGACGTTATCAGTGATTTTAAGCTGATTAATTACCGAAATAACATCAACCCTGTGGGTTGACTTATTTTACCGGAAGTGACGTGAACTATGCGTTTGGTGTCGAGGACAAATTGACGTATGTGCTTTGTTCATGTTGTTTACTCTAGTTACTCTCACAATTCTATAGAAATATGCCTCATTGTATCACGAAACATTGCCACAATTCGGAGAGGAACAATCCACGGAATGCTCGGTTGATGATCTATTGCCAACGGGTAAGCGTAGGAAGTACGTTCGGAGGCAGTGGCTAGCGAAATGTGCTCGGCCCGAACCGAGCACATTTCGGCAGCGAACATTTCCGGACGACTACTCTGAGAGTATGATGAAACATAAAATGGGATTTATTAATCAACCATTACTTAATGGGGATGCAGTGCACTGCCAATGCCAGCCAGCGTAAGCACCTTACGCAGCAGACTTTACTTATTGTTTACTACGTAAGGAAGCAGGAATTGCAGGACCCAGAGCGCACGGAGCACAGAGCGGACAGCAGATAACGGAATTGCAGTTTTATTGCTTATAGATTATCAGAACATTTCAAAGGGGACACAGTCACATTGGATATTAACCTATGGATTAACTACATCATCGTTTTTTTACGTTGTAATGCCATTGAGGACCAGTTTAGACCAGGCAAAGACGAAGGTAAGCCATGTTAGCCTAGCGCATGTTAGTACCTAGCACCACTTGTTTTGATGTACGTTTTTGTTGATAACGTCGCGAGTTGTATCTTTCAGTGTTGAGGTGAGCATCGTTAGATTCTGTGTCTTTACGATCATAAACGATGTGTTGGATGTGCAGCTGGGATAAGTAATAAGGGAGCTAGGAGTGATTTTCGGTGCAGTAATAGGTTAGCATTTTTCGCTCGGGGCTAAATCAGAGGCTCACTGTTAGCATTGTGTGTTTTTTTTAAAGAAAAAAATGAAAAATGAAAAAGTTTTTTTTCCCGTTATATGGATATTAAATATTCATAGTTTATTAAATATTAAGGTTCCTTAGACGTTGTTTCCTGCAAATGACGCGATTTCGGCCCCGGAACCAGATCCGTGGGGCCTAAGAGGATAACAGAGTATGTTTTTTAAAAATGTTTACAGTTGTATTTGAATTATCACTATAGCTATTCATTCCATCCAAAGTAATAAAACGATTTTTACAGTGAAAAAGGTCAAATGGAACTGATGGTTCCCAAATTACCCAGAGGTGAGTCCGCCTGGACTTTATTTTTCTAAACTTCTTCCTCGGCTGACGAGTCCGAACTCAAATACTCCGCCATGTTTTTGTCGAATGAGCTGTTTGTGTGTTTTACAAAGTGAACGCATAGATGACGTTACGACCTAGTTTTTCGGATCATGTGACTCCGACTCCGACTGAAAATGGCCAAAATGGCAGCTGCCTGACGGAATATACAGGTTTTGATAAAAAAGAGCTATAAAATCATTATTTACCGGGGAATATCGCTGATTTCTTCAGGGTATGGTTTAAACATAATGTTTCACTAAATACTGAAGTTTTTATTAACTATCTAATGACTGGAGCCTTCCTTTAACATTAACTCAGAACCCCAAGCAGTGTTTTGTTCCTGTCACATTAAGTTATTCACCTCTATGGATCATAGCTGGGATTAGGGAGGACTCAAGTTTATGTTGTGTACTATAACAGGGGTTCCCAAACTTTGCCATGACAAGGACCCCCATAGCATTATCCCTGTTGCAATTTTTTTTTTAAATGATGAGTACATTATAGGGATGTAACGATATACCGAATATCGCGGTAAATAAACGTCCCAATACCGTCGTGAGACTGACAACATTTTTTTTTTTTTAAATATATATTTTTTAAAACACTTTTTTTTGTTTTAAACCTTTATTTAACCAGGTGGTCCCATTAAGATCATCGATCTCTTTTTCAAGAGAGACCTGTCCAACATGGCAGCAAGTAGGTTACAACATGAACATAAAACAACAGAACACAAAAGGACATTACACACCTAGAGACATTGACAAGTACCAACATCATATTTATATCTCGCCCTGTCAATAAGCCTCACCTTCTTGGCAAAAACTGTATTGTTTTTGAAGTGGTGGAGAGACAATGCACAGTTTGACCCACTGCTGTCACCCATGGCCAAAGCCTATTTCTCTGTCCCACTGAGGTGGCGGATCGTAAAATGTCCGTCATAATCCCTTATTACCCGTCGGGTCTGAACAGTTCACGAGAGAGCACGCTCATGAACAGTCAACGGGGGGTGGGGCGGTGTTATGCCGCGTGTGCATGCACCTCGCGGGAGCGCGCACAGCGTAAAGCAAAACCTCCCAGACATGTATTGATCTGTACGGCAAAGTACGGTTTGGAAACTATATCATTTCCTTTTGGAGGGCATGCATAACACGGCATAACACCAGAGCCTCGCTGCGGGGAAACGTTGGCGCTGTTCCGAGTTTGTTCTAATCTGTCAAAATGACAGACTGCTTTTAGATTTTTCCGTCATTGTTAAATAAAATATTCGGTTAACGCGACCACTGCTGTCCCAGCAACATCAGTACCAAGCGAGAGAGTTCTTTCCAGAGCAGGGGATATTGTAAACGCCCAAACATCCCAGCTTATAAATACCTGGAAATGTGGACATTCTCATATTCCTAAAAACCTGTCTGATGATGCCGAGTGAGTGACTAGTGAGTTTGAGTTGAGTTACTTGAAAAACTAAAGTGAAACTTGATTTATTTTATTGCCAGGTCTGATTATTAAATGTCCTTGTTTATTTGTGAGATGCAGTGGCACAAAGAAAATGCCTGCTTTGTTTGGTAGTACTATAGGTACAAAAACACTGGTTTTCTTGTTCCAGTCTGTTACTGTCACTTTGTTTTTGACACTTTCCGAGTTCAATTTATTTATTTATTTTCCCCCCTTTTATTATTCAATATCGCGATAAATACCTTACAGTGGACTTGTTATCGCGATATTATCGTACCGTGAGTTTTTGGTATCGTTACATCCCTAGTACATTATGATGGAAAATATGACAAATTAATCATACAGCTTAATACATTTTCTTAATATATGTGTATTAATAATTAATAATCAGTTATTCTTCTAAAAAAAATGTATTTATCTTTTGTTTGTCATTCAATACATTGATTGTCTTCTGTTATAAACATTCTTAACACAATATTAAACAGTAATATCAACAGTAAACATATTTTTAAAGTGATTTCTGTCTTTATAATATTATATAATTTTGAACAGTAATATGAACAATTAACATATTTTTAGCATTTTTGAAAGCTGCTTATGCCTTAATAATATTATATATAATATTCAACAGTAATATTAACAATAAACATATTTATATTCATATATATAAACAACAATATTTGCTACATCCGTGCTCTCATCCAGCTGCAGAGCGAAATATTCACTAGCTCTCACTTGCTCCAAAAGCTGAGCAGATACTCAGTTTCACTCTCAGTAGCGGCAGCTCGATTCTGATTGGCTTGAAGGGCGGTCGTGTGATTTAAAAAAATATATATATGAATAAGTAAAACATATTAAAAGATTGGCATCAAAAGAGACATAGATTGATAGTTATGCAGTTATTAATAAAATTCGGGGCCCCCACTTTGAAAAACACTGTACTATAACTTATAACACACCACCAAAATCATAAATTGCATGTTGAATCTTGCTGGTTATTTATTTTCCAAAAGTAGGCAAGAGTGGGTATATAAAAAAACAAGTATCCACAAGTGGCTGTCAATCTCCGCCGAGTCATTCAAAGCTTATGAATTGAACCAAGCAACGTAGAATGTTTGCTTTTTACAGGATATTGATATTACAAACAAAAACCTTGAATTAGACATGTTGAATAAATGTTGAAATATGAATATTTAAAGCTTACATTTGGTTAGGCCCAGATATTGTCAGGCTCTCGGTACAGATTATTCAGTCAAGGAACATTGGCAATTTGAGAATCTGATCATTTATTTTGTTATGATCAATGGTGTAATCAAAATGCTTTGATACCTGCCAATCTGGAGGTACAATATCTGGTTTTTAAATGCCGTTTTCTTAATGTCTTTCATTTTTGTAAAGCACTTGAAATTGCCTTGTGATGAAAGATGCTATATAAATAAACTTGCCTTACCAAGGGGTTACGTTGTTCAGATATTTGTTTAAATATTTCTATGATCATTTGCTGTCTACATCCCTTTAGTCCTCAATCTTGTCATTTGTTTACAGCTGCAGTAACAGGCTATCAGCAGCCAAGTGAATCAGCATCGGGTCACGCCAGTCAGTTCTACATCACTGTGCTGGACTACAACAACAAGGAACAGAGGCTGGATGAAAGAGGTACACCCAAAATGTCCTCAAGTACTGATATTCAGTTGGATTCTTAGTAATCCTATTCTCATGTATGTTTTTGTCGTGATTTGCGGAATTACAGTTACTCTATAGTAATGTTTTAAGACCGTAGTTTCTCGTGCACTACACTATATTACAATATGTAGTGGGTTCTTGTTCTTTATGTAACATAAGCTTGTATTCAATGAAAGCTGTAAAACAAAGGTTTTATCCACGCCCCCTTCGCAGAGGACCTTCTTGCAGACCTCCCTGAAGACGCCACCCTGGAGCTGGTGTGGAAAAACAACGAGCGTCTGAAGGAGTACGTGCTGGTCAGCTCTAAGGAGCTGGAGTACGACGAGGACCCCGGCTCTCTGAGTGAGACGGCCAGAGCGGGACACTTCACCCTGGAGCAGTGCCTCAACCTCTTCACCAGGCCAGAGGTGCTGGCTCCAGAGGAGGCATGGTAGGGATCTTTATTCTGGGATTTCAAACTCAAAGAATGCAAGAACTTTCTTTCTTGTTGCCTCCCAAGGTTGCATTAACACCATATTTGTATATTCATTTCAGGAGCATTTGATCATGTTTTGGACACAGCTACTCCCTATAAAATAATACAGAAATTCATGACAAAAGTCCTCCAAAATGACCTCGATATTTTAAACGACATAATCTTATCTGCGTTTACTTTAGAAGGGAACTCAGCATGCATTAGCATACAAAAACATGCATCCTAAATCTGTTAAAGGGGCATTCAGTGAAGGCCTTTACCTCCTGGTTTCCACAAGTCAGAGTGCCTTCATTTTCTTTTTGAAACTGACGTCTTGTAATATTCCATCACCTCACTGTAGTGCTTGTATTTTCCTGGGGAGCAGGGCGATGTAGAGCAGTGATTAATATCCACACTCTGTCTGTTCTGCAGGTACTGTCCAAAGTGCCAGCAGCACCGAGAGGCCTCCAAGCAGCTGCTGCTGTGGCGTCTGCCTAACATCCTGATCATCCAGCTCAAACGCTTCTCCTTCAGGAGCTTCATCTGGAGGGACAAGATCAACGACATGGTGGACTTCCCTGTCAGGTAAACACGCAGTCAAAAGTTAAACTCCAACTAGTGTTAATTTCAGCTATTTTTTAATTTAGTCTTAGTCCTGTGTTGCATTTCACAATAAGATTATATCTTGTCCTTATTTGGTGAAAAACACAGGTTGAATGATTAAGAATGCAGCTTTGCAGAGAGTATCTGCTCAGGTTTGTGGTGTTATGGCCACATTGCTTCCCTTCTGATGAGACAATGCATTCACTTTTTTTCTCCGCCTCATTGTATCGAAAATGGGCCCAAATATCACATCGTTTCTTTCTCCCAAGCAGTGGTGGCGTTAGACTTTTTCGTTGTCAGTCATTTTGACGGACAGGATCGTAACATTTCCGTCATAATCCATTATTACCCGTCGAGTGCACAATTTATCACTCACTCGCGCTGACGGGGGGGTATTCGGTTAACGCGAGTGCGACCACTGCTCCCAAGCCCTGTTGTTTCCATTTTATTTTCTGTTAAATAAGGTTAGTTAGACCATGAGTTAGACCCGAGTCTTCCTGACAGTTCATATTGTGCTGCTGCCCGGTGTAATTCAAATGTACCGCCGCGCGCAGCACAGACACACGGAAATGGAACTGCTGGGAGAAAAACTGACTATCGGAGATGTAACGTTATCTTTGATAATATTTCGTCTCCTCATTTTTCGTCAACGAAAGTAAAGAGAGATTTGGCATAGTTTTTATTTAGTAAACTACATTTTCGTCTTGTCACTTTTCGTCAACGATATTGCATGATGATTTCGTTACAGTTAATGTTTACTGCCGTCGGTGCCGTCTGGTCATCGTCTCGTTTTAGTCATGGTAAAAAAGGTCGTTGACGAACATATTTCATCATAGTTTTACAAAATGAACACTAACTCCAACCACCTGTTCCATTTGTTTAGATTTACTTTAATCATATGTTTACACCGTCATGCACTCCTGTCTTCTAGGAATCTGGATCTTAGTAAGTTCTGTATTGGCCAGAAGGACGATATGCAACAACCTCCCATCTACGACTTGTACGCAGTCATCAACCACTATGGAGGAATGATCGGAGGTCACTACACTTCCTACGCCCGCCTGCCCAGTGACAAGAACAGCCAGCGCAGTGATGTTGGTGAGTGTGCAGTCAGTAAGCTTTAGGCCCAATTCCAAACCCAACCCTACACCCTCCCTCCCCCTTTCGTGAACTCGGTCAGTAGTGTCACTCTCAGCTGAATGATGGCCCTTCTTTTGGGTGGATGGGGTAAATAGCTTTGGGATAAACTCAGTAAAGGGGCGTTTCTTCTTTGTAAAACAATTTTTTGGTTTAAAATCAGATGTTAGTGAGCTGTACAAATATACAAACTTTTCCAAACTAGGCACTGGTATATATGACCCTAAGTAAAACATTTAAAATAAAATGTAACCTAAAATGTTTCTTATTTTTGCAAAGTATACTAGTAAATGTTTACATTGTTGCACATGGTAAGGTAGCAGGTTAATCAGGGCTGATGCAGACTTCCTGTTGGAGGCTTTAATAACATCCACACCCCTTTAGTTGGTTTGAAACTGCAGTTAATGTGGCGAATTCTCAAACAGAGTGGCAGTGAAGAGGGAGAGGATGTAGGGGTTAGATTGGAACTGTGCCGTATTCCCAGCTGGATATAATTGTTAGCAGTTGTGACAATTCTTCAATCCTACCTTTTTTTTTCTCCCCCTCTACCTGTCCTCCCTGTCCCACAGGCTGGCGTCTGTTTGATGACAGCACCGTGACAATGGTGGAGGAGAGCCAGGTGGTGACGCGCTACGCCTACGTCCTTTTCTACCGGCGGCGAAACTCCCCCGTGGAGAGGCAACCGCGCTTCCTCAGGCCCGTAGGAGCCGAGTCGCCCACTTCTGCAGGAGCCACTGCCAGCCAGGTGAGGGCGCCACAACACTGAGACAGAGGGCTTCACATTGAGATGTGTATAATATCCCTTGCTTATTTACATCTTACATCTTTCTTTTAAACCTTTGAGTGAGAAGTTAGCCCCTCTTTCAATTGACTTGTGAGACTTTCACCCTGAATCTGTATGAATGGAATAGCTTGGGGTCAAGTGTTGCAGAATCACAGTTAATGCCATGTAAGTTTCGTTTTGTCTTAAATCGAAGTCACCCCAAAATAAAAAATGCATATAATACTTCTTACCTGTATGGCTATTTAACAATGAAATAGTTTTGGTTTGAGTTGCTGTGTGTTTGAGGTATCAGCCTTCTTTCCATTATAATAAAACTATATTGCACTCTTTTCACCAATGTTTTTTTAAAGAAATAAGGACCCGGTTACCCGATTATCCTTGATGAACTTCTCACAGCAAGGTCTTTGGGTTCCATTGAGTAACCAGGTCAGAATATCTGGAAAGGGACATTGCTGTTTTAGTTTTTCATCTCAAGCAGATAACCATTTAGTTATATTGGAAAGAAGGCAGACATCGCTAACAATCGGGAACTCGCATAAAAAGCATCTCGATGAATAAACAACACTACAGGCAAGAGGCAAAGTATTTCTTTTTTATGTTTGGAAAGAGATTGAAACAAATCAGATTGTGCCCGCTTTGTTGAATAATGATTTCAAATCCTTCACCAGAAGTTACACCTTGTTAACAGATGAAGTATATATTTGAATGCAACAACAACTCCAAAGCTTTCAAATCAACCTTTCATGATAAATGAATCAATGTGTCAGCCACTAATGGGAAATGAGCTCTATTTGGCAGGTCCTTTGAGAGCTTAGTGTCTCTGGGAACCAATATCTCTTTAACTGAGTCATGACGGGAGCTCATGCTGTGAGCTGCTTATTCATTATTATTATTATTCTTTCCTTGAATTGAACAAAGCTCAGCTGTCTGGCAGCATTAGCTTCTTTACACATGTCATTCTTTGCAGCATTAGTGGAGTGCAGTGCTTTTGTGAGGATTTCTGTTTGAGTGATGAGGTGGAGAGCTCGAGCTGTGCTCTCCAACATTTACACGTCTATGTGGAGTTGATAAGTTCAGTATCACAGAGCATGATCTCCTTCACTTTTGTCGTCTCCACTTGCGGACTGATTCAGAATTCAACAAATGTGTTTTTATCACGTTGGTTGTCAGGTGTAACCTTGTGATGCTGTTAATGACTTAAGACTGTATATCATCTTATAGAACACAAGAGATAAGCGCTCTGCAGTGAGTGTATTCAAGTTCACTTGGACAACCTTTTCCCCCGATATGTACCATGTTGTGTGCATACCTTTCCTACCATGGGATTTGGCTTCAGGAAAACACTTTAGATGCTTGTGTGTAATTGATAATCCCAAATATGTATAACTATTACATCTTTAGAATATCCTTACAAACTTAAAGGAGATGGTATGTTTACAAGTAGAGTTCTATTAGGAACCTATCCATTGTCAGTGTGACTACATTAGATGGCGGTCGGAACGCGGATAGCTTTTAGAAACAGACGGGTGTACCGGCAGGAAGCTGAGCAACTGTTGATTGGGGGCTGCGGTAATATTTATTTTATTTTGTCAGGGCAAGGTTAAGGGGTCAACAATATTCTAAATATATTGTACAGCAGCACCCGTCCTTAGCAGTGCATTGCTTAGCTTCCTGCTGGTATTGCTTTTGTTTCTCCAAACAGCATCTACTGTAGATAATACACTGACTGTGGATAAGCAACTCATACAACCCCACTTCAGACAATCCTAATGAAAGATTTAACCATCTGATGTCTGCCAAACAAGCCTATGAAATTGTCCCTGTGGGTTTCACCAGCTAAATATTTCTAAATGTAATCAAAGTATTTGTTAGTCAACGCCTTTTCCGAGAAGCTGACACCGGTTTCCGCCAATCGCAGGCCTCTCTATTATGGCGGGAACTGGAGGAAGAAGAGGAGGGGCTTGACGAAGGCCCCCGCGGACTGTTCCGCTCTCCGCTACGGAGTCGACAAACGCAGAGGAACGAAGAGGAGGAGGAGGAGGCGGACAGAAGCGATGGGGCGGTGCGGCGGCCCCGCAGGCAGAGGATGTCGGACTATCCTGACGATGACTGTGTGCGATACTTTGTTGTGGGAACGCTGGCAGCGCTGTTCGCTCTGTTCCTTAATCTGGTCTACCCTCTGCTGTACAGAGCCAACTGGGCCTGAGCGGGGGTTTAGCCGGTGCTTTCAGAAGTATGTCAGGTTAGATGGGAAACTTCAGGGGAGTTTAAATACTTAACCAATCCTCTTGTGGAAGTACTGAGTAATGCATTCATGAGCTCCAGCTAGTTGACCTACACCTTGAAGTGTATGTATGACATCACATGGCTCAACCTTTTCAATTCTACTAAAGCACAGGGCTGCACTATTATGGCGATAATTATTTATTGATTTTAGGGAACACTTTTCGTCAGATGCCAGGTTGCCAGGTTCAAGAAGCGCTTGATTTGATAAGCAGCAGAGTTTTTTGTAAGCAGAGCATTTTAAAGGTCAGTAGCGTAGTTGATTATCTTAATTTAACCGTGGAGAGACAAAATGATAAGATTGTATTAAATGTTAAGCCATATTTAAGCGCTTCGTGACACATTAAAGCCAGGGAAGAGCAAAAATATCGTCTTTAGAATAATAAACCGTTGTGATTAAACAGAAAACTCCTCAGATTTGATATAAATGTCCAATCAGTGTTGATGGTAAATGACAAGGCGGGATGGAAAAGGACAGCTGATTTTGCAGCTGAAAACAGAGTGCTGGCTTCTTTTGGTCAATATAGCATTCACTGAGGAATGTGTTGTTCAAATCGCCTAAATGTACCTTCAACACTGATTGGACAACAGCACACCAGGCGGCTACTTGTTGCAGTAGAATAATACTATCACCCACAGCACCGGTGCATTGAGTGTACACCTTAACTACATTGCCTCCATGCAGTTAATTGACTCTTTCAGTTTGTGTGCTTTTTGACACATTTTACAAGTTTAACTCACATTTTTTTTTAAATAGTTCTCAGACGATGACAGCCTTAATTATTAAATCATGGAGCTGTATTAAATCTTTGGCAAATAAATCCAACACCCAGAAAGGCAGTGACAGCTGGGTTAGAGCTCTGTACAATTGGAAACCATAGTTGTACAGTAACGTATGGAGTGCTTATCAGCTGAGCAATGACAAAGATGTAGCCACTATGGAAGGCTAGTATTGCACTACACTCTAAAGAGAAGAGATCGCTACTTCCTGCAGTGTGAGAAGAGGCACGGCAGCAGTGTTTTCATGTAAATGTCTAATCATGAAGCAAAGGAAACCAATGTGTGACCAATTGCTGCTGCTTTTTTAAATTGCTATAGTAATTGTTTTTGCAATATCTTCTCCTGTTTTCTTTTTTTCATGACTTTTTTTCTTATTATTAAAATGCTTGTATTAGTTGGTCCTTTATGTATTTATACATTTCAAAGCCATATAGTGAGTATTTTAAGTTCTCAGGATGAAATGTAGTCAACTATGTGTTGCTCTGTTTTTTTTTTGTATATAACGAGATGAGAAATTGACTGACAATGCAAGTTAAATAAGAAATGTGTAAGAAAGTGTGATAAGAAATACCGTCCACCTCTGAATGTATTTCAATGTGTCACTCTGTGGAAAGACTTTGATTATGGACCGATTTGGAGCTCAAAATCATAAATATTGTGTTCATTTACTTGAAGAGTAATACATTTTTGTTCCAATCTTTTTTGAACTTGAGATTTTAGCTCCTGAGACGTGTGTGTGTGTGTGTGTGTGTGTGTGTGTGAGTGTGTGTGTGTGTGTGTGAGAGAGAGAAATGCTCGGCAAAGCTCTGAGCACCGTGTATACTTGACTCAGATATATGCAAGGCTGCAGTTGGTCTACCTACTCTAAAGTGCTGCTCAACATACACTATGATCTGTATGAAGTCTCCAACATACAGGCAGAGGGATGAATGGATGTTGAAGTGGTATCGAAGTCCGTTAAATAGCAGTTGTCTTGCTGCTCTGCTTTTAGTCATTTCAATGCTTTTATTTATTAGATTTGTGGGGGCTTTGCTTGGATTGAAATGGAACTGACTGAGAGATGAATCTCGGTGGTTTCTGTGTAGAGCTCTGACTTTTATTCCACTATACATTTGACGGAAAAACAATGAACAATTTGAATTATTCTTATTTCTTTCATTCAAAACTTCAGAAAATGCTGTTTTCAGCCTCAAATATTGACATTTTCCTCTTTTTTTTCATATTGAAGTGAAAAGGTTTCATTCAAAACAAAAGATTTTAGGATTTTTTTTTTATTACTTTCAATTGTTTCTTTTCATTATTTGAAATGTTCGACTAATCTAGAAAATAGCTGTCAGACTAGTCAATAAGAAAATGAATGTCAGTTACAGCCCTATATGTGTATGTAGTCTGCCATAAAATGTATAATTGCAAAGAATAATCATAACTTAAATGATTTAAGGTCTCTCTGTACGCTTGGAATCACTGCGTTGTTGACATTTCTTATTTAAAATAATAATGTTTTTAGATACCTCCATCTTAATGCTGCTTCCTAATATATATAAATCACTGTTCTCCTTTTATGGAAATAAAATCTGCATCTTTTTATAGTCTCCATGCATGTTATTTAAATCACCCCACACATACACTCCCAGAAACTATACAGCACATTTATCTTAAACGCTGGTTTATTTTACAGGCCGCTAGCCAGTCACTATTCGGGGCAGACCTGGATCCTGAGGGGCCGACCACGCTGAACCCGGAGGTTCCCTCGGACCTCTTCGCACACGGAGAGTGCGGAGCTCCATCCTACAGCAACATGGAGGAAGTGGACTAATGGTGAAGGAACCTGTGTCTCACTAACGGTGCACCATCTGAGGATTCCTCTGTGAAAGATACTCATATGAACTATCAGTGATATACTATCATTAATATCCATTGATAACAAACCATGTTATTATATTCAATTGGTGTATATAGTGACACACACTTCTGTGATTTTTGAGCTACAGATAGCAGCTCGTTATAAATTCCTGCAACATAAATTCAACCCGAGTGGAGCGGCCTCCAGGCTTCCACGGCAATGCACCTTGTGGTCTGGTTTTAAGTTCAAAGCCTCTCTGTGAACCCGGAGCAGACCTGGTAATCCCCGGCTAAAGCCACGGTCCAATATGAGGGTACATCCGGGGAGTAGATATTCTTGTAAAGTGTGTAAAAACATTTTTTTTTCAAGATTGTTTGAGGCAGGATAAATTAATGGGAGTAGTAGCAGTGTATTTAAAGGAAAACCATGTGCTGACCTGCTACTTTTTTAACACGGAGCACACGCTTCTAACTTTTGTCGCTTTACGAACTTTATTTTGCTGTAGCGTAGTCTTCTTTTTTTGTACTTATTTAGATATTTTCGATCCTGTGGATGCAATTGTCTAAGGCTTCAGCATAATCTGAAAAGTGCATGACTGCATGTTCAAACAGGCTGTAACCCCCGCCCCTGTTTAATATCCCCCCTCCATCAGTTCCTCAGATTTTTTTCATTTCAGTTTATCGTGAGTTATCCAGTCTCAACCCTCCTCTCCTTTGTAATCGACTGCGTATATAAAGTGGGGATCGTTAAGAATGCTGCTTGTGGATACATATAAATGGTTAATATAAATAAAAACAATTTTGAGAACTGCTAACATTATTGGGTTTGTTCTTTTTTGTGTGTGTTGGATATGATAACTTCTCATCATAGCATACGTTTGGGACATGAAGCCAGTTTTTTCCAGGTATAGCTATGTTATACTATTCGACTGATAGTCGAGAGAGAAAATAAAATCAAACAAGATTTAAAAACAATGTATCTCTTCAATATTTCAGCCAGTATATGATGGTTCTTCGAACTTTAGACCACAAACATTCTAGGAATATTTGATATTCACTAGCAAAAACCTGACTTTAAAATATATTTGCTATGATGTAGTGGGCTAAAATATTAAAACATTTAGAAATTCAAAATGAGACCGTAATAGCCTGTTTGTTTAGATAAACATTGCTTTATGAATAATCAGAATATGTCTATCACATCTACCCTTCGAACCAATTACACAGAATGAATTAACAATAAAAAAGTGACATCTGTGAAGGTGTGAGAAATACCACTGCTACGTGCTACTACAGGAGTGCCATTAAAAAAGTAATTAATTAACTGCGGTCAAGCCAGCCTCCACTCGGGAAAACCTAGTCAAGCCAGCCCGCACGTGATATTGTGGTGCGCGAATATCCTATGCATTACGGTAGAATGCTGGAAACACTGCCTCTGTGTTTAGATGAAAATAAAACAAAAACTGTCCAGTATCAAAGACTCATCTCACTCCAGGGTGATAGCAGGACACCCCATCTAGTCACTCAGAGAGAATCAGGACATTCTGATGTAGAGTTTCAAAATAAAATACCTTTGAAGTCTCATATATGAGCTATCATCCCTCTGTGTTAAAATGAGAATAAAACAAAAACTGTCCAGTATCAAAGACTCATTTCACTTCAGGGTGAAGTCTCATATATGAGACTTCAAAGGTCTTTTATTTTGAAACTCTACATCAGAATGTCCTGATTTTTTCGAAGTGACTAGATGGGGCGTCCTGCTATCACCCTGGAGTGAGATGAGTCTTTGAAACTGGACAGTTTTTGTTTTATTCTCATCTAAACACAGAGGCAGTGTTTCCAGGACTCTGGAAACACTGAGTCCTGTTTATCCATGTATTTCTTGCCTTGCCTTGCCTTACCGTAATGCATAGGATATTCGCGCACCGCAATATCACGTGCGGGCTGGCTTGACTAGGTTTTCCCGAGTCTTGACCGCAGTATGAATTAGTACTTTAAAAAAAGTTAGCGCAGACCTTGATAAAATGTATCATAAAAAGGGAAAATATAGTAGCCAATCAAAATGTCACAAAAAGTTATAGTAATGTCATAACACGTTACCATAAAAAGTCTAATTATAGTATGTCATTAAAAGTTTTGAATGTAATAAAAAGGTGATACTATGGTTCGCCACAAAAAAAACCTCACATGAACATCGCTACATATTTCAGCTCACCGGGAGATGGCCCTGTTTCTTCTTTGCAGCATTACAGGCGTAGAAGAAGAAGCAGACGCCGGCATCATGGAGGAAGTGCCGCTGAGTCACACAGCTCAGCCGGTTAAGTAGCAAGTTTTAGTTGAAATATTTTAAATTCTACTACCGCTGTTAGTTGTATCCTACCTATGGCGGAGTTTGGTGAGAGAAACGGCCGTGAAGCTGAAGAACACGACGGGACACAGAGCAGAGATGTCTTGGAGCCTGTGTGCGGGACAGGTGACCCCACGGTAACAGTCCCGCGGGGGCTGCGGTGCTCTAATCCTGAGCGGAGGAAAAAGTTAGTCCTTCATGTAGACCTGAACAACACCATACTGGTGTCGGACTCTGTGATAGCTCAAGGGACGGTAGCTGCCCTGGAGCATTTCCTCTCAACTGTCACCTGGGGAAGGATGAGCAAAGGTAAACTGAGAATGAATACTTTTCTCTATCACACTAGGATCACACAAGGATGTGCTTCTGCCCTGTCAGCCAAGTTATTGTTCCTGCCTCTGTTCCAGATTAATACGCCGAATTAATTTTAAGAGTCCAAAGGAAAAAAGTAGTCCTCTTCCTCCTGTCGCCTTACCTTTCCTGGCAATATAAGTAACGACAAGCTGTCAAACAATACACATAACAATGTTTGAGTTCAATGCAAGGAAACACATTGTCCTACTCTATGCCGAATGACAGGCCTTACATAGTATACCTAGTCTCAATTCATGTGTTGTGACAGGCTCACGATGCTAATACGGGAGTAAACATTAATACACGTTTTAATAAGTGAGGTTTGGTAACAGGGTTGATTCTATTTCTATATTCAATGGCTTTCATTCCTCTTATGTTATGTATTCTATTTGGTATATTTTACTCTTTTTCTTTTCCAAATGTTTCTTATGTATTGCATTCAATTTTTGTTTTATTTCCCACTTTTTTCTTATTATGGTTTGCATTCAATTCAGTATATTTTAATCTATTTATTTTTATTTTCCATTAATTATGGAAATATATCGTCTTATGTTAATTTATGTCTGTTTTAATTCCCTTGTGTAAAATAACTTTTGCTGCATCTCTTGTTATTCAAACACCCCTATGCTGTATATGGTAATCATTTAATGAAACAAGTGGGATGTGTACATCATCAGAGCCAACAGAGAAATGAATATTATTTACCCTCATGTCCATGGCTACACTACTGCATTTATATTCCGTACATAACCAAATATATTACATTTCATTGAATGCTTCAGAACTTGCTAGTGTGCACCAGCATCCCCCACTCATTCCGTGAGGTTTTATGTTCTCACCACTCGCAAAGACATTGTCCTCCTCTCCTCTCTGCAGGGAAGTGGGAGTGGCTGAGTGACTCTCCCTCCCTGCACCCCCCCTGCGATGGTGCTGTTAGCTACCACTCTCATTTTGGACGGACGGCAGGTTTCTCCTCCAATGTGGGCCGACGTTTCCGAGGGATTGTGGAGGAGCATCTGAATCTGCTGCGCTGGCCCGAGGGCACCAAGGCAAGCTTCATGTGATTGTTATTGCTAACAAAAATGACATCCATTGGAAAAGTTTGTCTCATTTTGAACTAATCTGCAGATTAATTCTAGACAGTATCTGTCTGATATTTTACAACAATACAATATGAAGAAATCCCCTTAGGAAAAGTGTACTAAAGGCATCACAGCTTCTTTACTCATTAACAATCTTAATTCATGTTTATATTCATGTTTATTTTCACAATACACTCGTGGAGTTTCTAGTGTAGTGTTAAGCTTAAGGAGGTATTTTCTATCATAGTCAAATTAGAATGTGTTCTGCAGCTTTACCAGTTGCCATGAGCTGTTGGACATGCAAATGAAACCCCAAGTTGTAAAAGTGGCTTCTCTCATGGAGGTTCTGTAGAAATGCCCTTTTCTATTTCTTCCAACCAGTTCTTAACCTACTTATGGTTAGAACACAAACATTTATTTACAGTTTGGTTCTTTATTTATTTCATTTTCTCCACTGTGATATTAAATGTAAAATTGTGGGGTTTTTTCTATCTCATTTTATTTCACATGTTTATACTGTAGTTTACTTATTTCTGCATTTACTTTACACTCATATTTCGATTTGTATTTCTTCTTGCTTTATTTTTATGTCTCTATGATATTAAATGTTGCATTGTTAGAGGAGCGTGGGATGTATATTTTCATTTCCAAAACTACGCTGTAGCCATTGTGCATGCGAAATGAAGTCTGTTAATATTGAATCTTGTTCCCTTATGGTGGAATGTGTCACTGACCGCTTTCTTCCTGTGTCTCCTGCAGGGAGACAAAGAGCTGTCTGTAAAGGGTGAGGGAGGGCACCTGTACCACTGGATCCTGCCCTCCTTCTTCCAGCTGCTCACAGACCTGGTGCAGGAGGCACAGGAATTCGCCATTGTTTTCCGTTCCTTTGGAAACGACCTTCCTCGTGTGCTGAGTGCTGTGTCAAGGGCTCTGACTGAAGGCGCTCACCCCCTGTTCCCAGATCTGCCCCAACTCAAGGTGAAACGCACTCATCCAGTGGTGTTGTCTGTATGTTCTCTTAAGGGTCAGTTGCCTAAATTACAACAACATATTTCCTCCTTGCGAATAGTTTGGTGTAAATTCATCAGGGTACGGTCTAATATCTGGATCACTTTTACAGAGTCGCCCAATATCACACGCAGTCGCCCAATATCACACGCAGTCCAGACTGTCTCTGGACTCTGAGCAAATTATACTTTTCATATGTATTATCTGTATTATCTGTGTTATCTGCGAGACATCGCCACAACGCAACGAGTCAAAATGATCCGCTATGTCCATAGACTGCAAACAGCGCTCTGCATGTCCTGTTCCACTGTCTCTGTGTGTCTGTCAACGCATTGGTCCAATCACATGCAGCATCCCGTCAGCGTTTTTCCCCCCCAAACAATCTGCGAATCAGAGGCACAGTAGGGCGGGTCTTCGCGGAATGCGGGTGGGAAAAATGTGTGTCTCGTCTCTTTCAACCTGTCTGAGTCAAAGCGAGAGTTTAAAAAAAAAAAAATTCAGATCGAGAGTTAACAGCTCATCTAGTTCCATCTGTACTGTAGCTAGTAGGGCTGTACCCGAATATTCGACTATTCGAATATTCGTTCGTTGGCCAACTATTCGGGTTTCAATTTCATTATTCGGATATTAGTTTTTTTATTTTTTTTCCCAAAAAATTTTTTTTCCCCTAAATGTATGCTATCAATAAAGGCGAATTTCCATATTCTTATACTATATTTATACTTTTGAATTGCACTGTTAAAATGCGGAAATATATACAATCTCAGCCTGTGCTCCTGACATCGCGTTCACTCACAGTCACGAACGCAAACGGCACGCTTCTCCTTGCTTCACCTCGCTTCACACACCTGCACACAAAATGCCGAAGACTCCAGCTGTGTGGGACCATTTTAAATTGGACGACGGTAAGAAGAAGGCAGTGTGCCAAATATGCGACAAGAAACTGGCCGGTGGCACAACAACTCTGAAAAGTCACCGGATGCTGTAAGTAGTAGCCTAGCTTAGCTTAGCTGTTGTCAAGTTGCCATGATGAAGCTGCGTTATCCGCCGTTTAAACAGTAACGTTACACATGATAAAATCGTGCTCTTACTATCCTTGGAAAATAGTTGCAAGCAAGCAACCGAATTGTTTTTTTATATTAGTTTTTCAATTTTATCCGAATAGTGAAAATAATAGGAGCGATGTGGGAACATCTGGGGCTAAGGCAATTATTGGCATACAGTTCGTTCATTTATTTTTCGTTCTTCATTTATTTAAATACCGTTTACTGTTTACGCCTATATCCCCGGCGCTGGTATCTCATGCAGCTCACTGATCCAGTAATGAATGACCCGACAGTGAAGAATACATATATTTATAACTAGTTTAGCTTGTTCCAGAGGTAGATAACATAGCTAAGTGTGTTAGGTCTAACTCTTGTGTGTTGCTCCGCTCACCGGTCCGTCACAGCGGGTGGAGCTGCAGGATTTCTGCTTCACACACGTTGCATACCGCTATTTTATTGTCATATTCGGACACTTTAAAATACTGCCAGACCGGTGAAGCCATTTTGGAGAGCTTGTTTTGCCGTGCACAGAGAAAAGTGTCATGTATTTTACGTCATGTGATCGGCTCTCGCGATCGGCATTTTTAGAGAGCACCGGCCGATCGATCGGAGCATCACTAACTTACATGATGCCGAATTTAACACATTTAAATAATTGGTTATAACAGCATAATAATAATAATAATAATAATAATAAGGACGATCGTCCGTTCTGTGATTCTCCAGAGCACACGTGGCCAGTCCCTTTGTAGCATATTATTTTGATGAGAGATGAGCAGATCGCCACTGGGCTTTCAACTAAAGACACAGCCACGCAAAAACTGCAGCATTTGTACAGCTCCTTATGGGAACTGCAATTAGTGAAGTGCTTTCCTCTGTGGTGAAACGATCAGCACCACGGAGGCAAGCGGCAGAAAGTCACCTGGAGTTAAAGATCGGGGCTGCGCTGCGTGCATGGCTTCCTTCTGCAGGTAACGGGAGAAGAGCTCTGGCGGCGGTCTCGTTCAGGATCCGAATATACAATTAAAATATTTTCCACACTTATTCCTAGTGTGCCACTGGTTACGGTGCCGCGTGCCAGTGGTGGCACGCGTGCCAGGGGTTGCTGACCCCTGGTATGCTCTTTCTGCGCTTCTGCTTAACAGTGTGTTGTCAGGTGTCTCGGAGCGTGTTATGAAAAAAAATCTCCGCACCGAATATTCGAATATTCGCTGCTGATTACTACCGAATATCCGGAGCCCGAGAAATGGTATTCGGGACAGCCCTAGTAGCTAGTAGCCTAGTTTCACCTATCGCGGTGGCAACTGACACCCTAAAAATAGGCCTTGCCACCCCAGCTGCTACCCCAGTTGGCAGCTTTGTTTTGAAAGAAAAGTTGTGGCTCATCGGACATTTATGAGAGAAAGTCTCTAATGTCCGAGTGCAAGTGAATGCAGCACAAGATGCACGTCATGTAACCCCTCCCCCGGTCCTGGCGTGAGCGTGGAAATATAATTGGCGGCGATTTCATTTGAACGGGACGGCGCAAAACGAGAAGCATTCGGACCCCAAGCACTGAAGGAATGAGGTATTTGCGGTCTACACTGACAGAGAAGAGACTGTCAGTTTGGGTGTACTCAGCATTGAATCAAAACGCACTAAAGCTTTAGATCTTAATAAGTTTGTGAGGCGTTTTGCTGAACAAAATGGTAATCGCCGCATTCAGCTGTAATAGACATGTCAACTTGATGCTCTGCTCACGGATGAGCATACAAAACTGTTAAGATGATGACCTTACGTGTGTAAATATATTTTTTTCTTTGAGGGGGTCTGCCCCCAAAAAACAGTTTTAAGTCCTGAGAAAGTCAAATAAGACGGTGTGTAAAACTACACTGCCCAGCCAAAAAAAAGTAACCACTTTGATTGAACTAGGCCAGTAGGTCAGGACTTTCCACTGGTGAATGCTGAATGAAAGAGGGTGCAGCTGCCTTTATTCATAACTGTGCAGCTCTTGCACTGCGACTCTGAGGGGTCAAGCACAGACACAATAACAATGAAAACTGCTGCATCCAGATTATTTTTGTTTTTGCAACCTCGTGTTAAGAATCTTGTTGCAATTGTTTAAAATTTGAATGACCGTAATAAACGGACCTTTGTCTTATTGAAACATTTATTTTGGACCTTTTAAGATTTGGTGTACAGGCTTGGGAGTAATGGATGACATGTAACAGGATTACATCATCAGGATTCTCATACAGTTCCATAATAACATGGGTGATCTTAATCCATACTGTCGTAAACTGAAAAAGAGCATATTCTGATTTTTGATACTGAATATCTTGGTTTCTTCTTTTTAAGGTTACATTGTGCTGTCGTCTTACATTATATAGTTAAAGAGGGCACAATGTAAAGATTTCCAGGTTAATTTTTGTATTTTGTGTCTCTACGGTGACATGTCTCCATTAGGGGTGTAACGGTTCACAGAAGTCACGGTTCGGTTCGTACCTCGGTTTGGGGGTCATGGTTCGGTACGGTTTCGGTACAACAAGGAAAGGCAAAGAAAAGTCACAAATGCATAATTTTTTTTCTGTTATTTATTTTTAACAGTAGTGCAAGTTTTGGTATGCAAATAAGGAACTCTAACATTTGGAATCATTAACTGTATTACACAGTTAAAAACAAACCACAAACAGTAACACACACACTCACACACACACACACACACACACACACACACACACTCAGATGGCCATATTAGGCGCATTCACACTGCAGTACTTTTCCCACAAAGGTTCATGCGAACTTAGTTCATGAGAACTCTTTTATCGCGTTCACACCAAAAAGAGCCGGTACTAAAATTAGTTCATGAGAACCTTTTTACCCGCTCGAAAGTCCCTGCTAGAGAGCAGGGACTTTCGAGCGGCTCTTTTGTGAGAAAAGAGCTATATTTCTGATTGGCTGGGCGGATTGCAAACCACGCCCCGTAAAACTCCCAAAAAGTTTTGTGAATCCGCCATTTTATTATCCTCGCATTAGCATTATTAGCATTAGCATTAGCCCAGCGCAGAAACGCAGAGAGACTAACTTATCGCAACACAAAATAAAACATGGGAGCGGTGGAGATGAGGAGGGGTCGGCGTTCTGGCAATTTACTCGGCAGGCTTCAGTAGAAGCTGCTGGGAGTCCTAGCAGCTTCTACTGAAGCCAGTCCCCAACTCCGGGGACTTCCGGCCGGGGACTTTGGGCGGCAGTATACGCCGTGAAGTGGTTTGCGGCCTGCCAGTAAACCCAAAGCAGAAGAAGAAGAAGAAGTGACGCCAGCGGCTTCATTTGCCTAATTCACCCCCAGGGACTTTTTCCGGTGTGAACGAGATCTGTACTTAGTTCATGAGAACTAAAGAGTTCGCATGAACTAAGTTCGCATGAACCTTTGTGGGAAAAGTACTGCGGTGTGAATGCGCCTATTATGTATAATGGCTGATGTCAAACTAAAAGGTTAAATAAACTGTACAACTAAAAAGAATGTCTTGAAAATATTAAAATAAATAATAAGAAAGTGTTTCAATCACAATCAATAAAAGGCAATACAGAACTGTATAACATCTCCTGATGTCAAAATATAAAATAAATACAATGATAAATATAAAACAAAAATAAAATGTGTACCTTTAGGAGCAATGTCTAACATGTGTAATTAACTTGTGAGTGTGTGAGGCCATTATGCCTAAATAAAGGTACTCAAGCTTTACTCTATTTTCAAGTTTGTCTTCAAAAAGATGAGTTTGTCTACGTTGTCAGCAGTGAGGGCAGATCTGTTGGCGGTAACTATGTCACCTTCCGTCAAGAAAACCCTCTCGCTGCGGACTGAGACTGACTCGGATGTGATTGAGCATGTTTGACGTGTTACCACCAGCATACCGCACCGCTGTCGAACAACGCCGACACACCGTCCTCGTCCGATCCACAACTCGCACCCCATCATTGTTGTAGTCCACAGGGAACCCGAAATGTTCCCACACAGCTGATTTAAAAGAAGCAGGTGGGTCTTCTAGCTCCTGTGAGTTGTGTGAACTCGCCATAGATACTAACTTTTCTTCTTCATATATTGTGTTCGTTTTGTTGTGTTTTGTTCTTCATTTGTTATTTACGGGCGGCTGGCTTTTAGGCGCAATACCGCCCCCTGGATTATATATAGTGTAATACTGCCCTGAGTGACTGCCCTCTACCTAGGGGCCCTGTCTTTCCTATGCCGCTCGCTGAAGAGGGTGTAGGATGACAGTCAGGAGGTGTAGCTGCCTTGTATACTGTGAGCCTGCACGTGCATTCAGGTAGGCTCGCCCTGATTGGCCGGCTACGTTTATACAACTTCAGTGTGTGAACGCTCGCGTATCATTGATGAGAGTAGTACCCTACCCATGAAGTCCATTAGAGGGCTCCGCCTGTGCTTATAGAACTAGGGTTACAATACGTAACCCCCCGTTGTCTTACTTGAACCTAAGACACTTGTAGTCTCTGCTGACGCACAATAAGGGGAATGTCAACACAGACACCTGTCAGCCCGCACTCTGCTGTTCCTCAGCGCCACTCCCCCTCCCTCCCGCTGAAATTATGAATGAAAAGCGTATAGTAATTATAGATAACAAGGCAGGGTCCGTGACAGTCTGTTTTCATCTGATTTCAAATAAACAAAGTCTTATCTTTTAGAATATTAAACTTGTTTCGCCAAATTCAGATGATAAATACAACTTTGAAGCTTGTAACGGCATAATTACAAGCGGTAACTTAACGTCACAGCAGGCATAACAACAGCCGGTGTTTCTTGTGAGGGTTTCTCCGGGAAACAAACACAATACACACAAACGCGTTACAGATTCTTTGGCGGTATTTGGCTGCCGAACGAAATGATGTACGCAGCTCGTGACGTAACTATGTCTAGTGGACGGTATCAATACTACAAGTAAAAAAATAAATATATATATTTTTTATTAATGATGTGGTTTCTAAATTGATCTGAGGGCTGCAAAAAGAGGAGGTCGGGCCATTTGCCCATCCCTGCTCTAGAGGGAACACAGGGGTTTCAGCCTTTGCAGACCATTGTCCCACAAACACCCATATAACACACTACAGGAAAGGGAAAACATCAACAAGCCGTTGGGTAACTGCAGATATGTTCTCCTGAAGAGTATGGCCTTGTTTCCCCTTACATAGACCTTTTCCATGGACCCTGCTCCCCCCCCATCAGCCTCCCTCTCTCTCAGGGGGGTACTTGCACGTTAGCTAGCTGGAGTGGAACACATTGATTGTGAGAGGAATGGACGGATGAGTTGTCAGAAAGTGAAGCTGTCAGCCTCACTGATGGACAGCACAGAGGAGAAGTTCCTCAGACAGCCTCCTGTGACACGCTGTGCATGTATCAGACAGACAGAGCGGGGGGGAATCAATCACAAGTCATGATGTGATTGTTCAGGTTGTTCCATACCATTGTTGTCAAGTATGGGAGTGCTTTGGGAGATTTGATATTGAAGCCGTACTCAAAACCTCTGGGTGTTACCTTCACAGCTAAGAGATCTCTGACGCCACCTTGCTCCTCTAAGAATGGGCTTTGTTTCAAACAGCGCCACAGCACTCAAATGACACGTTTCACTAAAACAAATAAATTATCTTTCTATTAATCTAGTTAGTAAATGACCAAACAGTGCAAGTCAATGGAAGAGGATGCTGCAGATTACATTTGTCATTCTCACCTGCCATGTTTAGTAGAGAGGATACTATCATATTAGTTTTGCATGCAAGTGTCTGGAGGTTTTAAGTGATCAAACAAAGTATGGGAGGTAAAGATATTTTGATCTGATGGTTGTGCAACATATAAAGTGAACCTATCACCACAATGCTCACACTTGATCACGCTGGTGCCATGAGTGTATGTACCAACATCCCATGGCAATACATCCAATAGGTTTTGAGTGATTGAGTCTGCACCAAAGTAATGGGTTAAAACAAAATGCACCATTTTAGAACCGCTGATGTCATTTGTTCTCAACCTCCCGTAACACGGTCAAAACCAGAATCATGTTTCACTTCTTTTAAGCTCATCTGTCATCGTCCGCATTACAGCTGTTTTTATGTATTTGTCTTTTGATAATGGAATGGCGGATGGAGTTTAAAAGAGCAGTACGAAACCGAATACTTTCAGGGGGAAATGGGTTTAGCGACAGTTGCTCCATTTTAGAATTAACATAGTTATTTCTTTTTCAAAGTAATATATCCTACACACACACACACACACACACACACACACACACACACACACACACACACACACAATGTTTTCCCAAAAATGTATCCGCTGATCACTTTCCGTTACTTTTGGATTACCTCAATTGTCAAATGAGATGCAAATAAATCCAAAGGTTATTATCTCTCAAAATGAGTTCTCTGTTTAACTATTTATTCCAGGAAAACCTGAGCTAACATAAAATACTCTGTTTAAGTGCAACATAAACAAATGCAGGCAGTAGGCGTATAGATTCACACTTCAAGTATTAGCCTTTTACTACAAACATTATATGCTCTCTTTAGGTTTTTACTGACGTTGTAATCCTGCATGTAATCCACATGTTTTAGAAATGTAGTAACAATAATATGATTACGTGTTTTTGTATGTAACTGTAAGGGAATACAGTTCCCCTGTTTTTGTATGTAATCCGTTACTCCCCAAGCCTGAGAAATACACTATTAAAAACTATTTGAGTGTACGACCCGGAAAGTTATAAAAACAAGAGAAAGCAACGGGAATAAAAGTGAGTTCGGCACCTGTGTGGGATTTCATGAGATATTGAACCACTGGTGTACATTACTGTATTTATGTTTTGATACTCGGATAGCGTAAAAGGAATTACATACTCATTCCTCCAGACATTTAAGTTAGCTGATGACTCCTGCGGCCTCATTTATAAAACCTTTCACGAGCCTCAGGTAACGTGTGTACGTACTGTAGTGGACATTACATGACCGCATGTGGTGCACGCTGTAAATGTTGCTGCCACAAAATGTTGGATCGTCACCAAAACAATAAAGGAGAGGTCAGAAAAAGTGGATGACAAAATGCACACATCCTTGTGTTTGTGCCACGGGCCGGATATAGGGGACATCAAACCATGGCTATATAATAAGAACTGGATACAGCGTGGGAGGCGGGGTCTCGTTCTTTCCTATGAGAGCTGCTCATTGGCGCATGAAGTCAAAATGGCCCAACCTTTGAGAGAGCGAAACATCACAGATTACCCATCATGCCTGGCTGCCAGAGCAGAAGAACCGTATGTGCGCTCACAGAGCATGCGCCCCTTAAGCCCCGCCCCCCGAGCTCCCACTCTCGGCTCACTAGAATGAATGGAGAGAGAAAATAAATCTAGATTCGACTTTTAGTGCATTTTACAACTTTAAGGACCGAATGATTCCATTAATTGCTATACAATAGTTAATACTGGGTAGTTTATTTAGTTAAAAAAAAATTATCCACCGATTTACAGACTTCTCTTTCCCCATGTTAGTCAATGGGAAAAAGTTGTTTTGGGCCAGGTGACACAATACGGAAGTTGCAGTACCGCCGTTTGGACACAACGAATGTTGGGCACAGAGTCCGGCGCACTTCCTGGGGGCTTGCATCAAACCCACTGCTATCGCATTAGTTTTCTTATGATACATATTGCATGTGCAAAACAACATGACTTTCAGAAATAGGGACAGGTGCATAAACAAACAGGAATAAAGATATCCAAACAAACAAATATTAAATAAATAAGAAAGGACATACATAATATCTAACTGAGGGCATTATAGAAAACAACAAAAAAGAGAACAAAAATAAATAAATAATAATTTGATTTCATATTCTTTAAATCCATATTGTTAAAATAGGTTTAATGTGAATTTGACCACATCGTGTGGCATCAACGGAGACCATTAGAACTCTCTAAATGTACCTAAATTGCATCTGCAAATGGGGATTATGAATAGCAAACATTGCTTTAAATACCACTAAATCCACACATTGTCATGTTAAGTCAAGTTTCTTGGGGGCCTTTGGTATTTCAAAATGTCTTTTATGGAACTTTTTTATTGCTTTAAAATCAGCTTTTTATTTTTTTGCATGTCGAACAACCTTCAAGTTAAGGGATCTAGGTTTTCACACCTAGGTGTGACACCTTTTGTCTTTGCTCAACATGAGAGCATTTGACATGCATATATGAGAGCGTTTCATTTGTGGATACAATGTGTATAAGAGCATCTCACATGGGAGCATTTTGCATTCCTTTTTTAAGCCTTCATTAAAACCAATTCAATTGAAAATGCAATAGAAGATTACATTTTTTTATATATTTTAAATAGTTTACATTTTAAACAATTAAACATTTTAATACAGAAGGGAGTTGTTGAATGTCCAATTACTGCACCATTTCAGTCCTTTGTGTATTCAATCAATAACATTATTGTAACAAATGTTTACATCATCATCAATTTAGAAGATGGAATAAAATGTCAATTTTGTTGTACATCGAATAAACAGAATAAATAAAAAATAAAATGTCCAATAAAATAAATATCTAATCATTAGAGGTTAAAGGAAAGATATATGCATTGTACTACACTATATAACATGTGAATCACAACATGATACACGGTTAAGCCTGCCAGAGGCTATATTAATAACAAACAGTTTTGATTAAATGCTTTGGATGGAAGGATAGATAGATTTAGAAAAATACCTACATTCAGAGGAGTATCTTTACATTATTGAGCATATGAACATAGTGTACTATATACATACAAAAAACAGTGTACAGTAGCTTTTCATGCTTATGATTTAATGAGGTGTGTTTGTCTCACCCTTCTCTCACCCTGTCTCAGTTGAGCGTGAACATGACGACGGGAAAGATCCGCTGCAGCAGGAAGGGAATGGTCCTGAGCCGAGCTGAGGAGCACCTGTCTTCTCGTGACGGAGAGCGGGGGCTGTACCAGTACTTCAGCTCCGCCAAGGGCCTGGGGGGCTTTCAGGACCACTTTGACTGGTACGCATTGCACTCTTTAAACCAGTGTTTTTCAACCTTTCTGGAGCCGCGGTACATACATTAACAACAAATCATGTGGCACACCAACAACCCAAAACGTTTCCAAAATGACACGTTCTCGAATACATCGTATATATACAATGACATTTAATGACAAGTCTCTCAATTCAGTGTCAAACCTGGGCCTCTTTAGATTAACAACAACTAATATCGTGATACCCAAAACTCACCGTTGATGTTTTTTTCATGACAGTTACCTGTGTCTCAATTTGTTTATGCAGGCGAACACAATGGGACTATTGCACTGTTAGATAGCTTATCCCCAAACCGCGAGCCTTACGGAGCCAGTGCAGACGGAGGAAAGTAAATCCAAACCAAAGATATCTTTCCCTTTTGTCCACCAGTCATAGGCTCTTCATCTGGGTTAAATGTTGTCCAGGACCCGTTTCAGAGTCAAAGATTAATCCATCGCTGCTTGTCACCCAGCCTCTACCGCCCATCACTTAATTTCACTGTCTTAAATGAACATTATTGGTCATTATTGCGCTACCTACTGCAACCCACTAGCATGGAAGAGTATTTAATGACTCAGCCAGCCACTACATTGCAGCACAGACGCTCACGATAGCAATTTATTTCAGCAACTAAATAATATTTTTTGGGGCCGATGAAATTGGACAATTATCCACGGCACACTTGACAATCTCTCATCATCGGCACAGTGTTTGAATATCACTGCTATAAGCCCCAAATATTGTCACCACAGTCCCTTCATTCATCCTTTTTTTTTATTCGCCGCCTGTTTCTCTATCAGGTGGTCCAGTAACGGCTCCTCCATCCGGGGGGGGAAACCGCTGTGGGTTGACCCCTTCGACCAACATGTTCAGCACATCTTCATAGACGACAACATACGACAGGACGACGAGCACACCATCATTCAACCCAAGGTACGTCTCTTGTTCTGCTCCAACATCAACACAACGATCACTATTAGTGACTGTTAGCACTGTAACTACATTCACAGGTGTTTAGTGCAGCTTAAAGGGACAGTTCCTCATGTCTGCTCTGTCATTCCCAACATCAATTGCCACCCTTCTAATTCAGCTCTTCAGGACTGGGCTTCCTAATGTCCATTTTTTGTTTCTGTAGTTTGTTGTTTTTTTGTTTGTTTTTCTCGGAGAGCTTACGGTATGTTTCTTGTTGGAGAATACCGATTTTTTTTATCTATGCCTTCAGTTCATCTTTCAATGTGGATAAGTGGTGTCGTAGCTCCTGTTTGAGCTCTTTGATATTGTTGCTAATGCTAGCCCGACTCGTAGCGTTCTGTGTTATCCTGTAGCTTATCCTCGTGTCCCTGTTAGCTCTTCCTCGTGTGCGCTAGCTTCAAAGATTTCTTCCATTTCAGGCTCCTCCTCCCTTTTGTCTTGCTTTTTGATAGTTTCCCCCACTCATAGCTTACTTTTTATTGTTGAGTAGTTGGATTTCATGGGTTTATTTGAACCAACCTGAGAGAGCTGGTTAACTTGTGCCCAATCACTCCGCAATCATACCGTAAGTCCAGGGACAGTTCACCATGACATCAAAATACATTTATCCAAGACCTGGTGAATATAAAAGTAAGAAATCACAAAATGTTTCTCTAAATATCTTGATTGAAAGATTTCACCATTGATGCTTTTATCAAATATTTACACAATGAGATTTTTGATAAATAATCCTCATTAATGTGTTTTAAAGGTCCCATGACATGGCCATTTCTACTGATCATATTTCCATTGTTGAGGTCTACTAAAATAGATTTATATTGTTCAATGTTCCAAACTCACATTGGTTTCTCACAGCAGCTGTAAAGTATGTGCATTCACCGGTATTCACTCTCTGTCCTAAACGGCTTGTCGGAGCTCCTGCCCCCCCTCCCTGTGAGCCCAGTGAGCTCTGATTGGTCGCAACGTTGAGAGGCTCGTTGCTGCTCGCAGCTGCTGCGAGGAGCGGACAGGCTTTCAGGTCGGCGATACAGCGAGAACAAGCAAAACTCATCCTGAGCACACAAACACTCACAGCCGAAGTAAAAACAATAAGTGTGGCTTGATATTGAGTAAGAAAAAGGTTTATAACGCTGTGAGCATGGGTCTGTGGAGAGCATTTCTCCGCCATCCCAACGTAGTAGCCTGAAAAACGTTTACCCATTTAAACAGTCGTGGTAGATACCTTGTTTGTTTTAGACATCATAAATACACAAACAACAATGAATACTTACAGGTTGTGTACCCGAACTCCCGCTGGTCCAAACAAAGTAGGAACAGCATCGTTCTTCAGTGCCCTACGCATATCCGGCATGAATTGCTGAAAAGTTTGGGAAGCTTTGTTTCGTGAAAGGCTGGCAGAGGGTGCGGCCTCTGGGTATTCACAAGTCACAGTACCCAGGAAGAAAATGAGAAATCTCCAGCGAGGGAGGTATTTTCTGTGTTAGAGTTTTACTCGCTACAGGGTGTACTTTGAAGGTTTGTGACTCTGCACACCGTTTACATGCAGAAAAACCTTCATAACACAAGAGGACGGGTAATAACCGGAAAAGCATGACATGGGACCTTTAAGGATTAATTAGCTAAATGTAAAAAATTGAAAAGCTGCTTTTCTGGTACTGTAAATTACACAACCTTTCAGCTCTTAAAAACTGTAAAAGAGAAGACATACAATCTTACAATATCCAACATCTCCGAAGATATATAATACCAATATATATATATATATATATATATATATAATCCAGTCCTACAATATTACCTGACTTGTAGTGCTGTCAAACAACGTGATTTTGGAGATATTGACCATAAATTGTCTGCCTTATCTCCTATGTGAAGCAATACTAAGCATGTGGTGCTCAAAGCAGCGAAGTAATCCATTTGAAAAACCGAACAAACAGCAATGCCTATCTACAGAAACCATGACCTGCTCAGTATCTTCCAAATAACGTGTTATTTGCAGTTAATATAAGAACTGGTTCCTTTCTATTTAACAAGTAAACATTAGCCTCTCTTATTAAGGTGTAAACTAAATGATCTTGTTGCCTTAGAATTCCACTTTGTTAGTTTTTAGGTTATTTGTAAAACGTTTCTTTCTTAGAATTTTCCACTTCTAAGTGAATCACCTTGTGTGAATCACAGGATGAACCATTATCATAACTGTTAGCCACCCTCATTAAAAAGATGTCTACATAGATATGGGTGCATGTTCACATACTTACCCTAGTGACTGATCCCTCTCTGTAGTACTCAAACAGCCTCGGTGCTATTGATGACTCATCGCCCTCATGTTTTCTTATTTACTTTTTATACTCTAAACTCTTTTGTCTCTTTTTATTATTATAATGTATTACATTTCTTGACTTTATCTCTTTTTATAGCAATATCTATTTTAATTATTCACTTTTACCTTTATCTCTGGTATTTATACTTCAAAGATAGCAGGGTCCTGAGGGATGGAGTGTAATGGTGCATTTCCACTACAGCGCGGTTTAAGTGTGCCGTGCCGTGCCCGTTTTTGGTTGCGTTTCCACTTGGCGTAGTTCCGGCTAGCGGGTACTTTTTCACAGTTTTTCTGGCTCTCCAAAATCGAGGTTCTTTCCGAGCCAACACCCGGGCTGAGTATGCTAAACTAGTGAGAGAATCGCTGGCAACTACAACAAGATGAACATATTTGACCGTGATTTAATTGTAATACACGTTTCAAAATGATGCCGAAGTAACAACATACTGATACTGGTTAGTACAAACCATGAATTAATGCTTTGACAAGTCGGCAGACGAAAAACCTTTTAAAATGCGTGTTTTCTGAATGGAGATCGGCTAAGCTAACGCAGTATATGCTCCGACCGTCCACACTCACAACAACGGCCTATACAGACATAAGGAAACCAGCGACTGTATTCTCCATGACACAGGCAGTCTGTGGTTTGTACTTGTTTAACTTTTGTCTAGTTTCTGAACAGATATGAGGAGCTGTGAGCTCTGAGTGCTAACAGCTAACGGCTGATGTTGGTTTTGTGTTTCGCATTGAAGATGACGTCACGGCTCCGCCTACACTGCGTTACTATAGTTACTGCCCCAGCTACTAAACTGTAATGGAAACGCAGCATAAAGTGAGCCTGGCCTACCAAGGCCTAACTATACCATACTAAGCCGTGCGAGGCCCTTCTGTGGAAATGCGCCATAAAGGTGTTCTGATTTTGCAAATAATATTAAACTGGAAATGCCTTGTGTTACCTTTCCATCTGTGCAACAAGCTTCTGTATTATACAAACATAAAGTAGCTTTGCAATCAACGTGACAACATTTGCTAGTTCACGTCTCCAGAAATCTAACGTGACCCCGCTTTTCTCTGGTTTCTCCCTTTTCTGTGTGTGTGTGTGTGTGTCAGGTTTTCTTGGAGCCCGGCGGCGCTGACACTCGAACAGCCTGCACCTCGGAGCTCTATGACATCACACTGGTGCAGACCGACCTCCTGAAGGCCATCTCTCAGCAGAACTACTTCACTCAGCGCGTCCATATCTGCCTGGAAAACTATGAGAGGAACCTCCAGCAGGGGGCGGGCTAAACACAATTCACCTGTCACTCTGTTGGTCTCTGTGACAGCCTCCACTTGGCGTCCATAGAGTGGTCCAGTGATGACAGATGATAGTTTGCCGACCCGGATTTTTTCATTGGACTTTGGAATATTGCAGGGAATAAGATCAGTTGCAAATACACCTTTATTATACTTAGTCCTTTTGGATATTCTCCACATATCAACACCACTCTTTCATGATTTTTGAAGCATAGCTGCTCATCGCCACCGCTGAGCTACAGGCGGCTAATGTTCGTCTAGTGACGTTTAGTAGTCTCATGTAGCAATCTAATAGCAACTGTTTATTTTATGACACAGAAGCTTCAGACACTCACCAGTGGGGTACTGACGCGTTTGTTGTTGTTAAACAAAACTAGAACATCTTGTAAGCTTGTGTTAATCACAGACCTTATTTCAGACATTGAACCACAGACCCATCTAAAAAAAAAAAAGACGAGGGAAACGGAAGTGTTAAAATGCTTCATTTCTGGGTTTTACTACTCGTCCCTGCATCACTCTGTTAACCCAGACATTGAAATGGCAGCACAGAGAGAGAAGGTAGGGCGATTAAACACAGACCATCAAACCACAAATAGAAGAAGTTTACATATGAAGGTGAAAGGAATAAATATGCAAATAACAGCCATTATCTGAAGATGGCTGCTCGAAAAGTAGGACATTAAATCATTTTGAGCTGCTCCATGCATACTTAAAGCAGTTGAAGTATGACAGCTTCTAAAGAGGGCACTCACAAACAGTTTGTGCTGTCCTTAAGTGAACCGCCACAGGAAGAGTTTCTGACTTGATTCAGCCCCAAGGTGGCCCCTTGCATCGAAGGCTAATCACTGCTTCCTGTGTACTTAGTGTCGGACAGCATATCACTGGGGTCAGCTATGGAGAGAAAGTCAGTGTTGCGTTAGTAGTCTAGCGAAGAGGATCCACAGAGATTTGCTTCAGCTCTTCACCTGTCCTCAAAGTGTTTCATGTAGCATCTTACTTCATAACTTCAGTTGTTGGCCGTCATCTGCTTTGTTTACCTCAACTCCAAGTAATACTTGAATAATAGATGAAAAGAATCAGATTAGTTTGTAACTTAAAGGGTTATACCTTAAAGCGCTTTATAAACTATTTATGAAGGCATCAGAACATGCAGCAGTTTTATTACAATTATTATTTATAAACCTATCAATATGTTAAACATGGGTTTGGGATTTGTATTATATTTTGAAAGCACCGTTTTGTGACATTTTGAATAAGTTGAATTGTTATGTACGTTTTTAAGGGTTTTAGGATTTATTTATTTGTAAGCTAATGGAGAGGTTTTTTCATTGTTATATTGTCTCTGGTCAATGTTTAGAGAGACTGCTGAATGCAAACGGTAAATAAAAAATAGCAACATTTAAATTCATTCCTGAATGCAGATTGCAGTGATAAGAACAACGCAGTAGTTTTTAAGTTAATATCAACCATTGAAAGGAAAGATGCAAAGGGTAGTAAGTAGTAACAGTTATTTATTTTATGTTTGCTTTGGCTCTGCAAAATGAAAACATTCACGTCAAGAAAAATGTCATATCATGCAGTAGGATCAGTTTTTGTTGTTGGATACTTATTTCATCCCCAAGAGGCTGAGAGGTGAGAGCACCACTACACCTTGATATAAATAGCTTAAAGCATTCATTTTCTCCTTAAAGGTCCCATGTCATGGCCATTTCCACTGATCATAATGCCATTGCTGAGGTCGACTAGAATAGATTTACATTGTGCAATTTTCCAAACTCACATTGGTTTCTCATACAGCATCTCTGTATAGTATGTGTATTCACTCTCTGTCCTAAACGGCTTGTTGGAGCTCCTGCCCCCCCCCCCCTCTCCCTATGAGCCCAGTGGCCGTCTGCGAGACAGCGAAACCCAGCCCGAACACACACACCCGCAGCCTGGCTGGGAGTTTGTGTGTGTGCTCACACACCGACTCACAGCGTTCCGCCGTCTCAGCGAGGAGAAATCAGCGGAGCTGTAGCTGAGAAAAGATTGAGTGTGTGAGGAAGTCCGTGGATTGGTCAATTTGGACCAATCCACGGACTTAAAGAGCCTGTGACAGCCTCCCAACAACTGTTGTGCAATGAAATATTGGGCTACTAGTCATCTCGAACCGTCAGTTTAAAAAAGAAGTTGCGATACCGTTCCGATAAATATCAATAATTTCGAACATCGTGGGGAAATTCCTTCGACTCATTTTGAGGTTTTGGGGGAAGCTGGAAGTGACGTCAATGCGGGAACTCTTCACTGTGCGGCGAGAGAGCCAAACACGGACAAAGTGTGTTGTCATGCGTAGAAATGGTGAATTACTGAGTTTAGGCACGTTAATAACGTTGTAATGAAGTTGACTACAGTATATTCATATTCGTCAGTGCTTTCATGTCAGCGAACATAAACATAAATGATCGTGGTGAAGATGATGATTAAATTAGGATTACAGATCGGCAGTGAGAGCTGCTGAATTTCCTCCCGTAGGATGTGATATAAAAACAAATCCATTATTTTTGTAGTTGTAAACTCAAGTGGATGAAACTACATTTATTAGTGCTTTCATGTCAATTCGGCCAATATGATACATTAAATGATCGTGAGGATGATGATTAAAAATCGTTTGTTTGAGCCGGTCTGCATTTCCTGATGAGAAAACAAACCGATGCTTTTTGTAGTTGTAGTACACCAACGTGGATTAAACGTGTGTTTTTTTTACCACAATGTTGGGGGAATTAATGGATAAAATGCACGGATTATTATTAATATTATTATTCCCACTCCGATCGGGACACTAGGTCCACCGTTCACAGTTTATGTGGGTTGGGTGCCGTGGCGGACTGGCCATCGGGACGAATCCCGATGGGCCGGTACCGAAGTGGGCCGGTCCGATAAGTCGCTAGCACATCCCCCACTCCCCCCGTTGACAATTTACTAGCGGTACCGAAGTGGGCCGGTCGAGAGTCCCGGGCTGATTTTTAGTCCCAGTCCACCACTGGCTACATGACCGTATGATCGCCCATATTGACGCACCTAATTCCTAAACTTCTAACAGATGCAACATAAACCGATCCTTCAGCCTCATATGAGCTCTCAGACACGTTCACAATTAAACTGTCATCGCTGTCTGAGCTTGCTGCTGTGTGCGCCATCGTGCGTTTGCATGTAGATGCTGGGATCCTGAACGGTGCAGCTGGAGCGCTGTGCCCACAATGACGTCACACGTAATTTGGCGGGACTTGAAGAATCCCCGAGAAGATCCAGAAAATGGTCAACATTGAAGGGCAGATTAATTAATCAAAGTACAAATATCCAAAATCAGTTCAGCAACAATTTTCAAGGGGACAATATTTACTCAAATTGATGGGTTTGGATGATGGGGGAAACTCATGCCACAGGCTCTTTAACGTAACGGCTCCGCGGATTGGTCCATTTGGAGCAATGGGTCCATTTGGGTCGTCGTTACGTCACTTAGTAGGCCTTCCAGGACTTTGCAGACCGTTTACATGCATACAAACCCTCATAACACACAAGGGGACGGGTATTAACCGGAAAAGCATGACATGGGACCTTTAAAGTTATCTTTTTTCCTCCCTGCACTCTAAATATATAAGTAGGCCTATATATTGTGAGGAAAACCGACTTATCAACAGATAACCAGGGGCCTCATTTATAAAGGGATATACGCTCAAAAAAAATGGCGTACGCCAGTTTCTACGCAATGTTTGCGATTTATAAAATACTAACTTGACGGGAAAATGTGCTGTCCTCCACGCAAATTCTAACCCATGCGTACGCACTAAGCACAACAACGGGAGAGACGAGAAACTGCAACACCGCGTTGGCAGAAGAAAGAATGGAGAGAAATATGTGGAAATAATACTATAAATAAAATGTTACCTCTCATTTATCATATATGAAGAATACATTTTCAAACATTGATTAAAGCTGATCTTAAAACTGATAACTGGAACACAAACCCACAAATAAAAAAACATGAATTGACTCCACTCCGCAGGGAACCCCGATACTGGCACACCTGTGCAATAATCATGCTGTCTAATCAGCATCTTGATATGCCACACCTGTGAGGTGGGATGGATTATCTCGACAAAAGAGAAGTGCTCACTATCACAGATTTGTTCAGATCTTTGAACAATATTTGAGAGAAATGGTTATTTTGTGTATATAGAAAATGTTTTAGATCTTTGAGTTCATCTCATGAAAAATGGGAGCAGAAACAAAAGTGTTGCGTTTATATTTTTGTTCAGTATATATATATATATATATATATATATAACCTGGCCGGCTTAGCCAGTGTGTATTTTTTCAAGCACCACAAGATTCAGAGTTTATCAAGTACAATTCTGGGCCATTGATTGTGTCATTTCTCCAAACACATACAGTACAAATGCCTGTTTTTGAAGCCTTAAAATGGTGCAGGAAAGGACTTTACATTGTATTATACTTAAAGACAGGACTATTCAGTTAAGAGAAGAGAAAAAAGGAAATCAAGTTGTTGGGTGATGTAACATTAATGACAGACATAATATGAGGTCCTTGGCACTCAGACTCTAGAGGGGTCATTTTGTGATCATGGGGCATCACCCTTACAGCATCAGGACAATATCATATGGAGTCAGACACTGGAAGTGTGCTGGAGGCGTTGACAGGACTGATGGAAGGATGAGGCTGATGAGACTGAAGAATCTGCGAGGAATGAACTAGCAGCTGAGAAATAATCATATATTAAAAGACAGCAGCTTCAGAAGCCAACAAGAGTGACAGAGTGTGTCAGTGTGCAGTCTACCATCCTCTTAAAATACTCTGTCCAACAATATCAGTCTCATGAAGAAAGGTTTTTTTTTAACGCTTATTCAAAATAGCAGATACACATGCATTCTTATTCTCAGGAGGGGACATTGACAGAGGAGTCCTGGAAAAGTACACAGTAAGTACTTCATAGTACTTGTGGGGGTAGTTTCAGTAGTACTGAGTCCAACAGGATCAATCTCACGAAGAACTAATGGCAACAAAAAAGAAATCCCTCATCAAACTTAGCAGAAGTGGCTTGGTGTTGTTCTCAGCAGGGGACTTTGACAGAGTACTCCTCAAACAATACACAGTAATAGTACTTCAATGTATTGTAAGTAGTAGGCTAATACAAAGTCAAATAGTATCAATTTCATGAAGAACTAATGGTAAAATTATATTTTTATCATTCATCAAAGATAGCAGAAAACATGCATTATGTACTATGGAGGGGACTTTGACAGAGGATTACTCACAAAATACACAATAAAAGTACTTCATTTTATTTCTAGTAGAAATCAAACTAGAACCGAGTCCAACAGTGTCAGTTTCCTTAAGAACTTGTGGTAACAAATATTTGTATCACAAATATAGCAGGAATAATGAAGAGCAGCTGATTTGAAAAAACAAACTCGAGAGGCGGCGTTGTGACCGCAGTGCAGAACCGCTGTATAGTTTAAATCTCCTAACAATGTTGTCCATAGGCTTATTATATTTACAGCCCTTAATAACATCAATTTTCTGGGCTCAATATGTGTCTTGGCCGTGTTCGTTGTGATCGCTAAATTCCCCTTGTTTATAATAACCACCGGTCCTTCAGCAGGATACTGTGGTGATTCAAAGTGTGATTTTAGCAAACGAGTGCTTTTGTTTTGAAATCACTCTCGTGAGTTTCGCCTCGCTCCAAGGACCATTTGACCATTTAGTAAGGTGAAAAGCAAAAAGCAAAAACTCCTCTCAGACGCTCTTCCGTTTACGTGTTTAATAAAGAAAAACAATTGGACGGTAGATACACGGATTCTATTATTTCCACATATTTCTCTCCATTCTTTCTTCTGCCAACGGTGTCGCAGTTTCTCGTCTCTCCCGTGTTTGTGCTTAGTGCGTACGCATGGGTTAGAGTTTGCGTGGAGGACCGCGCATTTTCCCGTCAAGTTAGTATTTTATAAATCGCAAACATTGCGTAGAAACTGGCGTACGCCATTTTGTGAGCG
Source organism: Harpagifer antarcticus (assembly GCA_902827135.1). NCBI lineage: Eukaryota > Metazoa > Chordata > Actinopteri > Perciformes > Harpagiferidae > Harpagifer > Harpagifer antarcticus. The sequence goes on along the minus strand of CADEHL010001049.1, from coordinate 9,110,643 downwards.
TATATCCCTTTATAAATGAGGCCCCTGGAGAGAGCTTTCACACCTGTGGCCACTAACGGTCATAATTTCTCTGCTTTGTTTCAAGCACGCATCAGAAAGAACGGTGGTACTTTTCCAGTTGGTGTACCTGCTCTTCACCAGGGTTGCCAACTTTGGGTACCTGGCTGGAGTGAGATTTTTATATCATGGGTTTAATTACACATATGCGCACTAAATGACTGCTATCGTGTCAGTAGCGGATCTTAGCATATATATAGGATATATATACAATATATACAAATACACAATATTGGACACAAACTATAAAGGGCACAACTTTTCATTCACTAATGAAAGTCAAACACATGCTTGTTTCCACTGTTTTATTGTGTGCCTGTCGCGATAAGCAATTGATTGACTTATCGTACGATAAATAAAATGAACTCGATACATTTCCATTGACATGAGGATGTGACTAGCAGTTTGAAAGGCAAGGCAAGGCAAGGCAAGTCTATTTATAGAGCACTTTTCAACACAATGCAATTCAAAGTGCTTTACAAAAAAATGAAAGACATTAAGAAAATGGCATTTAAAATCAGTCATTAAAAAGAAAAGCTAATAAAATAAACATTAAAAGAAGAAATACATGGATAAAAGTTACAGTGCAGTCTAAGATATGAATAGTTCAATTAAAAGCAGCGACAAAAAGAAAAGTCTTCAGCCTGGATTTAAAAGTAGTCAGAGTTGCAGCGGACCTGCAGGTTTCTGGGAGTTTGTTCCAGATATTTGGAGCATAATAACTGAACGCTGCTTTACCATGTTTAGTTCTGACTCTGGGGACAGAAAGCTGACCAGTCCCTGAAGACCTGAGAGATCTGGATGGTTCATAATTTAGCAGGAGGTCAGAAATGTATTTTGGGCCTAAACCATTCAAAGCTTTATAAACCAGCAGCAGTATTTTGAAATCTATTCTTTGACACACAGGAAGCCAGTGTAAAGACTTCAGAACAGGAGTGATGTGATCCACTTTCTTAGTGTTAGTGAGGACTCGAGCAGCGGCGTTCTGAACCAGCTGCAGCTTTCTAATAGATTTTTTAGTGAGACCTGTGAAGACACCATTGCAGTAGTCCAGTCTACTGAAGATAAAAGCATGGACAAGTTTTTCCAAATCCTGCTGTGACATTAGTCGAAAGGATGTACTTGAATTATTATTATATATTATCATTATGTCAGTGGTCTAAAATGGCCATACAACGGTGCCGACAATATTATCGTTTATCGCAATAATTTCTGGGAAAATGTATCCAACAAAATTAATTATCGTGAGAGGCTTATACAAACTGCCAAATATATTAACACACTCTCACTCTCATATACTCTTTGACTCTATTTTGGCCTAGTAGAACAATAAGCACCAGACTTTTACTATTTATCATTTCTACTGGATCGCAGATCTGCGCATGCGCAATACGGGTCTGTGATTGACCTACCGGCTCCCACTGCTTTGCTGTCTGTTAACGTTGTTAAGAGTGGTGGGGGCGGGGAGGGAGCGGATTGACAGCTCGAGCAGCCAACCAAAATCGATCGCCGGTTCATCTTGTTTTTGGCGTGAGAATAGTTTGGGCAGCGTGAGAGCGTGAGATTGAGAGTGAAAGCATGTGTCACACGCCAGATGCGTGAGAGTTGGCAACCCTGTCTTCACGTAGTTCTGCATGTCGTTGTTTAGGTGCTTTTTTTCTGGGGATAGGCACTGCTCAATCCACTCCTCCATAAGGCCACCCCGGAGGTCGAAGTTAACCTTAAATGTTTTCATCTTAAGCTTTGTAAGTTAGGTAGTTTCGTAATGTAACAGTTGTAACGGTTGTAGCTTTTCTCAGACGCGGAGGGATACATGACTTGTGAAAAGTAACTACAACTCTACCCGTGATATATACGCACATTATATCACGGCTAAGAACCAATCAGATTGCTTGATTAGACTTGTCCGTTTTATAATACTTTAAATATTTTTGCACTGAAGTACCATCACAATTCTAATGCTGTATACTTTTAAATTACAACTTCACAAAGTGTCATCTATTTATTTTTCTGAAGATAAATATTTCTATTCATTATTATTAAATGGCTGTGGTGTTTTGTTAAACTGTTTGGTGTTTTGCACAATGATACAGGGCCAAATTCACCATATACATTGGGGGGGGGACATCCCCCAATATATAGCCTAACTGAAAAAAATGATTTTGGCTATTTGTATACTTCAAAACCTTTATTTTCTGTTATTGTGAACTTCACCAAAATGATATATTCTTTTCATATGTAAATTGGTTCCGCCTTTGTTTGTTTATGCATACCTTTATTTTGTACCCGGGGGGTGTATTTCGCTGTTGCACATCCGAGTCCAGCTTCAGTTAGCGTTGATGCTCCATGCAGGTCAGTCATGTTTTAATTTGCCCTCCATCAGTTCTGGTATCTTTTTCTAGTTAGCCCTAAAGTCATCTATATTATTTTATTTTATAATGGTAATGTTAATGAACCGTCCGGTTTAGCTTCTTTGTGTAAATAACTTGTAGTTCTGATGTTCAAACCAAACTTTTCAGGAATAGTAGCTAGGGGAGTGATTTGGAAAATATGCATAAAGAAAAAGTAAATCTGTTTACAGTTCTGTTTCACATGGGTGTTGTTGAGAGACGTATCCATAGATTTAGTCCCTAATGTTGCCCTCAAAGTGCACCAGATTGATGCATTTAACTTCAACATTAAAAAAAAAAAAGAATGTTCCCAGGGGCACATGCCCCCGGACCCCCCTAGACGAGGTTAGGTCCACCACCTGCCCACACTCCCCGTCAAATTGTCCCACCCACATTGAGGATGCTTCCTACGCCCTTGCCTGATACAGTTTCGTGAATATTTTGTTTTTTGCCCCCACGGGTGGGGGCATGGGATTTAATAGGTTTTAAAATATCCCATGTGTTAGTATATTTTTATATATTTTCCTTTAGAATGGCAGGAAATTAGTATTCAAATTTTGATTGAATTTTTGGTCCCCCCCAATGTTGACTCCATGGTTACGGCCTAGCCGTACCTACTGTCTAAATGTCAGGATAGATCAATAGGTGAAAAGGTTAAGGAGCAACACGTGGTGTTAATGCATATTTCACATCAATGTGTGTGTGTGTGTCCGTGTCACCAGAGGCCTGTACCATGAAGCCGGATTTTCGCTTAGCGAGCTAACTTCAGGGAAAACTCTGGGTTTCCGGTCCTACGACGCTGGTTCACTTCTTAGCGGGCTAGATCTCCATGGTAACTTATGCTGAACAGCTAGCCTGGGGCCTATACTACGAATCAGGATTTTCGTTTAGCAAGCTAACTTCAGGGATTTCCGGTCCTACGAAGCTGGTTCACTTTTTAGCGGGCTAGATAACTTATGCTGAGTGGCTAGCCTGCTCCGGAGCAGGATAGGTTCCAGGATAAGAGATCAACTCAGTGAAAGCACCGCCTGCTGACCAATCAGAGCTCAGTGTGCGGAGGAAATACAGTTTAAACTGCCGTTGCAGGAAAGACGGCACCCACTGTGTGAACGTGAAAATGAATAGAATATCACCTCCCATCTTCAGAGCAATCTGACTATTATAACTATTATACTATTATGTTAAGAAAGCTTAATTAAATATCTGCCACAACATAAGTAACCGGATCAAAGTAACATTACGTATGGACAACTTCTCATTTCAAAAAATGTTTAAGAAATCTAGACCGCAAAATAATTGAACACGCGAGTGCCTGTTTTTCCTGGCCAAGGACGGGTTCCTTGAACATAACACGAGCGTAACGTGTCATACGTGTAGTGCTGACGGAGAGCACCGGAACCCCGGGGAAGACAAAGACAAATCTGCTTACAGTTCTGTTTCATATCATGTTGAAAGATGTATCCATAGATCTCTTCATGTTGCTCTCAAAGTGCACCAGATTGATGGTTTTAACTCAACATTTAAAAAAAAATCTTCCCGGGGGAACATGCCCCTGGACCCCCCTAGAAGATGTGAGTTCCCCCCCTCACTTAAATGATGTCTACATGGATAGGATACTAAATATATTTGCACACATCTTGTGTCCATATCTTTCTGTTTTGGTCATGCTACAACTGTGCACCTGTATGCATGCGCGAGTCATGGTGAGTGTCTGTATTTTGGGTTTTATTTGTCTAATATTATAGTTGACTTTTCATTCAGGAAGTATGACGCGCTGCACTGTCATTCTGCTTGTCCATGTTTGTGATTGGTCGAATGCTCCAAATTCCACCCCTTTCATGTGAACACGCACCTAACTAGATAGGGCAAAACTGGCTTGAGTTAACGAGTTGATAACCAGTGTCGTAGGACAGTTTAGCGAGAGCGCGTTTGTTTTGGATTGGTAAGCCGGGTAACTCCAACATATCCAGGTTAGGTTGAACCAGCTTCGTACAGGCCTCAGGTCAGGTCCACTGGGGATCAATATAAGAAAGCATAAAGGATGGTCAGTACAGTATATGCTTTGGTGTGTTGTAATGAATTGCAGCTACCTGAAGTTACAACAAATAATAATATGAGAAAATAAGGAAGTTATTGTGAGAAATATATATTATTTCCTCCCTTTCCTTTAGCATGGGATTTAAAATGCTTAACACTGTGCCTGAAAATGAATTTTTACCAGGTGTTTGTAAGCATTGGTGCAGTTTGGTAGAAGTAAAAAGCAAGAGTTTAAAAAACAGGTATTCAAAATTCCTTAAGTAAATGTACTGTTATATTTCACCACTGCTTATGAATCAATAATTTTAAATATAGCACCTCATACTAAAACAAATGGAAAATTGAAGTCGCAATAACATATATTTCTCATTTTCAATGCAAAAGTGGGTCAAATCACATGACCTATAACATGTGGGATGCTGTTTACTTTATTTTTAATCAAATGGAAGACTTTGCTCTGAACAAAAGATGAGCACTTCCTCAAAATGTTCACCTTTTGTTTTCAATCTAAATGTAAAGAATAACTCCATTATCCATAAATCATCGTTTTCAAGTGGAGGCCTTAAAGCGATAGGTGCTAAAATGGAGCGTTTCATGTCAATGGTACATGTAGGTTTATTATAGACAGACCGTATGAGATAAATAATGTATTTAAAGAACATTAAATCGTGCATACATGTTTTAATACCATCCCCAAACACAAGAATGAAACTTCAGTTGAGCATGACAAGTCTCCTTTAAACTGAATGTTGTGTTTATATCCTTTTTTTTGTCATGATGTGTGTCTCTTTCTTTCCACATGGGGGCAGCATCCGACCCCCCAGCCGCAGTAGCATCCTTCCCTTCAGGTGAGCGCAGTTACCTGACGGTGCGCTGTATGACAGCGCATTAAATCCAAACAGCGCCACACTACAGTAGCGCATTCACACATTCGAGAAAAAGCGGTGATGCGTCTGCTGCGGTTGTCACCACAGGACAGTAGAGGGACAGCTGGCACTGTTTCTGGAGGCATACATGCACTCGTGAGTGAGGAGACGAGAGGGAAGAGGGGGAGAAATGTTGAGTCAGTGTGAGGCAGGAGCACGGAGGTAACTGTTGGTTCCGCTGGGTTGTGTCGATGCACAGGAACAGGAGCGAGTTTTCTACACGAAATGCCGTGTCCAAACATTTACGCGGAGCTGCTCCGGGGAGCTCCGACGCGCCGCTGACTGCTGACTGCCCGACCAGCCTCCGGACACAAAGGTAAGCATTGATGTCCCCAAACGTTACACCTCTCTGCGTTTTATTCCACACGGAGAAATTACGAACAGCCAAGCATTTCTGCGCACTTATTAAGGCTTACTTAAGATTGGGGAGGTCGATGCTCCACCTCCGCGCACATGTTGGCCGCGGTCCTCTCCATGTTGTTGGACGTTGTGGAGCTGCTTATGGACATTAATGAAAGAACAGGTGTCGATACTCAGTTAAATGACGTGGTTGTAGCGGTATAATTGGTCGTGGAGGATCAAGCTCAACATAGGCCAGGCCTACATAAATCACTCTGGGTGCCATGTCTAAAATACCCCATCACGGTTTATTCATTATTCACTGAAGAAGGTATCGTTATGTTTCTTATCTCAGGGAGTAAGCAGTTTTACATCAGAACTATGTCACATGTTAGGGCAACACAAGTTAAATAGTATGTCTTGCATCGCAGGACATCTCCATCATCAGCTGTTGTTGTTGAGCTTTTACAAGTTTGCACATCAGATGTAGGGACTCAGTGATGGGAAGCATTGTTTCTTTTTGGGGCAGATTCAAAGCTTTAGTAAAAATAAAGTTGCAGGGCAAATCCATCCAGCTGTTTAGTGAGGTGCGTCTTTTTCTGGAAAAGCCTGGCCATCTGCTGCTGCCTGCCCAACATCTGCTGCTGCCTGCCCAACATCTGCAGCTGGGTGTCTGACTGGCAGACGGCTTTATCTCTTTCTAACTTTCTGCTTTCTCTTGGAGTGTTGGAGAGTCCTGAGTCTGTGCTCTGATGGGATTCTCTCTCTGCAGCCTCACTTGGTTCTCAGTGCATCCTGCTGGCTGTCAGCTGTTAAAGCAGAGGATGATCGATGTGTTTTCAGGACAGAGAATGTACCGGAGAACACCTTATGTTAGAATGTCACAAAGCTGTGTTTTATTAACCCTGTTTTGATAATAGGGAGGCACGATATGGCCATGATCTTCTATCCCAATAGAAGTCATTGCATATCAGATTTGCACACTAGTTGATTTCATGTTAGTTAAGTTAATTTGCTTGTTATTTTGAATTTAGAAGACAAGTGTGTATCATGATACCTCGATATGTAACATCATCACAATTCGATTCCATTAAAAGACCATCAGGTATAATAAATCATCCTCAGCCCTCTATCAGGTTACTCGAAATGAATCAATCCCAACGTTGTCACTAATCTTCTTGCAGAGTGTTACAGACCCCACTTTGAGAATCGATTGACCATTTAATTAACACACATAAATAATATTGGATGTTGGAATAATGTATGGCAGAAAATAAGATCTTTGGTGAAAGCACTTTTGTGACACGTTTCATATTGCACGACCTCTAAGTAGAAAGCGTTATGAACAAACTACATCCCGATCACGCATCGCCACTGCTAAACTGAAGGTGGCTAATGTTTTTGGCATGATGACATGAAGTAATCTTAGCAATCTTTTGCTTCTTAAAGGACACGTAAAAGCTTCAGATATTCATCAGTGGAGAATTTACTGACGTCTTTTATGTCGTAGACAAAACATGAAACTCTTGTGAGCGTCTTTATAGCACCCTTATTTCAGTCACATTTGAAATGTTTTTTTGCAGCAATATATGGTTTGAGTTTGGCTTCACCTTATCCCTCCCTGCATATATTTGTATACGTTTTTTTGGGGGCATCCTGTGCCTTTATGTAGAGACAGAGTTGTAAAGGGGGGACAGAGGGGATAACATGCAGCAAGTAGTCCCAGTCCGGATTTGAACGATGCAGCCGCAGTATTAGTATTAGCAAGGCAGAGATGGCAGTTTGCAGTTTGAATAGAGCGCCAGATGACGGAGAATGTGTTTGGGTGGTCGTATGAGGGGGGAAGGCATGTCACATGTTTGTGTCATTGCACAAGTTGACAGCCTGAACTTCCTCGCAGGCTTCACTTTTTTTTCATGCATCTTACCAAAAACACATTAAAAAAACATCGACTTCAAGATGAGGGATGTGCTAACATGCTAACTCATTCCTAGCTTTAGGACTCTTTCCTGCACTAATGTTTTATGGCGCTTTAAAAAAAAAAGCCACTGTAGCTTCTTATTTACATTAAAGGTAAAACAAATTCCCAGGAAGAATCAATGTATTTGTATCGCTTCTCTCACACATTCCCTCCTCCTTCTTCCGCTCCTTGCTCGTCTCTCTCTGCCGCCGCGCTCCAGCTGACCCGCAATGATCGCTCCTAACCTCCAAACTTGGTGTGAGTTCATTTGCATAATGAGGATTACAGTTGACACGCAGCGTCTGGGCCTGTCAGGCTGCATCCAGCAGAGGGGAGGTGCTGTGTGGCAGATCCCATTGTGCCAGCCAAATGCCAGCCTTCCATCAGAGCTCACCAGAGTGCCGCCTCTTAGCCACCATCAGCCTGAAACAGTGAGGGACAAATGGACTGAGTGCAAAATTATTCATGTGTGAAATTAGCCATTGACTATGGCTAGTTAGATTTTCTCCCTCAAACGTTCCAGGCCGAGCAAATTGATGAGCTTTATCCAATAATAGTTTAATTAGCATCAGGTTTTTCTGGAGGAGGAATTACATTTATTCTTGTTAGTGTTTTTCTTTCTATTCCAAATGAGCCACCTACTTTACAGCTGAGGAAATTCCACAGTTCAAACCAGGGTAAAAGTCCACATACGCTCCTGAAGTTACTTTGTCTTCTAGACAAATGTATATTTTAAGGAGCTGTTTACAAGCGTCCCCCATCTGCTCTCCCTGCTTTCTTGGCTTCTTCTTTAATCGCCGGAGCCCTTCTCCCTTACACCATCATACATGTCCATATCTTGGTGGTGAATGCAGTGTGGATTTGATCCTTAAGCTCAGCACGTGTCCTCCTGTTAAACTCGCTGTTTGGGGCTTGATAAAGGAACCATCTGAACAGTTGATATTAGCCTGAAGAGTAATGTATCAACCATGGAAGTGGGTGAACAGTTGTGTGCTTCTAACACAAACATTGGATCTCTTCTTGAGCTTTAAAACATGTGTACATTAGGAATGACTTCTGAACATTAGGATAGAAAAACCCTTAGTGGCACACAAGTGTAACCAGGGTTTAAATAGGAAATAGAATGTTCATTTTCAGGTTCATATTTGTATTAAGTGTCTCTACTGTGACATGTCTCCAGGCTTTAATGTTCAAAAAGCTCTTTATTTTTCTCATACTGCCTGTGCTGCATCACCTCTTTTCACCCTCTGTCTGAAACCAGAGCCCAGTCTGCTCTGATTGGTTAGCTGGCCGGCTCTGTTCTGATTGGTCAACCGCTTAGAGATTTCCCGCCCCCTTAGCTTATCGCTCAATGTGTTGGAGCGCTAGCCAATAGAAGCGCAAGTGTTACATTATTTTTACTGAAGTAAACAAAGGAATCCAATCGTGGCGTTTCAGGCGGGAGTGTGTGCGAGAGAAACTCTCTCTGCAGGGAACACAGGGATTGTAGCCTTTGCAGACCATTAACATGCACACAAACCTATAGAACACACTATAAAGGAAAGAGAAAGCCCCAAAAATAATACGGCCTCTTTACTTAGATTACGAGTGGTGATAAAATAATGAATGGTTGGATATAATGACGACGTCATAAGAACTAATAGATTTCCAACTATATCTCTTGAAGTGGTGTGTGATGGAAATCAAGGTCATTATTTCTCTCTTACAATGATGTCAAAAATGTCATCTTTTTCTTATCACCGATTGATTTTTCTTTGTATTAATGATAATACATTTTAATCAATCTACATTTTATAAATTAACTATTGCATTTGGGTGCCATTTATTTGAATGAAAACTAAGCCATGTTAACTTGTCATTCATTTTCTCCCTGAGGCTCTTTGTCCAAGGCTAATCTCCTGTAGTACTTGCTCACATGTGCTGCATGCACAAGAAACTATTTCTGTGGCTGTGCAGGGGCGCCGTAAGGGGGTGAAAAGTTAGGACGATTCTAAGGGCCCGTGACTGACAGGAGCCCCAAAATGTTCAGAACATTAAGAAAAAAAATGTAAGTAACCTTTCATCAATCCTCAATAATTAACATTAATAGAACGTTATATTGATAAATTACTCACTAAACTTATGATTCATTTAACTTATTTCCAAAAGTTAATTACCCAAAGCCTCTGTACACCCCCTTCTATTTAAATGTAATGGTTTGGTCCTACCTCCAAACGCGGCACCGGCACTTGCAGAGAGTGAAAGCATGTGAGGAGGGATGCTAGTACTTAGCCTACGTAAGTGTGTTGTACCATGTTTCAAAGACCAACAAAGTCAGGCTCTAAGAAAAGAAGAGAAAGGAGAGAAAGACAAGAGAGAGGGACTAAAGGTATGTCACCCAGTTTTTCACAAGGAAATGTGGGTGTGGTCCATGAGTGGTGGAAATTAGTCTGTTAGCTAATGTTTTTTTGTTTACTAAGCTGACATTAAGTACTGTTAATATCTTTACAGAAAATTCAGAAGTCTTTAATTTCACTGCTCTTTTAGCTGACATTTAAAGGTGGGGTAGGTAATTCACTTCAGAAACACTTGTTGTTATATTCCATGGAATGCTCTTAACATCCCGATAGCAATGAATATATTAAATGCTTTGACAATAAATACATAAAAAAATATCCTCTGTGGAAGCCGCTGTAAAAAGCACGACCAATCATCTGAGCCGGCCCGGCTAAAATGACTGGATGGCCTACCTGCCTGTCAGCCTTCCATCTGTGCACAAACTTATCTCGTGCCCTCATTAGGCGCATTCACACTGCGGTACTTTTCCCACAAAGGTTCATGCGAACTTAGTTCAGTGAACTCTTTTATCGCGTTCACACCAAAAAGAGCCGGTACTAAATATAGCTCTTTTCTCACAAAAGAGCCGCTCGTAAGTCCCTGCTAGAGAGCAGGGACTTTCGAGCGGCTCTCTTGTGAGAAAAGAGCTATATTTCTGATTGGCTGGGCGGATTGCAAACCACGCCCCGTAAAACTTCCAAAAAGTTTTGTGAAGCCGCCATTTTATTATCCTCGCATTAGCATTATTAGCATTAGCATTAGCCCAGCGCAGAAACGCAGAGAGACTAACTTATGGCAACACAAAATAAAACATGGGAGCGGTGGAGATGAGGAGGTGTCGGCGTTCTGGCGATTTACTCGGAAGGCTTCAGTAGAAGCTGCTGGGAGTCCCAGCAACTTCTACTGAAGTCCTCTTACAACTCCGGGGACTTCCGGCCGGGGACTCCGGGCGGCAGTATCCGCCGTGAAGTTGTTTGTAGCCTGCCAGTAAACCCAAAGCAGAAGAAGAAGAAGTGAAGTCAGCGGCTTCATTTGCCTAATCCACCCCCAGAGACTTTTTCCGGTGTGAACGCGATCTGTACTTAGTTCATGCGAACTAAAGAGTTTGCATGAACTAAGTTCGCATGAACCTTTGTGGGAAAAGTACTGCGGTGTGAATGCGCCTATTGGTCATGTGCGCGTTCGTGTGTGTTGGAGGAGGGGCTCTGTAAGGAAGTCTGAAGGAAGGGGCAGATTTTTTTCGGTTGTGTACTTTCAAATTCTCGCGCACTCTAGCTGGTTTCTCCATTCTTACCTACCCTACCTTTAATAAATGCAGGCACATTTTTAGCAGCTATTCATACTAAATCAGTTGTCCCTCCCCCTGGTGCCAGGTCCAACAGATCCATCTTTAGGCTCAGCAGCCCTGTCCCCCCATAAGGCTGAACCTGAACCAGCTTTTCTCCCAACTGAATTGTGTTGAATGACATGCCACTTAACATATCTGAAGGGAGACTGGAATACTATATATATATAACAAAAAGCTAACATCTAATTTAAATTATACATTTCAAACACAGTATTTTCCCACATCGCCAATGATCTATATAAAATAAAAAACTGCTTTTAGTCTATTTAGGATGATGGACAGTTTGAAGCATTGAGTGATCAGTCTGTAAACAAAATGTTAATCACAGACATTTTGGTTATGATATTAATACTAATGTTATTATATTAAAGCAGGGGTGGGGAACCTCCGGCCCCCGGGCCGTATACGGACCGCTAGACCATTTGGTACGGCCCTCGAGGTAATTTATAAACAAAGTGGCCTGTGCCTGGTGGTGGGGCCCAATGTGATATATTTTCATGGGGCCCAAAATCCCTGGCGGCGCCCCTGTCGCTGTGATCAACAATATTTGAATAACACATTTTGTTCAGTGTTTTATTCCGTCATTGCTTATAAATGATGGAATGTGGAGGGGCTGCAGGTGACATCGGCTTCTGTAGTAATAGGCTAAACACAAGCTTTACCTTTTCTGATGCAGGCCACATTTTCGCCATTGTAATTTCTCAAAAACTAAAATGAATAGAAAAGTTGGTTCTGATTTTTAACCGGAGCCTTTACAGATTAGTTCCAAACTTATGTTCGGATCTACTAAAGAGGAATACATCCCAGTGTTTGTTATCTTTACCTTTATCTTGACTGTAAGGGTGATGGGAGGGACAATTGAGTGAGATTTAACTATGTGTGTTTGAATGGAGAAGGGACTTTCAAAGCACTTTTGTAGTTTACACATTCTGTGTCTCCATAAGTCCGTCCCATTGCATGCTGGGAAACTTCCCCTTCCTCTGCTTCCGGGATGTACTGTCTGTGATTTCTCCATATGTAATGGTTGCTATACACAACCAACTCTACACCAGGCTACTAGGATGTTCAAAGAGATGTGACTGATGGCATGGTCTGCACAAGCTGCTGGATTGAGTATCGGTGAGATTGATCATTGTTCAGTACTTAGTAGTGTTTTATGAACACCAATGTTTGTAAGTAGAGTACAGACAATTTACTTGTTCAATGCATGCTTTGACGAATGAGGCATCTGAACTCTGAGGAAGCTTTGGTGCACGAGTGTACATTACAGAATGTCTTAAGATGTGATTAAGGTGCTCTGTGTGGGACTGACTTGGCTGACACACACACACACACACACACACACACACACACACACACACACACACACACACACACACACACACACACACACACACACACACACACACACACACACACACACACACACACACACACACACACACACACACGGGATGCTAACAGGGTACAGTTTGGGCATACAGCCTGCCAACACGGGGGCCATTCAGGCATGGGTGAGATGTGGATCGAGGGAAGGGATGGGATTTGGAGGAAGAATAAATGTGTGGTACGTGTAGAGAAAATAACAATTGCACATCTTAAGCAGAAAGAAAATGTAGTCGGCTTTAAAATAAGTGTGACGGTCTGATAAATATTCACTTTCTTTCTTGAGAATAGATTAGATGCCTCTTATGTGCACTAAAAGGCCTTTGAAGCTAACCCCAGTCGTTACTTATTTTAAGAGGAATATAGCTCATTAGCGTCGGAGCTAAGCAAATCTGTACAATACTCTCATGGGGTGTGCCCACATTGGTTCTCACTCAATGTAAAAGAGAGCACTGTTCCCCAAAATGGCTGCCTATTCTTAACAGTCTTATTTTGGTTGGATATTAGACTGAGATGAAGGAGGAGAAAAGGAAAGAGATTGGATGATGTTATTTATTTAAGTTTCTTCCTTCCACTTGTAAACATGTGGACGTGTTCTCCTCGAGTCTGGTTCACATGCCAGCAGGTTGCCGCATTGTTATTTAAACCAGTCTTATGTGGAGTAAGGATTCTCTTAATTGCTCATCATAACTCAGGCTTAACTCAGGTTTGTGTGTGTGTGTGGGGGGTGTGTGTGTGTGTGTGTATGTGTCTGTGCAGCTGTCTTGTATTTTCATTATAGTTTATTATGAACATGATTCTTTTCATTAGGCTCAATAAACTGGTACAAGTGAGGCAGGGGCGGTGGGACAGACACGGGGGGAAATTGGAGTTCTGGGAAACGTGGGGGCACTTTTGATGTCCCGTTTATATATTGTGATAAAACAATGCTTTGTTTCCAGCAGCAGCAGCTTAATTTATTGGAATTACAAGCACGGACAGATTTAGGATGACGGCTCATTTCCAGCTCAATGCAGCCATTTATGTAATTGGTCAGGAAGGCAGAAAGATAACTTGATATTGTTATGGTCACTAGCATAAATATTGTACAATGTCTGCATTTTTTGATATAGTTATTTTTCTTGGCTTAGGTTTTCAGGGTTTAAGGTTTTCTGCAGCTGACAACGAGGAAGAATAGACCTTTTTCACATCTGACATGTGGGCATACAGTCCCCTCCAAAACTACTGGAACAGCGAGGCCGGTTGCTTTCTTTTTGCTGTACACTGAAAACATAGGTTTGACATCAAAAGATGAGACAAAAGGTCAGTATTTCAGCTTTTAATTCAGAGTATTTATATTTAGAACTCAGACGTCGACAGAAACATTTTGTCTGCCAATTTAAAGAGAGATGCAACCAAACTGATCGGGAGAACCTTCATCGTGCAGCAAGACAACGACCCAAAACACACTGCCATAGCAACCAAGGAGTTCATCAGGGGAAAGAAGTGGAAGGTTTCAGACTGGCCAAGTCAATCTCCAGACTACAGCCCTATTGAGCGTGCATCTGACCTGAGGAGGAGACTGAAGGGAGGAACCCCCGGGAACACACAACAACTGAAAGAGGTGAAAGCCAATGGGTTGCAGGCAAAGGATTTGCAACTAAATACTAAGTATTATTCACTTTTCACACTATTTTAAGTCCAATACTTTTGCTCACTTGAAAAATGGGTGGGTTTAAACAAAAGGTGCTATCTTCTCAGTTGTGTAACAGATCTAGATGTAAATACCTGGAATTAAAAACTGAAATACTGAACTTTTGTCTTATATTCATCTTTTGATGTAAAACCTAATTGTTTTCAGTCTGCAGCTAAAGTAAAGCAATTGGCCTCGCTGTTCCAATAGCTTTGGAGGGGACTGAATATCACAATAGCAGGTGCTTAATAAACCTAATGATGGCTGAGTTGATGGTGTCAGGGTATTGGTTCACTGTCTGGCTCACTTGAATGCCTACATTGAATGTTGGTTAGTGTTATTAGTGACACCTGTGGCTTCTCTGCTCAGCAGCGCTGTACTGGCCATCTGGCATACCGGGACTAACCTTGTGGGCCAATGGGCCGTCAAAAACAAAGTGCATCCAGCCTTGTGTGTCTCTTGTTATTTTGAGTGCACCTGAGAGCATGCACGTGACATTGTATTCAGTATTGCGTCTGTATTACAGTGGATCATTTGTGTTCAGCAGTTCAACCCCTGCAACATTACTAGTTCCACTATTCCACATTGGTCGATTCGTTCTGATAACATTTGGCAGATCAATTATTTTGTATTTTATTTGATCAGTAAGGAAGAATAAGTGAGAATGATTTGTGCAGTTGTAGTAAAATGTTCACTTCCTGTAGTGTTATTTACGTTAAAATATGACACTATACTTTAGCATTGTTTTTTGAGTAGATTATATTTGCAATAATTAAATATATTATTGCATTAAAACCCCTAAAACAACATATTTTATGTGTTATTACATTCATATAAATAATGCTCTTTATGCTATGGGGTAGTTTTGTTTTCATGTTTTATAGGTACATCATTCAGTTTGGATTTAACTATATTTCAAAACTTTTAAAGTTTACCAGCTTAAAGGTGGAGTAGGTAAGTTTGAGAAACCGGCTCGAGATACACTTTTTGTTATATTCCATGCAATGCTCTTAACATCCCGATAGCAATGAATATCTGAAGTGCTTTGACACAAAATCCATAAAGAAATGTCATCTGTGGCCGTAGTACTGTAAAAAGCACGACCAATCATCTGAGCCGGCCCGGCTAAAGTAACTGGATGGCCTACCTGCCTGTCAGCCTTCCATCTGTGCACAAACTTATCTCGTGCCCTCATTGGTCATGTGCGCGTTTGTGTGTGTTGGAGGAGGGGCTCTGTAAGGAAGTGGCAGATCTTTTCCGGCTGTGTATTTTCAAATTCTAGCGCACTCCAGCTGGTTCCTCCAAAATGACCTACCCCACCTTTAATTCAAACTTTGCAAAACAGCCACTTAATGTGGGTTAAATCACCAAGGTAGGTTTTGGGTGTGATAGCTATCAGAAATGTAAATATATATATATATATATATACCTAACTTAGTCAAAATTGATCATAAAACATCAGCAACAGTAAAACCTGTTAGGGCTTCAGGGTTTATTATTAAAGGCCCATTAATGCTGGGAGGCTTAATTAAATAATGACTGTGATGGTTTAAGTATTATTTCAGTCAGAGAGAATCCAGCTCCGTAGAGATGTAGCTGTTTGATTATTTGCTATGATGGCTTCCACTCTTAGATTTGCCTGAGGCACAGAGTCAGACTGCAGGGAAACAAGTGTCCGTGAGATTGCTTTGTGTGACTGCTGTTTGCCCTTTGGAGGAGTGGGTATTATCTGGAGTCTGCCACAGGCTGGAGCTTCATCAGCTCATGGAAGCAGATTGCTGTTTGATCGCTTCATGTGATTGCTGCTACCAGAAACATTGGCTTTGATACGAGCAGTGGTGGAATGAGACATCAATTCAGGCCCGGAGTTTGACTCAGACCAATCTGACCCAACGCAAACCACCAGACTAATCCTGTAGGCTAACCTTACAGTATGTGTTGATGTAATCAGTTCCATTGTAGCATTTGGCAACTGCGTTTATCTGGGAGGAAAGTCATCCGGATTCTATTATACAAACATTTGGGATGGCCCAACAAGTAATCATTTTACATCTTACAATATTACATATAGGCTACACACAGCTTTTCAAATATCCAAAACCTTCCATGACTGAAAGTATATTATTACCATTTCCTTGGTAAGTGGAAAAGTGGAAATCAAAGCGTTGACACTTTGCCTGATGCATGGATTCTGATAGGCCCGTTAACCCATACACTCATTCCTATTAGCTAGTTTACCGCTGGTCATTGGTGATATCTTTTTTCAAATAGTTAAGCAATCTGTCCACTCAAAATAATCTAGTGTCCTGTAAAATTCAAAATCGACCCAAAATTACTCAAAATCAGTCCACCGGGAATACAGAGAGACCACTTTCTGGTTAAAATTGCCATTTTCGGATCCTGAGAAGTGCAGAAATGGATTCAGCATCCTCAATAACCCCCTAAAAAAACACACCACCATTTTCCAAATCGACCAAGCCAATGTTTGAACTATTGTTCACATAAGCTACAATGCTAATTAACTGCACTTATGCTATTTGTGCAAATTGCCCAAAATATGCAAGTTAGCATCCGTCATTTTCCATGTGCCGGGGACGCATATTATACATTTCTAACATACAACTTTGGGGTACTCAACGTTTCAAGGTTCACAACAGGACTCTATTAGCTGGCAACTAGACTATGAAGCTGACAATAGGCCAACAAAAAGGTTGTCTGCAAAAAAAAGGCTAGACCAAGAAACGTCTCAGTACTCTCAATGGCCAGTCCGCCACCCGATATACTGTAAGGACCTACTGGAAAGGGATTAAAGTTACCAGGAAGGCTGAACTCCTCCATCAAGGAGAAAGCTGCAAATCATTATTTTCATTATTAAACTCATCGTTTAATGAATGAAAATGCACTTCTTTATTCAGATAGTTTAAAAGACTTTACTCATTTTGACCTTCTCATCTTTCACAGAGAACGCGGACTTTCGGTGTAATACATTTTAATGTGGATGACATCATTCATTGCAGATTAATTGATTCTCTGCAAAGAATTGTGAGGAGAATAATTCCTTGGCATTCAGCCCCAGCGCCATTCTGTATGCAACAAGCAAAGTTCTGGTTTCATCACCTTCGTTAGCACTTGGCCCTACTTTACCTTTTTTCTTTCCTTTAGTTCTCTAAGTCAATAGGCGCTTTCACACCAGAGTACTTTTCCCAGGAATAGTTCCTCCGATAGTTCCTGGGATTTTGCCGTTACACCAAAAATATCTGGAACTAGAACTTTTTTGCGAACCTTTTCACCCCTTTTTAGTCCCTGCTAGAGAGCAGGAACCTTCCTGGGGAGAAAAAGTTTCCAATTTCTATTGGCTGGGCGAAATGCAAACCACGCCCCGTAAAACTCGCCATTTTATTTGCTTGCATTAGCATTAGCATTAGTCCAGCGCACCAACGGGGAGAGACTAACTTATGGCAACACAAAAACATGGGAGTGGTGGAGATGAGGAGGTGTCGGCGCTTCTGGCGAATTACTCGGAAGGCTTCAGTAGAAGCTGCTGGGAAGACTAGCAGCAGCTTCGACTGAAGCCAGTCCGGCTTCCGGCTGGGGGACTTCGGGTGGCAGTATACGCCGTGAAGTTGTTTGGGGCCTGCCAGTAAACCCAAAGTAGAAGAAGAAGTGACGTCAGCGGCTCCCTCAGGGTCTTATTCCGGTGTGAAGGCGATTTACTAGATAGTTCCGGGGAAAAGTTCCGGGAACTATTCCTGGGAAAAGTACTTGGTGTGAAAGCGCCTATTATGTTCTTTTTTACCTTGACACTTCGATACTGGCCCCTGACGTCCTGTTATAGTAGATATGAACTTCTCCTGCCTAAAGTTCCACAAGCAGCTCGTAATTTTTTCAGCCATCCTTTGTGAAATCGCACATTTATGGAACATATATTTGTTTTACTTTAACCAAACAACAATTAATACACATTTAAAATCTATATATTTTATATTCATTAATAGTTACTTATCCATTCTCCATCCATCACACTACATATAATCTCACTAAGACAACACACCCCAACAGAAGTGTCCATGAAGATGCTTTTTACTCTGCCTGTCAATTTACTGTAAAAAGAGTTTTGATGGTTCTGTCCATATAATTCAATTTTAGAATATTTATTTTTAACTTCATTAAATATGTTTTGCAAAGCTGTTTTTGTAAGCGTTACTTTTGAAAGAAATTCAAACGCACTTAAGACAAGTAAGTATACCTAAGAAAAGTCTTGTAGGCTCTCCCATTTGTTTCTTACGTACATTTAATCCACATTGGAAAGTTTAACCAACTCTAAATATGCAGAAATACACCCATTTTCAACAAATACTTGGAGGCTATTGCCTTATTTCTTTAAGATTTAGCTAAGTAACAGTGCTGACTGGACATTTTATGGCGAATTTTTTTCCAACCGCTTTGCTCGTAGGCTGATCGAATCCAACAAGGTGCTGGTGCTTATCAGCAGGACCCCCAGGAACCTGTTGATATGGAGAGCCAGGGAGAAATGGAGGCAGTGTAGGGTCATGGTAGTGTCTGATGGGGCTTCAGTCGTGTTTAGGCCTTGATTTACGGCTCCTTTTATGAATGCAACTGTGTTTGCAATGGTTTGATGGTCTCAGCAGGTGTGTGTTTTCTTGGAACTCATGTCTCAGTTTTCACCATACCGTGTGCTACATTACTGCTTACTTCAGACATTCACTAATAAGTACACTTTGGATCTATTTGCCCTATCAGAAGGGGCTTCTCACCCTCTCTGTCGGCCGATTATTCACCACTTTGGTCCATACCGAAAGAACTGCTAGATTGATTGCCTTGAACATTGCTGTAGACATTCATGTTCCTCCCAGGATTAATATTCTATATTTACATTCCCGGAGGATAATCCTGAATGACTCTGGTGATCCCCTGGCATTTCTTTTAGGAACAGGTCCATGTCAGCAACAGCAAGAATAGTGAAATCAGCAACATCAGCAGCTTGGTGCTTAAGTGCTAAATATCAACTGTTAGCATGCTAACATGCTAAAATGATGATTATGGCAAAAATACACTTGTTGTTCATAGTTGACTATAAATGTTTTTGATAATAATTTAAGCTTGGAAACCAATGCGGCAAGGCTGGACAATTGCAGGCTTAATACTAGATGGGAATGTGCCAATAGAAAGAGAGCAGGTAACAATGGAAAGAATATTGGGGCCAAATGGGGTGAAAAGGATTTCAAAAGCAAAGTGGGTAAGACATTTAGAGAGGAAGAGGATTTCATTGAGGGAACTGTTTTCTAGGGTTGACAGACCAATTGGTTCAAAATGAATGAAAAAGGGAACTCGCTAATGACATTGGTAGATTAACATGATGGGTCAACAGTTATCACCTCTCCTCCTTCCGTTGTATTGATAAAGTGACTGAGGAACTCCACACTTTGCTGTGGTGACCTCAATATCAGAGTAGGGCCGATCATTAAGTCAATGGTCTGACATAAATGCTTTAGACTGAGGCTATTGGAGGATATCAGGTGGGAACATGTCCTGCTTGCTTTACCCTAGATTGAACGTTGAGGTTTTCATTAGACTCTTGGAGGAAGTTAATGAGTCATTAAGTTATCTTTTCTTTCCCAATTATATCTGCCTCCATGCACTTTCTTTCAACGGTCTTACCTGAGCATTTCATCAGGTAGAGGGTTTGTGTAGCAATGTCTTTAAGAGGTGCAGTCTTATCTAGAATGCTGCTACATAATGGCCGCAAATAGGTATCCAAACAAAGAACGTATTGAATAACCACCAGACAAGCAAAATCAAATCACTACAATTCTATTATATCTTGGTGCAATAAAAGTCTCAAGTTAAGGATGTTCTTTCAGGATTTGATTTAGGTCTTTAAGTCAAAACATATTGCTGAGATATAGTGCTTGGACTTTTTCAAATGTCATTATAGAGAGCAGACTTCTTCACCTTTTACCGATGGGATGAAATGCCTTGATCTTGTCAGCCACAAGCCTCACTCCCTTGGGATTACTGTACATGACCTCACCTTTAAAGAGGCTCTATTATGCTTTTAGGGGTTTCCCCTTTCCTATTGCTGTTCTATAGGTTTGTGTGCATGTAAAAGGCCTTCCATTGTACTCCTGTGTTTACTTCATAACATAATGACATCACTAGGGAACACTTGCTCTTCTATTGGCTAACTCTACCAACACATTATACGTGATAGACTAAAGTGCGGGACATCTCTAGTGGTTGACCAATCACAACAGAGCTGGCCAGCTAACCAATCAGAGCAGACTGGGCTCTGGTTTCAGACAGAGGGTGAAAAGAGGTGCTGCAGCACAGGCAGTATGAGAACAATAAAGATCTTTTTGAACATTAAAGCATGGAGACATGTCCCAGTAGAGACACTAAATACAAATATGAACCTGAACATGAGCAGAATATGTCCTCTTTAAAAACATCAAACCTATTTACAAAAACAGTGAGTTTTATTTATACACATTTATTTTTGCTGCACAATATTTTGCAGCCATTTGTGTGAAACGAACAGATCTACTCCCTGGCAGTGGGACCAGACAGGAAGGACGTGCAGTGGCTGATGATAGGGCTTCGATGATGTCAGCTCAGGGGGAAATGGGCCTCTACCTATCAGAGGCTTCAATGTTGAAATGTCCTTGGGTAAAATACTTAATCCCAATTTGTCATTTTAAGGGAATTAATTCAAATTGAAAAGCTTTTATTGTCATTGTACAGAATACAACAAGATTTATAGTCACTGCTCCAGCGAGTGCTTTAAAAACAGACATATTACAACACAGATTTAAAGGTCTGACAGTTTCGACCAGCAAGTAGTGCACACAGCTTCAGATGGTCATATAGATGACCAGGATTAATACATAAATAAATAAATGAATGAAATAGAATTATGGTAAAATATATATGATAAATATTACAGTATATACATAGAGACAGACCATGATTATTGCACAGTGGGGATAAGGGGAGTTATTGTTGTGTGTTTAATGTCCTAATGGCCGATGGGAAGAAACTGTTTGTGAATCTGGAGGAGCGGGCTTTCAGTGAACGGTAGCGCTGGCCCGAGGGCAGCAGGTCGAACACGTGACGGGCTGGGTGGGATGAGTCCTTCAGGGTGGAACTGGTCGTCCTGAGGGAGCGAGAGCTGGTGATGTCTTCCAGGGAGGGCAGAGGGCAGCCAATAATCCTCTGGGCTGTGTTAATTACCCTCTGCAGAGCCTTCCTGTCGGCAGCCGTGCACCCTGCATACCAAGCAGAGATGCAGTATGTGAGGACGCTCTCAACTGTAGAGCGATAGGTCACCAGCAGCCTCTGATTCAGATGGTTCTTTCTGAGCAGTCTCAGGAAGTACAGTCGCTGCTGGGCCTTCTTTATCACTGCCGTGGTGTTTGTGGACCAGGTGAGCTCCTGGGAGATGTGGACTCTCAGGAATTGAAATGAAGGCACCCTCTCTACACAGTCCCCGTTAATGTAGAGGGGGGCGTGGTCTATGCTGTTTCTCCTGAAATCGATAATCATTTCTTAGTTTTTATTGAGTTTAGCAGTAGGTTGTTGACCGTGCACCACTCCGTCAGTTTCTGGACCTCCTCTCTATAGGCTGTCTCATCACCTCCTGAGACGAGCCCGATGACGGTGGTGTCGTCTGCATATTTAATGATGGTGTTTGAAGGGTAGGTGGGAGAGCAGTCGTGCGTGTATAAGGCATACAGGAGTGGACTCAGCACACAGCCCTGGGGAGAGCCAGTGCTGAGTGTTAGGGTGGAAGAGAGATGGGAGCCCAGATTCACACATTGTGGTCTGTTTGTGAGGAAATCCTTTATCCAGGCACAGGTGGAGGGGGGCAGGTGGAGGTCAAGAAGTTTATTGATGAGGATGGAGGATGGTGTTGAAGGCTGAGCTGTAATCTATGAAGAGAAGCCTAGCATAGTTTCCTGGATGTTCCAGGTGGCTTAGTGTGGTGTGGAGGGTTATGGCAATGGCATCCTCCGTGGAGCGGTTTGGCCTGAAGGCAAACTGATTAGGATCGAAGGCTGGGGGGATGCAGGCCTTGATGTGATGTGAGACCAGCCGCTCAAAGCATTTCATAACCACCGATGTTAGGGCAATGAGCCTGAAGTTATTTAGGCTGCTGTTGTTTTGGGGGCGGGGATTATGATTGCTGATTTTAAGCATGATGGGAGATTAAATTGTAATTAAGTCACTAAATAACAAGTAACACAATATCTGTCCATGGTGTCATTTGAGGGCAATAATTGTAGTTTGAGAATAAACTACAGCTCTCTGTTTGATGCAGGGTTTGTGCAGGACTACTTCTTGCCCCTCTAGCTATTGCAAGTCAACCACCTGAGACTCCAGGAATCTCTGCTCCCAGCCAAGAAATAGTGCCGCACATAATCCCTCTGTAAAACAGTTGTGCTGGTTGGCAGATGATCCCTTTTTGGAAGAGCTGCTGGCTCCAGCTTTATATTTAGTGTACAGACATGAAAGTGGTATTGATCCTTTCAATAAGCATCGCGGGGCTCCCGCTCCATACAGAAGATGAAGAGGACCCTCTAAAACAAGTGGGACCTTTGAAGTATCTCTCCTTCAGAAGATGTTAGACAGCAATGGTCTCACAGCCACTTTCACTAATAGTTCATTCAATATGTGGGTATATAATCTTGGTTTGGGAAAATAATTCATGTGTCAAGTTTTCAATAATAATAATAATGGGATAACTATTGGAGATGTCGCTAACCAATCATATGGAGAGCAGTTAGTCATATTATGCTCATGATCAGGTTGAATTTGTGTTTTATGCCATCACCGTGACACGTCTCCATGCTTTAATGTTCAAAAAGCTCTTTATCTTTCTCATACTGCCTGTGCTGCAGCACCTCTGTTCACCCTCTGTCTGAAACCAGAGCCCAGTCTGCTCTGATTGGTTAGCTGGCCGGCTCTGTTGTGATTGGTCAACCACTTAGAGATGTCCAATGTGTTGGAGTTCTAGCCAATAGAAGAGTTAGTGTCCTTCTGGAGGGAACTTTGGGATGTTAGCCTTTACAAACCATTTAGCACAAAAAACCTATATAATACAGGAAAGGGAAAACACCTCTTTAATAATATGCAGATTCTTATTCATAGCGCAGCTTTTGTGACTGCACAAATAAGATGCAGTCACAGGATATAATGACAGTTGTCTCATGACCCGCTACATGTTATTATTTGGAAAGTACATTACTGTAGAAAATAATTTTTATTTCATAAAAGAATAAACCAATGATTTCTTCCCTCTTTCTCCTTACCAATTTCTCGGTTTATTTTGATCCAGCACTTCCAACCGAGTGATTCATCTTTTATGTTAAAACTGTAAGCTGATGATGTGTCATTAAGTTCAGGAGTAATATCCTGCGTACCTAAACTTCATTCATATAAGATCAATATGTATTTATTTTAAGCTTTTAAATCCCAATAGTTTAAAAGCAGGCCGTTTAGTTTGGATGGTTGTATTTCTCCCTTTTAAGCGATTACTCTTGCTTCTCTCCTTTTTTTAACCCTCTGGAGTCGGTGGATTTTATTCTCGCAAGGATCCTGGAGGGGGCCTGAGGGGGCCTGGAGGGGGCCTGGAGGGGGCCTGGGAGTACGCTTATCCGGTCTACATGTGTTTTGTAGACTTGGAGAAGGCGTATGACCGAGTTCCCAGGGAGTTACTGTGGGAGGTGCTGCGGGAGTATGGGGTGAGGGGGTCTCTACTCAGGGCCATCCAATCTCTGTACTCCCAAAGCGAGAGCTGTGTCCGGGTCCTCGGCAGTAAGTCGGACCCATTTCCGGTGAGGGTTGGCCTCCGCCAGGGCTGCCCTTTGTCACCAATCCTGTTTGTAATATACATGGATAGGATTTCGAGGCGTAGTCATGGGGGGAGGAGAGAGAGAGAGAGAGAGAGAGAGAGAGAGAGAGAGGAGAGAGAGAGAGAGAGAGAGAGAGAGAGAGAGATAGAGAGAAGGAGAGAGAGAGAGAGTAAGAGAGTCATAAGAGAGAGAGTCTAGATAGAGAGAGAGAGAGAGAGCTACTCTCTCTCTCTCGATCTCTCTCTCACTCTCTCCTCTCTCTCTCTCTTCTCTCTCTCTCTCTCTTCTCGCTACTCTCGTCTCTCTCGCTCTTCGCTCTTCTCTACTCCTCTCCTCTCTCTCCTCTCTGCTTCTCGCTCTCTACTCTCTGATCATCTCTCTCTCTTCGATTCTTCTTCTTATTCACAGTTTGAATCATCACTCACTGTCCTCCAGGTTATAAAGAAGTCACGGTGCCCTCTATAAAATCTGGTATAAAGGAGATCTTTGCCGTCAGATCTCAGTAGTAAAACAAGGTCAATCACACATTTGGCTAATGTTACATCAAACCCTGGGCATAAGTGACAGGAATCTGTCATATTATGTGCTATTTATATATCCTCAGTAGATTCTCCTCAGCTCTAGGGTCTAGTGTAGTAGACTATGCAATCACTGACATGGACCCCTCCACTATCAGTGCATTCACTGTCAGACAGCAATCCCCCTTTTCAGACCACAACCAAATCAATGTGTTCTTTAAACTCTCAGGTCCAATGAGTGACACAACAAGGGAACCCAGTAAGCTGTATACATTACATCCTACTTACAGATGGGCCCCAGACAGTGGAGACACATTCACCATGGCCTTGAACTCACCTGATCTGATGAATGACATGTCACTATTTGACCAAAATCAAAATGTTCAAAGATGGTGTAAACATGGCCATTGATTATATCAATATGATATTTCACAAGGCAGCTATTAAAGCTGAGCTTAAAAAACAAAAGTGGAAGCCTGTTAAAAGGCAAAATGCTGACAAATGGCAAGACCATCAGAAAAGATCTGAGAAAAATAGCAAATGAAAAACATCGGCAACCAAACAACCCAGCCTTACGCATTAAAAAATGGTAAGATATTAACTTGTTTCATCGATTTCAAGAAAGCTTTGGACTCTATTTGGCATGAAGGGCTCTGTTATAGACTTCTACATTGTGCTATAGGGGGCAAAATGTATGATCTGGTTGAATCAATGTATTTAGAAAATAAGTGTGCTGTTAAAATTGGAGACAAACAAACTGAATTCTTCACCCAGAGAAGAGGTGTTCGTCAGGGTTGCAATTTAATTCAGACTTTATTTAATGTATATATAAATGAAGTTGTTGTTCAGTTGGATCAATGTGCTGCTCCTGGCCTCTCCCTCCTAGATAGAGAGGTGAAGTGTCCGCTTTATGCCGATGACCTTGTTCTGCTGTCTCCTACTGAACAAGGACTACAACAACAGCTGGACATAGTAGACCAGTACTTGGCAGTGAATGTACTCAAAGAAAAAGCCAGAAGAGCTCTAAATGCAATTAAGAGAACATTTTATGATTTCCAAATTCCAATCTGGCTTCAAATCTTTGATAGTGTGATCCAGCCCATTGCGCTGTATGGTAGTGAAGTATGGGGTCCACTCAGTCACCAGAGCTATACCCGCTGGGTCAAACATCCAACAGAGTCTTTACATGCAGAATTCTGCAGATATGTTTTACGTGTACAGAGAAAAACACCAACACATTCATGTGGAGCAGAATTAGATACCCACTGATCATTAGCACTAACATTCTTTAACCACCTTAGATCCAGCCCCCGAGACACCCTCCACTCCAAAGCCCTCCAAAGCCAAGAGCTAACCCCAGAGAAGAGTCCCCTATGTCAGCTGGTGCTGAGGCTAGCTCTGACCCCAGGCCCGGACTGGCCATCGGGAGGACCGGGAGGTTTCCGATGGCCTGGCCTGCTATGTGGCCTGCTAAATGGCCTGCTATGTGGCCTGCTAAGTGGCCTGCTAAGTGGCCTGCTATGTGGCCTGCTAAGTGGCCTGCTATGTGGCCTGCTGGCCTGAGGAATTCTTTTTTTATGTATGTATTGTGAACGCAACGCTGCGCAAATGTGGGTCTGACTCTGCCTCACAGAGGGTGACTGGCTGTCTACATGATGTGGCCTGCCGACATGGCCACTTTCATACAGATCATACACTAATGTTCCTCGATTGGTCTCTGTGTGTCATTCAAGCTCGGGAGGGTGTGTATGTGTGGCGCGAGCGAGCGAGAGAGAGAAAGCATTCGCACCGGTTACGTGTATTGTTGTTGTTAGCATCTGGTGCTAGCTAGGTGTGCTAATGAATATAATGAGCTGTCAACAAGGTTGAGGGAGAGTCCTCTGCTGTCAGACTGAGAGACTGATAACTACAGCTCAGGTGAGGTAAAGGATTCTGAGTGTTTAGACAGTTAACTTATGGCGCGTTTCCACTGCAGCGGGTAGCTCGCTTTAAGCGTGCCGAGCCGTGCGGGGCCCGTTTTTGGTTGCGTTTCCACTTGACTATAGTAACTACCCCAGTTCCTAAACTGTAATGGAAGCGCAGCATTAAAGTGACCCGGGCCTAATAAGGCCTAACCAAACCGAGCGAGGCCTGCAGTGGAAACGCGCCATTAGTCCAAGTTATCTCAGTGGGTCTCAAACGGTTTGGTCACCATTTATGTAAACACATATTTCCATTTGAAGGGGGAGTGATTAGTAAAATATGAATGAATAATACAAAATAAAATGTTAACTGGTGAAAAAAGGTAAGATAAACTTTATAAACTTGTTGAGAGCTAAAACTAGTCTTTGCTGCTGCCTCAAAGAGGAGCAGGGGGAGAGGAGGGAGACAGGAGAGGCTGATTCAGGAGCACAGACACACTCACAACTATAAATGAACCAAAAACAAATAAATAAACAAGTTTCAATGTTTTTTCATATTGGGTATGGTATGTTATTGGTTATGGCCATGTACTGATGATTTTATGATGATTTAAATGTATACAGTTCTGTTTCATATGGGTGTAGTCTCTTTATTTCCCCCTCAAAATACACCAGATTGATGCATTTAAGTCCAACATTTAAAAATAATCTTACTGGGGGATCATGCCCCCAGACCCCCCTAGAGGATTTCAGGTCCACCTCCACTTAAAATATGTTCACATGGATAGGTTCCTAGATGTGCACAGCAACGCCTAAATAGATTTGCACAGCAAAACACTGTATATATTGACAAATAAATCCAGGAAAATGGCACAAAAGAAAACTGGTAGTGGCCTGGCTGGGTGTATGATTCCCGGCCTGACTTATTGTCCCAGTCCGGCCCTGTCTGACCCTGACCAGTCTCTCAACAACACTGCTCTCCAAACACCAATCACAGTCAAACGCATTATAACACAATGTAAAGACAACTATTTACAACATTGGGAAGAAGAAACTAAAAGCCAAAGTAGATTAGAATGTTACCTGGCTCTAAACAGAGAGTATGAGCTGGCAGAATATCTCTCTACTGTCAGAGATAGAAAGCAGAGACAGATCCTAACCAAGTACAGGCTCAGTGACCACAGACTGGCAATAGAAACAGGAAGACACAAAAGATCCTGGCAACCAAAAGAGAACAGAATATGTGGTCACTGTACGACAGGTGAGACTGAGACAGAGATGCACTTCCTCCTGAAGTGCCAAACATTCAAAGAAATAAGGGACATTTACTGAAACAAGTTGAATTCTGTAATCCCAGGTTTCAAGGAGGCTAATGACCTCTCAAGACTGAAAATACTTAATATGTATGTATGCCACAACCTGAGGGACAGTGAATGACACACACACACACACACACACACACACACACACACACACACACACACACACACACACACACACACACACACACACACACACACACACACACACACACTGCCTCTACCCCCATCTCTGCCTGCCACTAGGCCAAGATACACACGGCACATCACCATCAACCCAGCCAGCAAGGAGGTCTCATGGAGGTCTCGTAGAGCGCCATGACCCCCCACCTATACTGCAGCCCATGCACCATCACCCCCACCTACACAGCAGCCAGACCCACTGTCTTGGAAGACAGACAAAGACCTTGACACTGTCTTTACATTTATAATGAATTTTCCAGTTTCTTATATTTATATAAATAGTTGGTTGAAAAACACATATTTATAATAAATTGTTTGTTGAAAAAAAACAGTTCTAATGCTCAATTTGTATTTGTACACATCACATGAACCTTGGTATGTAATGTGAAGTCAGTAATCAGTCCTAATGTATCTCAGTCCCTGCTGTGGGGAAAGTAGAGTGATAAACACCTGTTTTACTCAAAATTCGAATTACATTGTCTTCATTTTAGACATGAATAACACATTTATATACAGTGTAATTCAAATATTTCACTGCTTTTGTGATTCTAATACTTTAGTTACGAAATCTAAAACACCAAAACAATTGGATGAAATTAGTAAATTTGTGTTTTCACAATAGTGTTGAAGATTTTCCGAAATGTCAAATGTTAAGCTTTAGAGCTACTTATGTCATCACACAGTGTTCTAAGGTGAGTCATTTGCATTCATAGCAAGACCAGAGATTGACCTGAACATTTTGATATGTAACACATGGGGTGTCATGTTATAAGAAGTACATTTAAAAGGTGATTTAAGGAAACATCTAAAAATGGAGAAAATATCCTTAGACTCCAGAGGGTTAATCTTTCTCCATTTTCAAATAATTATTTTTTACATGAATGCAAGCTCTGTATTTAAATAACAAGCCCACACAGATGAATGTACTGCTTCCTCGATCACCCCTTTGCTTCTGTTTTTATGCATGTGTCCCTCTCCATCTCGTCTCCTCTCTCTTCTTTCCCCACCGCACATTAGTTTGTTTATGACGTTGTATTTTACTGCCACGGTGCACATTAGACACCGGACATGTGCCAGCCAGATACCATTTTTGCATCTCTGTCCTTGACTGTAGCCCACCCATTCCTCCAGCTCTCCTCCTTTTAGTCCTCAAATCCACCCTCACTGGCATTTTCCATGTTTACTCTTAATTCAACACCTTATCTATTTAAAGAAGAAAGCAGCATCTGGTGGGAAACTACGTTGCTGGGTGGGGAGATTGGGCTTAACGCCAAAGCGAGTCCCCAGATGCCCCGCTGAGGCTCATGCTGCGAGGGAAGACAGAAAAGAGAGGGGGGGGGGGGGGTGACGGCCAGGGCAATAAATGCTCAGACTCAGGCAGAGTGGACGGAGCAGTGGAGCAGAGAGAAGCTCCAGCTCCCTCCTCCTCTGCTGCGCCTTGGCCTGCTGTGAAAGCCTCTCAATGTTTCTGCTCCACCATTACACAGGGCTTATGCTGGCCATTTCTCCACCACACACACACACACACACACACACACACACACACACACACACACACACACACACACACACACACACACACACACACACACACACACACACACACACACACACACACACACACACACACACTGATCATATCAGACGCAGTGGGAGAAGCTGGTTTTGATGTGAGCCCTTCAAGAATTCCAAGAAGCGAGTTTTGTTACAATTTACCACAGTGCTGGAACTTAACTGCAAATCATTTACAGTGTGAATTGTTTGACTTTGACCTTCCTGACTTTCCGTAGTTGTGTACACAGTTCTCCTGTGCACAAGGAATTCTTTCAGATGCATTTGCTCTCAGTTTTAGTTCCAACTAGATGATCTTGGTGACCTTGTTGCGTTGTTAACAAGCTGCCTTATTGTTAAAATGCTTTTGCTTTTGCCAACCCTGTTTCCTACAAACTGAAGCTGCCTTGAAATGATATGTGGAACAACGCCTCTGCTCTGACTGTGCCGTTACTATAGGGAGAGCGAGCGGTGCCACCCACCTAAAGGAAACCAAAAACCAGCTGGGACTGAAGCTCTTGTTGACGTTCTGCAATTATAAGTTGTAACTGTTTGCAGAGTTTTAGGAAGGTTTCCAGTGACAGTTGGACAACTTTATAATCAGAGAACTCCACCAAGTGCTCCGGTCCCACCTGTGTGAACCACTTGTTTGTGTCCCGTGGTTTTCCGTTGTGTTATGAGCTTCATGCAGCATTTTTATTTGTGCCATTTTGCTTATGCAACGCTTTTAGTAAATGTGTTGTCAAGCTGGCGAAGATATTTTTTCTCTGGCATATTTTTGGTCACATTTGTGTTTTATATTTGCATCATTTCTGAAGCTTCAGTGCGTTTCTCCTAGTGGAAATGTGTGGGCTGTTGAAACGTGTTCCTGTATACCTGCTGTATGAAGTGGGCAAGCTGCCCTGGGAGGGAGCTATCTGTTTCCACCTCAACCTCTTCGCCCTGCCTCGCTGTGAGGAAAGAGCACTTTAGAATATATTCAGGTTCTTATTCATAGTGCAGCTTTTCTGATTATAAACCTGCAGAAATAAGATGCGGGACAGTATATAATGACATGTAGAAAAGTTGTGAATAAAGCCATGAAATCCTTCTGAAAATACATTACAAAAGAATTGTATAAAATAATAAACTGATAATTACTGCCACA
The DNA here is from genome assembly GCA_902827135.1 of Harpagifer antarcticus. Lineage (NCBI taxonomy): Eukaryota > Metazoa > Chordata > Actinopteri > Perciformes > Harpagiferidae > Harpagifer > Harpagifer antarcticus. The sequence continues at coordinate 9,079,721 of CADEHL010001049.1, read as the reverse complement.
CGATACGGCCTTTCTCAAATTCAGTTTTTAACTCATTAACATACATTTACATAATAATAATAATAATAATTCATTTATTTTATATAGGCGCATTTCAAGGCTCTCGAGGTCGCCGTACAAACACATAAAAAACCAGATACACAATACATAACAGCTTAAGAGACAATGCAGTAAATAAAGGAATCAAATAACCAAATAAATAAAACAGAGGATGTGTGATGGATAATAATGAACACATTTCTATTGGCTGGGGGCCAGTACAGTCATACAACGTTGGTGTACTCGACATTTCCAGGAACACAATTGGACTCTATTAGCTGCCATCTAGACTTCAATGTTAACATAAATCGATGTCCATAAAAATAAGTAAGAGACCATGATTTGGCTTAAAAGAAGTATGTTTGTAACATCATAATACTAACGTAAAATAATTATTGTTGACTTTACGTCTGACGTGACATGAACAGCGATCTCAAGTGGTTTTTTGTTTGATTGACAGATACACCCCGACATTGTCTCCCCCTCATAACCGGATTGACACTGCGGTTTGGTGATTTTGGAACGCAATTTTCAGAAGACACAGCAGCTGTTGTGTAATTGTCCCCCTGTTCCCAGAGACCAGCAATTTGGTGCGTATGTTGTTATCATACCCAATCAAAACAATGGCAAAGACAACATCCAAGCTCCATTTGTCAAAATATGTTTGAAGGTTTATAGCAAGCTTTATAGCTGCATGGGGAGATGAGAGAGAGAGAGAGAGAGAGAGACAGCAGAGAGAGACATCTGAATCAGATAACAGAGGGAGGCAATTACTACATAATGTGGGGGCTCCAAACAAGGTCCTAACAGAGCCAGACGGGTGTGGTTTACCAGCCGTTTACATATTCTGTACACAGAATGGCACACATCCTGTTTGTGTCATGCATAAATCAGCAGCCGGTGGGGCAAAAGTAGGGCCATGTGTTTTGATTAGGGGTTTAACATTGAAATGTAAAGGTCACCTATTATACAAAATCCATGTCTTCATGTCTTCAATCAGCACTTTTGAAACAGGGCTGAAACAGAGGGGATTATGGGACGCGACAATGATCTGTTTGGTATTTCGAGCCCAACACTTCAGAGACATGTTTTGTATATATCTGAGAACTGTAATATATTGATGAAAGACAGTATAATAGGGGACCTATACATTTGAATTAAAAAAACACCTTAAATACCTTTAAAAGTATTTGAACAAGCTGTAGTGAGTCAGAGTCTGAGCTGGTGACCGTGGGGTTTATAGATAATGAGTGTTTAGTCTGTGAGTCGGCAGAAAGAGGAAAATAAAACTCTTGTTCTGGGCCGTTTTGTTATAGTCTCTGCTGACTGCACATTTACGCTTGGTCAAAATGCTTTATTAAATAAGAAACACCACTTTCTGACATTTTAAGACCAAGACAAAACAAGTGTGTGTCATTTGATGCTGTCAGACAGGACACTCACAGGTAGTGTCACAGCCCACATTTTGAACCACTCAAATCTATTCAACAAAAAATCGTGCTGTAATATATACGCTTTTCAGCTTACAATATTAATTAAAGTGAAGTACAGTGCATATATCCCTTATATCCCAGAATTAAAGTATGCTTTTAAAAAAGGTTTAATGAGACGATGGCCATCAAGTTTCTAGACTCAAAGCTGAACTGTATAACATAACAAGGCACATGTATTGTACTCAATGAAAAGGCAGACTTGAAACATGCTGAAAACCCAACCCCAGAAGGGGGGTCTGGGGTTGGGTCAGGAGGTTTTTTGAAATACTAACATATAAACTACGCATTCTGGTACACTCTGAGAAGAAAATAAATAAATCTATTACTACCCGACATATTAATACTATGTTATGCCATTGTTTGTTTTTCACTTTGTTCTGACAGCTTGCTGTTCCACACAGAGAGAAGAGCAAAGAGGAGAGGGTCTGTGTGAATTACTTTAAATTGTGGGTAAGGGTAGATAGCCCCCATTGTTCTGTGACCTGTCAATCATCAGACCGGGGGTCATATTTCATTATGTGTTCATTTGTATCTGAAGTTGTACCCATGGATGTATAAATAGTTCTACCGCAAAGTTATTCTCCGTGAGGACTTCCGGCAACAATCTTGATTCTGATTGGCCAGAAGACTTGAAAACAGTTTTTATTGAGAAGTTGATCACTACGTGACAGAAGTTTTATAAAAAAACGTTTATGGTCTCCGGTACTTCCAGTCCAACGCCTACTGCATGCACAGCGTTAGAAAATCGACTTGACTTTTTTCAAAACATCTGCGACCCACTCGAAACAGGTCCGCGACCCACCAGTTGAGAACCACTGCTCTAAAAGTTCTCTGCTACTTGTTTCTGAGTTGTTTACGTCTTGTTTCTTGGCAACCCTTCTCAGAGGAAGGAAAGCAGCCTTCAGAGGCAGCTCCCAAATCTGCTGATCTGTATCTGTTTATGTTTACAACAGGCCTGTTCCCCTACTGTTCCTCCCTCACCCCTCACCCCCTCACCTCTTCACCCCATATTTTTTTTTATAAGCTATCATACCCACTTCATGATTTCCCTTGGTCTCTTAGTTTCCTCTATTTGTTTCCCCCCCCCCTTTGCTTTTGATTTGTTCATTTCTGCATGATGTTCCTGCCTCTCTTCAGTGGCTGAACAGAGCAGTGCACCGCTGTGTTCTCAGAAAACCTCCCATGCAATAAGAGCCATGGGCTTCACTCTCTGCAGGAAGGTGCATCACTCAATATCACTGCAGGGTGAGTGTGTTGAAATGAAAAGAATAAAAGAAGCCTGGCCGTCAGTGCCAAGTCATTTCAGTTTTACACAACGCAATGGAGAAGTAGAGGTAAAAGGGTGTCAAATGTTATGAATTATTCTGAAGTCAATCATATGCTTGAATTCAATGAATATTTGTATCTTGCTCTACTCAGAGATGCAGTATTGCATATGTTCATTGTAAGAATTGTAAAGTGCACAGCTGCAGGAGGAAGACACTCTAGGGATTCATAGAAAAAGCCAAAGCCACCCACTCAGCCTCCCCCTGTTCCAATTAAACCAGTAAAGCATTGGTAATATGTCCAGCTCGGTGTGTGTCAGTGTGTGTGACCTCAACCCTGTTGTAGATTAAAACTGGAGGCCGGCTTTGTGGAACAAACAGATGGACTCAGAGCATGACAGGCTGGTGCAACAGGCACTGGTCATGTTCACGGGGTGTTAAATCCAACATCATGTTGAACAAGAAACGCCACACACAATGCTGTCATTATTTTAAAAGAAAATATCTAATTGGAACACATTTTTACGGAGCCCCTAAAGGGACATGGAAAACAAAAAAAGAGAGAGAGAAAATAAATAAAGTCAGGAAAACTTTATTTATTTATTTTTTTACTTTATTTTTTTTTGAGAAAGTTACCGGTGCGCCAACGAGGAAGTGGATCACACAGGAGACAACCATTTCATTGCAGACTGTTATGTTTACGTGGGGAAATGACAGTGCATACATTATTTGAGATATATTTCGAACTCAGACTTAATTTGAAGGACGTTTCGGCCAGAGGTGATACAAAACGTGATCTGTCTCTTCAATGTGCCAACCACAGACCTTATTTCCAGCTGTTTTCCAAAATCCTATGGAGAAATTGCATTGCTGTTTGTCGAAGGAACCGGAAGTGGTAAGAATGCTAACTTACTTCCGGGTTTTAGGACGCGTCACTGCGGTTCTCTATAGACATCTATTTTACTCCATCATTTACAAAATGAGCATCATGCTTTTTTGTAGAAGACGTGAATCACTGGATTGAGACCAAAATTAAATGTATTAGAAAAATAATTACTGATGTAATGTATGAATGAAGTGATAAGTAGGGTCATTTTTTCATTCTCATGGACTTATCCTAAGTGTCTTTAGTATGTGTCTTATGGCGCATTTCGACTACAGCGCGGAGCACGGTTTAAGTGTGCCGTGCCGTGCCCGGCCCGTTTTTGGTTGCGTTTCCACTTGGCGTAGTTCCGGCTAGCGGGTACAGTTTTTCTGGCTCTCCAAAATCGAGGTTCTTTCCGGGCCAACACCCGGGCTGAGTATGCTAAACCAGTGAGAGAATCGCTGGCAACTACAACAAAATGAACATATTTGACCGTGATTTAATTGTAATACACGTTTCAAAATGATGCCGAAGTAACAACATACTGATACTGGTTAGTAAAACCATGAATTAATGCTTTGACAAGTCTGCAGACGAAAAACCTTTTAAAATGCGTGTTTTCTGAATGGAGATCGGCTAAGCTAACGCAGTATATGCTCCGACCGTCCACACTCACAACAACGGCCTATACAGACATAAATAAACCAGCGACTGTATTCACCATGACACAGGCAGTCTGTGGTTTGTACTTGTTTAACTTTTGTACTTGTTTCTGAACAGATATGAGGAGCTGTGAGCTCTGAGTGCTAACAGCTAACGGCTGATGTTGGTTTTGTGTTTCGCATTGAAGATGACGTCACGTCTCCACCTACACTGTGTTACTATAGATACTACCCCAGTTCCTAAACTGTAATGGAAATGCAGCATAAAGTGAGCCTGACCTAACAAGGCCTAACGAGGCCTAGCCATACGTGCCGAGCGAGGCCCTGCAGTGGAAAAGCGCCATTAGAGTCTGTGTTTAAGCATTAGACTGCAAATGTTAATCAAAATACTAGATTCTGAAGCCAGTTTCCGAAAATATCAGAGCTCTATAGGGATATGTTATATTCTAACATATTCCTAGAGAGCTCCGATGTAAATATTTTTATCTTAGAAGACATGACCATTTTTTTCAGTATGGAATATAAAATACTAACTTAATCCTCAATCTTATGTGGCGAAACATTTTCCAGTGTGAATTTGACAACATGACTTATTTATCATGACATACATATTTTGCGGCCAGCAAAAGTTTGTATTAACCCTAAAGACGCTCGCAGTTACAAGCATGGCTGTGTGTGAGAACTGTCATACTGCGTACTCATGACTGGAGGGTAACATTCACAGGCTGGAGAAAGAAGTCCGGGAAAAAGGAAAAATGATCGACAGCTTTCTATCGATTGCCCATGCCCAGTCCATACACATCTCACAGATGCAGGCGTCTGTCGTCCTGTCACCGTCCTCCCGGCTGTCACAGGCCGCGGCCTCGGACTCTGCGGATACACTTCCATGGCTGTCAACAACCAATGCTGGTGTTGTTCCTGATCCAAAGACGGAGAGCCCGGTAGCTGTGGAGGATAGACTATCCAACGTGACCAAATCAGGTGTCGCTACTGCTGTTGGAGCCGTGGAGCCGTGCGATGTCATTCCTCCGGCGGAGGCCCCTGCGCACCCGGGGAGTGACTGGACTCGAACGGGAGCCAAACCCAAGGCCCCAACTCTTACTTCCACACCAAATCGGTCCCACTGTGCAGTGCAGCCATCCTGGTCCGAGGTAGTTCGTGGCGGCAGGAACTGCTCTGCTGCAGCGACACCATGGCCTCGTCTGGAGACATCGAACCGTTTTGCTGTTCTCCCTGATGAGGCTCCTGCTCATCCGTCGTATACCGCTGTGGTCTCGGCACACCTGGAAGGATCTCCTTCTCGTGTAGCCGTCCCCCCTCCATCTCATCCCCCATCTCCGGCCCGGAAGATTTGCCAGCCGAGCACAGGAAAACAAAGCAGGGGACCCCTTTCAGCGTCGTAGCCTTCGTCCTCCTTTCGCCGCAGATTACTGAAGGAGGCCGTGACCAGGAGACGCTTTGAAGGTCTCATTCTTCAAGGAACAAACCCCACATCCTCGCCGCAGCAGACCCCGGCTGTGACCACCCAGCCTCAGCCGGTAAGAGCTGCTCACGCTGTGGATACTGATTGTGACCTGTTCGGTTCTGGCGGAGCCCCGTCTACACTCCCACGGCCGCTGTTCTCCCCCTCAACCTTGATTATCGGCGATTCCATAGCCAGGAATGTAAGTTTTTTTAATGCATCAACACACTGCTTCCCCGGTGCCATGACATCCGACATTCAGAAAAAGCTCCAGGATTTACTGCCCACACTCTCGTTATTCATCAAAAGAGTGATAATCCACGTAGGCACAAACGATGCAGCTCGTCAACAGTCTGAGTTGACCAAATCTGATTTTAACCACCTTTTTGACTTCCTAAAGAACCACTGTAGGCCGCGGCACCGCTTGCTTCAGCAGACTGCTTAGTCTTCACACCTGGCTGCAGTCCACCTACACAGCTCAGAACGTCTGGTTTATTGACAATTTTAACCTTTTCTGGAATCGCCGGTCTCTTTTTAACAACGACGGCGTACATCCAAACAGAGCAGGTTCTCAGATGTTGTCTGCTAATATTCAACACACGGTGCTGTCCTCTCCTGGTGCCTGACTATTAACATCAAACCCATCTTCTTCTGGGGTATCGGGATAGTCTGCTGACCTGGGGATTGGCGCCCCCTGCCATCGTCCGCTGTCCCCTACAGCCACGCCAGCAAAGGTCACTGACCCTGGACGCATTATCTCTATTTTTCCGCCACAGACACTCCCAATCCTGCTCGCCAGCTCTACCTAGTGGCCAACGAGGCAGATACAAAGAAGAGGAATTCTACACAAAAACCTCATAAAAGTGAACACCAAAAGTAGAATGCAACAAAACAAGACAATTCTTTGTGGACTGTTAAACATCAGATCTTTGTCATCTAAGGCTGCATTAGTTAATGACTTAATAACAGACAATCAGATTGACTTATGTTGCCTCACTGAAACCTGGTTGCGACATGAAGAATATGTGACACTAAATGAAGCCACTCCACCCAGTCATATATTATACTCATGTTGTTAGAGTCACTGGTCGAGGAGGCGGAGTCGCAGCCATCTACGACTCAAGTCTTCTCATAAATACAAAATCAAAACAAAACTATAACTCTTTCGAAAGCCTGATTCTTAGTCTTTTGCACCCAACTTGGAAAACAATTCAGCCAATATGAATTGTCACAGTGTATCGGGCCCCAGGTCCTTATTCTGAATTAATATCTGAATTTTCAGAATTGTTATCAAGTTTTGTCCTTAAAACCGATATAGTCATTATTGTGGGTGACTTTAATATTCACGTTGGTGTTGAGAATAATAGCCTCACTATTGTTTTTACCTCATTATTAGATTCAATTGGTTTTACACAGAATGTACATCAACCAACCCACTGTTTCAACCACACCCTCGACCTTGTTCTAACATATGGTATTCAAATTGAGCATCTATCAGTCAGTGCTCATAACCCTGTTTTATCTGATCACTACTTATTCACTTTTGGTGTTCTGTTATTAGACTATAAGCCACTGCATAAGAATGATCCTGTTCATCATATATATGCTACCATTGGGCAATATCATAAGGAATAACTCCATCCATTTGAATTGTTATGCAGATGATACACAATTGTATCCATCAATTAAACCAGATGTACAATTTCCATTAGTTAAACTGCAAGAATGCCTCACAGACATAAAGACATGGATGACCAGCAACTTTCTATTATTAAACTCCGACAAAACAGAAGTCATTATACTAGGCCCCTAGCACCTTCGGAACGAACTGTCCAACAACATAATTGATTCGGATGGTATTACCTTGACCTCCAGCACCACGGTAACAAATCTTGGTGTTATTTTTGACGAGGATTTGTCTTTTAAGTCCCATATAAAGCACATTTCACGGACTGCCTACTTCCATCTACGGAATATTGGAAAAATCAGGCACATCGTAAATCACAACAATGCGGAAACACTAATCCATGCTTTTATCACCTCCAGGCTGGATTATTGCCATTCCCTTTTATCAGGCTGTCCACCTCATCATTAAAGACCCTTCAATTCATACAAAATGCTGCAGCACGGGATTGAACAGGAACAAAGAAGACACTCCGCGCTGTAGTCGAAATGCGCCATAAGACACATACTAAAGACACTTAGGATAAGTCCATGAGAATGAAAAAATGACCCTACTTATCACTTCATTCATACATTACATCAGTAATTATTTTTCTAATACATTTAATTTTGGTCTCAATCCAGTGATTCACGTCTTCTACAAAAAAGCATGATGCTCACATACAAAGCGTTAAATGGTCAGGGACCATCCTACCTACAGGATCTTTTAATCTCATATTGCCCCTCTAGGGCATTAAGATCCCAGAGTGCAGGTCTGTTGGGGGTTCCCAGAGTCCACAAAAAAAGATCAGGTGCAAGAGCTTTCGGCTACCAAGCCCCGTTCCTCTGGAATCAACTTCCAGTGATGATTAGGGAGGCAGACAGTGCCCACACATTTAAGAGTAGGTTAAAGACTTTCCTCTTTAGTACAGCGTACAGTTAAGACCTTTTATACATCCTCATGGACCCTTCGTTTTATGGAATTTTAATTATTGTACTCTAACTGTATTTGTGTCATTGTGTTATGTTCCTTTTTAAATTGGTATTTTCACATTGATCTTGTAAGACACGTTGTTTTTACATTGTTGTACATTGCCAATTGTGTTTGTTGACTTGTGAAGCCCTGTGAGACAAATAGGATTTGTGATTTTGGGCTATATAAATAAACTTGAATTGAATACATGTATGTTTCAGTGGTATTATTTTTTTAGCACAATTCCACTAGTTGCCTGGTCTTCTCACTCTGGGGCCCCTGGGTAATGATTAGAACATCAGCCAGATGTTACTGTGGGGGGTAAAAGTCAAGCTGTTAGTGCAGGTGAGTGTGATACATCCGTGTTTCCAGAGTTGATGGTGATGGATGACACCACTGGGGTAGACAGATAGGAGACTATATAGGGGTGGGGTTAGGTGTAGGTCAGTGTAGGTTAATGGGTGTGTAGAGCTAATGGCAGCCATTACAGTAAGATTACCATTTGCTGTCCCAGGAGGATATTTGTTTCACAGCTGGTACACAAGAAAAACACAAGTAGACATACATAGATACACACATTCCAACGAGGAGCACCCTGTTAAAAATGTCCAGTTGCGACAACAATAATATCACTTTAAAAACGTGTATACTTGTTCTTTGGAAATATTATGCTAAGAAATGAGCAAATAAGCCATTTAAATATTATTAAATAACTTGCAGACATTTCATTTTGCAATATGAATAGGGTAAAAAGATTATTACTAGATGTAGATAGAAATCCACTATTTAACTTCCCCAGTTGATTTCTTATATTAAGACATACATTTGTATAATGATAAAACGGAAAAGTAATACCTACGTCCATTTACAAAAGTTATATCTAATGATGCAAATGAAAAATCATCTAATGAAAACGTTTGATGAATGTAGGGGAACTCTACATTCATAGACAAGGGAAACAACTAGTAACAGATGATGCCCTCTGCATTTGTCACACACACGTACACACCACACACAGTGACATTTGACCTCTGAACTGGGACCTCTCCAAGTACTAGTCCATACTCACTACGTCTGTTCAGGGACTTGAACCGGCCACCCTCCGGTTCCCAAACCAAGTCCCTACAGACAAAGGTCTTTCCTTTCTGCTTGTATTCAACTTTATGGAAGAAAGGGAAAAAAAGCCCAAACTCTCAAAATGTAGTGCCTTGCCTTCATTTGGCTTAATTTTTCTAGCTGCTATTTTCCATCAGTTGTCACGGGGATGGAGAAAAAGAAAGTGAAATCCGCACAAAGAGGATTACAGAGAAGATTAAACAGTCTTCAATGTGGCCGTGGCGTAAAATCACTGGCGACGTGTTGTCTTATCAGTTTGTGTTACACTCCCAGCCCTCACCCTCAGTGCTGTCATTGAAGCTGTCTCCTTGGATACGGGTAGTGGAGCATCTGATTGGACAGTTAACCTCGGGGGCATCAGTGTGGACCGTCCTGCTGTTCCTCTTAGTGGGACTGATGGGAAATGTGCGCCAGAGTGACACGCTCTCATTTAGTCTGCGCGGCCGACAGTATAATCCTCATGCAAACACATTTTGTCTTTGCTCTTACGTGCCTGGTAGACGATGAGCGGCATCTCTTTACTTTCTGTTTCACACTCTAGCACTTTCCCTTTTATTTATTTTCCCTGCCTGTTTTTATTCAGTCACCTCTCTCAGTAGCAGTTCCTCTATATTCCAAAGTTCTATCTTCCATTCTCTTTTTATTTCTTTGCATTTAGTGTTTGGACTTTCTTCCAGACTTCTTTCATTTTTTTCTTTCTCGCAATTGAGTCCACTAACTTGATTTATACTGATGTTATAAATCAAGTTAGAAGTGGGTCTTAACATGTTCTCATAGACATCCATACAACCGGACATCCCTTCACTTTGACCGACCTCTCTCTCCACTTTCTGTTTCTCATCTAGCACCCTCTTGTTTTTCTTTTCAGTCACATCTCATCAAACATCTCTCTCCTTTCCTCTTTTGTTCTGTCTTCCCTTGAACATCATCTTTTCTCCTGTTCTTAGTGATTAAGACCACATTGATTACTGGGGTTTTCAAATCAGTGAGAAGTCGGGTCATTTTCTCATAGACAATCTAACTTCCTTTGACTATGATTGGCCTCGCCCTCTGTTTTCTGTTTTTCCCTCTAGCACCTCTGCCTTTATTTGTATTTGGTCAAATCTTTCAACACATTCATTTACATTGTGTGTGTTTCTTAGTGTGCGCTTGCGTCTCTAAATGACATTGTCTCACGCTGGTGGCCCTGATCTGTATTGAAATTCACCACGCACTGGTTCCACTGTTAAACCCCCATCTAGCGGTGGCTCAAGCTCTATGGAGAATGTGATGAATGAGCCGGAAAAAACAACATTTCAATATACAGCACGGCACCTCAAGTTCTCCAAGGTCAAGCCTTTTTCATTTGAAGTGCATTACTGCTCATATTGGCTGTGAGCCTTTTCTCCTTGTAAAGGATATATCACTTATGGGATACACCATATTGGATTTTTGCCAGGATCCTATATTCTGGTCATTCATTGCTCCTTTTGGCCGATTCCCCATTGCCATATACATATTTGGTAAATCGACCAAATTGCAGAGACTATCAAGTCTTTCCTGTAGTGGAATTAACTAGGGCTGCACATTTTTAAAACTCTCCTAATGTTTGACTGATATTGCATTTGCGATATGATTAACGATATTGGAGGGATTGATAATTTTACAAAGGTCAAGGTGGAGAAACTATCCTTTGCACAAAAACCTATATATCAAACTACAGGAAAGGGTAAACCCCAAAAGTCATAATAGGGCCCCTTTACATTTCGGTTGGTTGAGCAGCCCTAGATATAACATATGATTTCCTACTTATATCGTAAAGCCCCACCGGCAGATACAGATATAAATACATTGCTTTCAGATTGTACTTTATTGGAGGCAGATAAATATATTTCTTTGATCAGTGGCACACATATCAGTCTCGGTATTACCAGCATTTCTATCCAATGCATTGTGTTATGGCCCAGACCTTTGTGGGTATTTGTAAATCTCATTCCATACCACTCGGTGACCACCATATTGCTTCAGCAAAGTGGTTATTGCCCCTCTATCTGAGCCGGATCAGAATGGAGGTATCATTATATTAGTGCACTATTGGAATAGATTGGAAGGGATTGTGTTTTCTTTAGAGCAATTGAGATAGCTGAAAGGACAATCGTAAACAATGCAACCCTCAATCATTCTGCCTTGGTGGTGTTTTATAACGGTATGATCCAATACTTCAGAAGGTATTCACATCAGATTTTTTTTTAACTCGACCCGCCTGAAATAATCTCAAAGTTTACTCGAGGCTCCGAATGCCCTTTGCATGTCTGTTTAGTTTCCAAGTGAAGACTCTAAATTCGGCTGCACAGACAGACCCATATTTTAATGCTTTGAAAATGTCTGTGATGTGAGAAGAGGATACAGAATTATACATCATAATCCTGTTGATGAGAATGATTGTGAAGCCTGTCATTGTACAGTGAAAGCCTTTTGCCTCAGGCCTGTGGGTAATTACCATAATTAAACTAATTTAGTGACACATAGGATTATGTTGCTTAAAATACAGTGTTCATTATTGCCACGATGCAAGCATAATTTGCCTTTCATAAATAGCTGTACATAACCTTGAAATAAAGTTAACATACACGTGACCAGCACACATGGATATGGAAGTCACCAACAACAGTTATGAAACATTTGTCTAACAAGAATGTAACATAACATTGCAAACAGAGAACTCTCCCTTCCTTCATAACACCCAATTCAATTTGTTTTGCATAACCGTTCAACTGATAAGAAATGAAGTGTATTGTATTCCATAATAAATCAAACAAAATAAATGATTTCCTTCCTTAAATATTATGCTTTGATGTTGAGTCCAATGGAAGTGTTTTAGGTAGGGGGAGAGAAACTGTCTCTGGAGGGAACACAGGGATGTTAGCCTTTGCAGACCTTCTACATGCACAGAAACCTATAGAACACACTACAGGAAAGGGAGACCCCATAAAGCGTAATGGGCCTCCGACCTTCTAGTATCAACAGCGCTCAATTGGAGCAAACTGGTACCAAAAAAGCGCCGGGTACAATCTAAAACTTTAGCAAATGGAAAACAAAAAACAGATATGCCAAACCCTGCAGTTTAATTGTGGTAATAATACTGCTGATTTAAATGGTTGTTCAATGCTGATGAAGAGGTCACATTATTCAGGGCCCTCAGGTGCTAGCTAAATCAGCTCATGCTTTGTTGGTTCTGTTTCTGTGTGGTTTATTTGGTTGCCATAGTCACATAACGAGGTGTTGCAGCAATTTGGAACACACTCGTTCATCAACCAGACAGCAGCAGTCTTATTCATTCGTCTTTTGTTTTCATGTTTACATTGGGAACTCTATGCTATCTGAAAAACCCTTAAGTGGTGTGAGGACTCATTAGCATCTTATATACACGGTATGTATTAAACATACCTTATCATGCACACAAGTTCTTACTTCATTACCGTTAAGGACATTGTTTACCTTCCCACAGGCGGGTTGGTTCCTTTGAGGATATAGATTATACTGACAGGAACAATACCTATTCTGTTCACTGAGACAGAACCATTCATGCTGAGCTTTTGCCGAAGACTCGGTAAGCCAGCCAGTGTGATCAAACATCTCTTTGATCAAAATTCCCACTAACTGTAAGGACAGATTCCATTTTGTGCATTATTAGAATAAAACACAATCCTAATGCTTGCTTGATATGAAAGACTGGTGTTTGAATCTGTAATGAAGCATGACATTATGGCTATGTTCACTTGCCCTGATCTGTCGGAGATCATTTGAGCTAAACAGCACTGTGGAAACAAGATCTCATTAGTTCTACATTCATATCGGGCTCACCAGTGTGTGTTGCATGTAAACCTGCCCAAGGCTTCCCAACTAAACTCAGCTATTTCTGGCAGTTCCACTCATAATACATAAACGTACAATAGAAGTGTGTGGTATATGAGAATTATGGAAATGGCCAATGATCCTGTTCAGGCTAGATATATACAATTAAATATTCTACAACATTGGTTGAATCTTCCTTTCAGTGCAACTCAACATTTTGCATACAAAGGTGTCCACATGGATTTAATGTCCTAAATCCTGAAGAAAAGCAACCCATAGGTGAACTTTGAGGAATAGAAACCCTCACACAATACACAAGAAATAGGGAACTTTGGGATTTTAGCCTTTGCAGACCATCTGGAAAACCCCCAAATTCATAATAGGGCTCCTTTTAAATACTAGAATGGCACTTATGGTGCATTTCCACTACAACGCAGAGCGCGGTTTAAGCGTGCTGTGCCTGGCCCGTTTTTTGGTTGCGTTTCCACTAGGCGTAGTACCGGCTAGCGGGTCTGGCCCCATAAAATCGAGGTTCTTAGTGGGCCAACAATCAGGCTGAGTCGGGCTGAGTATGCTAACCTAGAGAGAGAATCGCTGGCAAGGGGGCTACAACTACAACAAGATGAACATATTTGACCGTGATTTAATTGTAATACACGTTTCTAAATGATGCCGAAGTAACAACATACTGATACCGGTTAGTAAAAACCATGAATTAATGCTTTGACAAGTCTGCAGACAGACGGCAGGCGAAAAACCATTTAAAATGCGTGTTTTCTAAATGGAGCTTGGCTAAGCTAACGTTATATATGCTCCGAACGTCCACACTCACAGCAACGGCCTATACAGACATAAATAAAGCAGCGACTGTATTCGCCATGACACAGACAGTCTGTGGTTTGTACTTGTTTAACTTTTGTCTAGTTTCTGAACAGATATGAGGAGCTGTGAGCTCTGAGTGCTAAGAGCTGATGTTGTCTTTCTGTGGTTCGCATTGAAGATGACGTCTGTAAAGGACGCAGCATAAAGTGAGCCTGGCCTAACAAGGCCGTACTAAGCCGAGCGAGGCCCTGCAATGGAAATGCACCATTAGAGAACACCTACCTCGGCCAACTGGACACTGCTTAGATTGTTAAATTTTCCCAATTTGGGAAGGTGTTACGCTGACTTTGGTTTGTATTTAAGGTTTAAATTGTGAAGTGAAAACATGCTCACTCTGCGTTATATTTTATTCTTCATAGCATTTAAACATTAGCATTTCCCTATTTTTGCTTCATTTTTACAATTAATCATATAAATGCAAAACAAATGCCTCATTTTGCATTCTTGAACATCATGCTTTTGTCCGACACATTCCGTACGTGATATGTTAAGGGGATGGACATTTCCGACATCTCCAAGCCGTTGACCAATAACAACGGAGTCGGCCAGCTGACCAATCAGAGCAGACTGGGCTCTGTTTTCAGACAGAGGGTGAAAAGAGGTGCTGCAGCACAGGCAGTATGAGACAATAAAGAGCTTTTTGAACATTAAAGCATGGAGACATGTCCCAGTAGAGACACTAAACACAAAACACCTGAACATTTGAATAATAATATTATGTCCCTTCAACTAAGTAAAAAAGAATGGATGTATCCACCCTGTGATTTGAATCTACCCCATGCTACATGGAGAACTCTGTTTCATTAAAATGGGGCCAGTAGTTCCTCCATTATCCTGCTGACAGACAGTCAATAAACTAATCCTCGTTTGCTGAGGTAATTCATTGTTCTTGAAAACAGATACACAAATTGAGCTTTATCACATTCCAAAATACTCTCTTTCCAAAAAACAAATTAGGCCAACACCTGACCTCTCAAAACCTCTTCCCTAGGCACCGGTTATGCAATTCACTTCAGCCATCCAAAACTAACGGTTGCCAGCTGGAAAGGAGAATCTGCTTCTGTCTGATCTCTGATGCAAGAGTAACCTACAACAAACAACATTGGAGTATAGTAATGGTACATGTGGGAAACTGTATTACTTTGTGAAAGCACTTTTATATATGGTGGTATGTGATTGACCTGTCCTTTTCAGATATATGTTCCAGTGCAATAGAGTAGTGCAGTGATGGAGTACTTCTGTAGGCCGACCTGGAAGTTAGCATCACTAGGGATCCCCAGAGAAAAAGCTATGGGATTTCCCCATTGGATTTTGGAGTATTGCAGAAAATAAGCTTTGTGGCAAACACACATTTATGATACTTACAGTACATGTTGTTTTCAGCACGATAATAAAGCTAATTCCTGGTATGTGTTAACCTACTTGGCAATAAACCTGGTTCTGATTTCTGATTATATAAACAAACTACATCACAGTCAGATGGCCGAGCATGACCACTGCTAAGCTTGAGGCTGATTTGTGTTGCTGTGATGACGTTTAATAACGGCTGTTTGCAAGCCACAAGTAAGTAAACAAAGGAGTCCAAAGGAGGCGTTTCTGCCGGGGGGGGGGTATGTGGGAAAAAAATATCCCCCTGGTTGGAATTTTATATAATGCACTACAAGAAAGGGAAAACCCTAAAAAATAAAATAGGGCCTCTTGAGGGACGCCTTGAAGTGTGCAGCGTGAAATCTGCTTCCTGAATTCCTCCAAATCCTAACCCTCCAAATCCGCCAGTATGACACTGTTCCCGAGCCCCCTTCATAATAAATGACTTATCAGTGAGCCATCATGCTACATTGAGCAGAAATTGGAAAAAAACGACATTAAAGGAGCAGAGAGATTGAAAGCGTAGGAAATCTCACGGGAGTAATGAACCGAGGGAGGAGGATGTGCGAGGGGGGATCCAGAACACAAAGTCAGACTTAAATTATGAATGACACGCATCATCAAACTTTCAGACTGAATCTGTGATGCAGCTCCAGCAGGGATGGAGGAGGAGAGGGCAAAGTGAAAAGCTGTCTCAAACTATGTTGGTTTTGGGGTTGACTTGCCGGGTTGCTCAGCTCTTTAGAAAACAAGCCTTGAAGATCATATAGCCGAGAGGAAATTAAAAGGCTTTTAATTATGCACAGCGAAGCATCCGCTGTGATCCCGCGGCTTTCTCAGCGCACTTCACAGTTTCTGCATGAAGAAGCTCTCCTGCTCCGAGCTGTGGGAAGAGAGACGTAAACAAACTTGACCTTTTAGTGGAGTAAGATGTCTAAAGAGGTTGGTGCACATCCTGCTCAGAGAGAGATGTGCTGGCATGATTGAGTCATGAAGAGTCAACTGATATTATGTCTTAACTCTGCAACATCATATTTCAGGTGTTATTTTATCCGATGCTTAACCCGCACAGATGTTATTTTATATCCTCTGCATTAACAAATACTGGGGGGGCAATAAGTCAGGCCGGGAATTATACACCCAGCCAGGCCACTACCAGTTTTCTTTTGTGCCATTTTTCTGGATTTATTTGTGAATATTTACAGCGTTGCTGCCCGTAGTGATAGCCATAAAGTTTAAATCTACTACCCCAGATAAAACATATGGACATGGGTTACTGATTAAAATTATTTTGGAACCTATCCATGTGAACATATTTTAAGTGGAGGTGGACCTCAAATCCTCTAGGGGGGTCCGGGGGCATGCTCCCCCGGTAAGATTTTTTTTTTTAAATGTTGGACTTAAATGCATCAATCTGGTGCACTTTGAGGGGGAAATAAATAGACTTGTTCCATATGAAACAGAACTGTGTACATTTAAATAATCATAAAATCATAAGTACATGGCCATAACCAATAACATACCATATCCAATATTTAAAAACACTGAAACTTGTTTTTTTATTTGTTTTTGGTTCATTTATAGTTGTGAGTGTGTCTGTCTCTCAGTCTGACAGGAGAGGACTCTCCTCCACCTTGTTGACAGCTCATTACATCCGTTAGCGCAGCTAGCTAGCACCAGATGCTAACAACAACAATACACGTAACCGGTGCGCACGTTTTCTCTCTCGCTCGCGTGCACCACACACACACACACACCCTCCCAAGCTTGAATGACACACAGAGACCAATCGAGGGCTTTAGTGTATGATCTGTATGAAAGTGGCCATGTCGGCAGGCCACATCATGTAGACAGCCAGTCACCCTCTGTGAGGCAGAGTCAGACCCACATTTGCGCTGCGTAGCGTTGCGTTCACAATACATACATACAAAAAAAATCCTCAGGCCAGCAGGCCACTTAGCAGGCCACTTAGCAGGCCACTTAACAGGCCACTTAACAGGCCACTTAGCAGGCCAGGCCATCGGGAAACCTCCCGGTCCTCCCGATGGCCAGTCCGGACTCCTCCTCCTTTTCTTTCTTTCTTTTCAACATGTATATTTTCTACTTTCTTATTTATTTCTTGTCTTTTCATTTGTATGCCATGTCTTTTTATGCTGCTGCAACACAAACATTTCCCAAATTGGGATCAATAAAGTTCTATTTTATCTCTCTCTCTCTTCTTGTTGCTGTCGTTGGCTGTCAAGTTGGAATGAATGTGCAATAACACGTCATTTAATTTCAGCACATCCAATGATGCAGCCTAATCCTAAATTAATGTTGCATTGTAAAATGTTGACATGGTTCATTTATTTTGTGGCGCTTCTGTTACCTCACTTGACTGTCTGAAGGAAATAAAGTTAACTTTCAGGTCAGGCGAAGGACTGCTATAATTCCAGACAGTTTTATCTTTTGGATAACGACACACACTTTATAGTCTTTCCTCTGAGGAATTAATGGCCTTGCATTTAATTGTAAAGGGTGTTAGAGTGAAAGGGGAGCTTACGAGTGTACTTTCACACCTCCCAACACCTTTCAAATTGCCGCGTGAAGTGGACTGTACACGCTTTTGTACAATCTGGAAAGCACAATGTTTTTAGATTATTGACCATAAGCAAATGTAGCTGTTAGTCATTTATTTCACCATCATGTAACCACCAGTTGTGGATTTATTATACCAAAATGCTCTAACATACAATATTCTGTATGAATAACTGTGTAGTTATATTATATTTAGTCACAGAAAATGTCTAGCTAAACTCTGTTATGTCAAAAGATGCTGACACAGAACACTGCCTTTTCCTGGGTATTTGTGTTCAGCAAAGTTCTCTTTCTGGCAAAGATAGATTATAGTTTCACATGGAGGGAGATGTAATCGTTTGGCCTCTCAGTTTGACAATGGGACTGTAGAGAACGTTAAGACTTTTAAAGATGCCCTATGGTGCTTTTTGGGGTTTCCCCTTTCCTGTAGTGTTTTATAGGTTTTTCTCTATAAATGGTCTGTCTACAGGCTGAAATCCCAACGTTCCCTTTTCTCTCCCACACACTGCCTGACATTTAGTTTAGTTTTGAGTGACATCACTATGTAACACCTGTGCTTCTGTTGGCTAGCGCTCACCAATCACAACAGAGCCAGCCAGCTAACCAATCAGAGCAGCAGGGCTCTGGTTTCAGACAGAGGGTGAAAAGAGGTGCTGCAGCACAGGCAGTATGAGAACAATAAAGAGCTTTTTGAACATTAAAGCATGGAGACATGTCCCAGTAGAGACACGACATACTGACACCTGGACATGTGCACAATATGTCATCTTTAATGAAAGAGCCCCAAGAGTTCATCATCAGTACTGAACAATCTTCATCTCACCCATAGAGTAAATATCCATCTAATATACTACATGCCAAACCCTACTCCATCTTTCTAACTCATACCTGAATATTCCAACTCAACAACAATTCTTAACACAATGTTGCACAAAACCTAAAAAGCTTAGGGACATGGAGTAACTTGGAAAGTGATAATGTGTAGCCATTTGTTTTTCTCTGTAATTCAATGTACCATATCTTCAATTTTATTGAACAAAGAATGCAATGCTGAACGGCTTCTTAAAAGAAGTTGGACCTGTAACTTTTTCCTCCGTACAAGAGGTGATTGCATCACATACAAAGGATCCTTTTAACTTCAAACAAATTGCTTGATGGATTATTGAAGAGCGTAGGAAACTCTCCTCCACACCTCTCCAATGTTGGAATTGGCAGGGTGTTAAATTAACTCTAAAGCTGTCTTTCTTCATTATTCATGCAATACTTCTTTATGCATACAACCAATGCACATCTATGAATGCCTTTTGATGAAACACTGTCCAACACTGAGACCCTTTTATTTCCATTTCCCTTCATAACTGCTAACTTGAGTTCTGAAGCCATACGAATGGACAGCTAGGTTTTATGAAACCCTGGAATGAAATCCAAAGGAGCAGTCACTGTCCTGAACGTGTCCTACCACACTGTGTGTCCCATACAAAGGTATTGACTTCACTTTTTCACTGAGAAGCATGTTTTATCTTTAAAAACATGGCAGGCATATTCAAGTCAATACCCAAGAGCTTCGTATGGTGGCTACTGTAACTATTGGCAGAGTTAGTTCAAAAGGTGTTTTATCAGTACATTTGAAATGACTAGGTTAGCTATGTTAGCTAGTTAGCTTGTAGCAAATCTGCAATAATAACTAGGGGAGTCATGCAATTACATTGTTAAAATAAGTCAATAAAACGTACAATTTAGGTATCATTTTCCAGTGACAGTTGGCCAACTTTATTATCCCTAAATGTCTACACCCTTTCCGTTTGGAGCTTCTCTAGCTTCTTGTATGCAGTGCTTTTAGTAAACGCTGCACATGTTGTAATGTTGGTGAAAACGTTTCTTCAGTTGCATCTGTTGTGAAACATTTGTGTTTTTTACACAATTTATTTACATCCTTTTTTTAAACTGCAGCGCATTTCTCCTAGTGGAAATGTTTTTGACCGTTGTAAATGTGAGTCACGTAACATTGTCAAGGGAAACAAATAATACCATTCCTAATTCTGGAATCAGGAGATCAAGGATGGATAATAAAATCAAAGCACTGAGTGGAACGTAGCGATTCGCAAACAAAGAAAACTGTGAAGACACACATTAAAGATGCACTAATTTTCCTTGAAGTAGATTTTATTAAATGATGTCGTGCTTCACTATTCTCAAACTGTACCTCTAGAAAAACAAAAGATGCAGCTGTCGCCTGCGAGACTGATTTGCATATCTTTAATACATAACTCTTGTTCTTTTCTGATTTCAAGTGATGAGCCGCGGCTCCGTCAAGTTGAAATGCTACTTTTGAAAAGTTAATTAATTGTGACATTTTGTAGTGATTGTAAGCAAAGTGAGGGGGGGGGGGTACATGTTTATGCCTTAATTTGTCAGTCAGAAGCTGTAGTCGTGGATTACGGGAGCTCAGCTGCCTCTTCAGCATTCACAGTGTCATTTCTGAATGGAGTTTCTCTGTGATTGATATTCACATCATTCACTGAGCGGTAATTAAAGATTCACCTTGATTCTCATTACAACGGGAGGAGAGGAATTGTGAAGACATGAGCTGGGTAAAGATACGTTTCACACCACCGGGAGCTTTGTTCACCTGCATTTTGATTTTAGGCAATTATAAACCGTCATTAACTCACCGCCAGAATCATCTCTGTCTTTCTTTACCCAGAGGGCCTCTTTGTCATTTCCCTCCCCCACAAACTCATCCTCCATAACTTGAAATGCTTGTGGATTACATAAACATCTATTACTCACAGCAAGACAATAAGAGCACATTTTTACATTAAAATGAACCAGTGAGATATTTATTGCCAGTCTCAGATCCTGTCAAGGGAAATCCACTTGTTTCAAAGTATGATCACATCAACTTGTCACCTCTACAATCGTCTTTTTAGCATGTTCAAATGAGTTATTTACTGTATGCAGACCTTAACAGATTAAAGAGACATCACTGGAAACAGAAACAGATTGTTCGGATTGTAGAAAATACATAAAGGATAGACAAATATATAGTTCTGGCTGATTAAATTGAACAAAAAAGTTGATTTTAGTTTAGTATGAAAAGCTGCCAGCTGCTTTTTCCTCACTAAGTGCTTTCTATTTTGTGGATTGTCAGTTAAATTAAATGTTAGGAACACAGAGAGAGACAGGTGTTACTCCATGGCTCCTCACCATGTCCCTGGTGAGTGCTTTGTAAGCACAATACGAAAAATAACTTCTTGGCAGGGGCTAGGTGCAACAAGGTTGATTATTTAAGCAATAGCTCACAACAGGCCGTGGTATATGGTCATTATATCACAGCTAAGCTATAGCTGTGATATAATGACCATATATCACGGCCTGAAGTGAGCTATTGCTTTTATAAAACGGTTACAAAGTATGGCAATATGAAAGAAAAATACACACTCAATAGTTGTTATTAGTAAATAATGATGTTAAAAATCAAATAGTCCGTCCGTTGCCTTCTGCACAAAATATGCAAGGTGGTTTCTATGCAAGAACACTAACAGCTAGCGAGCATATTAGACAGGCGGCGTTGCTCGATTATTTGGCTATTTATTTACATTCGTTTGTATGTTGCCGTTTATTGTGCACCCACTGAAAACCTGTCCAGCATCAGTAGCATGGCTTACGAGGTTACTTGTACTGAGGTTTGACTGTTGCTCGGCGTGGCGAGAATATTGCTCCACTTTCTCAGGTCCCCGAGATTCGGCTTCCTGTCGCTCTGGAGAGAGCTTTCAGACCTGTGGCCACTAACGGTCATCATTTCTCTGCTTTCAAGACAGAAAGCTTTTGAATGGTTCGATTCGGTTGTTTTCCAGTTGGTCTACCTGCTCTTCACGTAGCTCTGCATGTTGTCGTTTAGGTGCTTTTTTTTTCTGGAGATAGGCACTGCTCAATCCACTCCTCCATAAGGCCACCCCTGAGGTCGAAGTTAACCTTAAATGTTTCCATCTTAAGCTTTGTTAGTTAGTGAGTTTCGTATTGGATGTAATGTAACAGTTGTAACGGTTGTTAGAACCAATCAGATTGCTAGATTTGACTTATCTGTTTTATAATATTATATATATAAACAATTTTTTTACCACATTTGACCCTGAATTCCTACCATGACACCCCTGTTATCCTGTACATTCCAACTTTATTGCGCTTCACATCTGGCTTTTTATCTTAAAGACATGACATCAAGACAAGGATGATCCAGGGGTTTCTGGGGTGGTCAGTGTACACATTGTGGAGGATAAGTAGTACTTGGGAGTGAATATTGACGATAAACTGGACTGGTTTAAAATCACTGAAGCCCTTTACAAGAAGGGCCCACACCGCCTCTATTTCTTTAGGAGCTCAAGGCACTTTAACATCTGCCTCTTAATGCAGAGGATGGTCTCAGAGTGCTGTCCTGTTTGCTGCAGTGTGCTGGGGAGCAGAGCGAGGGTAGCAGACGCCAACAGACCTAACACACTGATCCACAGGGCCAGTGATGTTGTGTGTGTGTGTGGGGGGGGGGGAGCTGGACTCTAACGGCTGTGTTAGAAAAGAGAATGTAGACATGGAACATCTTCGACATCATGTCCCACTCACTCCATGACCCCATGGTCAATATTTGTATGTTTATTTATATTATGTTATCTTTTTATTGCACATTCTTACTACTTATATTTATAAAACATATTTTGTTTTATGAATTGTCTATTTTATTTCATTATAAAATGGAACAACTGTCCCGAAAATAAGTATTATAAGTATTTTTGAGGAAAGCCGCAGGGAGTGAGAGCACACCTCCCTGCACTTCATGTGCACACATGTGAGAGCTCCTATGTGCTTTTCCACATGCACACATGTAGGTCACACCTGTCACCCTAACCCTAATGTTTGCAGAGAGTGACTTGACTGTTCCATCAGCTGATGTAGCTGCATGGGATTCAGCCGATTTTGACAGCCAATCCTAACTCAGGCAATCGCTTCAAAACATCAATGAAGAAGTGGGGCCTGGCAGACAGTTCTGCATGCGAGTGCGGTGACCCTGAACAGACTGCCGAACATATAATAACCACCTGCCCTTTATATAGACCACCCTCGGAAGCCAGCCTCTTCGACTTAGGACCAGAGATGCGGGCATGGCTACACGACACCGAGTTGGACCTCTGACGTTACACGAAAGAAGAAGAAGGCAATCGCTACGCTTATATTTTGTCCTTGACACCAGTGTGAGCCAAAGTTTATTTTCTCTACTTTGTAAATTTACTTTTAGTCCAAATTGGTTTGTTTTACCACTATAATGCTTTTCTGACTGATTGGTCAGTTGTACTTGGTTTAGATGCATTTGTTGAGCTTAACCCACAGTTTGTGATGTATCTTTAAAGCGTCTTTTGGAGGGTGTAACAGCTGACCCTGACTACAATAGACCTAAAATAATACATGTACATTAGGTTATTGCCAAGACTTGTCAAGTGTCTTGAGCTGGTTGAAGCTAGGTATTGACCCAAAGGGGTAAGAGTCATAATAGCCCATTGGTCTGGGTACAGGACCTTAACAGAATGGTTACCAGTACCTCGCACATGTATGAATGTATGAACCTCGCTTGGCCAATCATAGTGCTTGAATGCTACAAAGGGTGGGTGTTAGAAAGAAGTGTGTAGGAGACATGATATCATCTGTTGTTACCAGGACAACAGTTGGTTGAAGCCAGCAATGTCGTTTTTCTCTTCGTTCATTATATATCACAAGTTGGACTCACTACCGAGAAATGTTGGTTTCTGGTTCAGAACAACGATCAGTAGTGATGATAGTTACACATTTACAGACATCACAACTATACTTACATGCTGTCATTTGAGCTTTTGGTCATATACAAATAAAGACCAATGCAGGATTACGTTTTGTTTTGTTAAAATGTTTAAAACTTAGATAGACTTGATGACCGATTCAACGATCAAGGTCAATGTTCTACAAGGTGATTCCGGCCTAAGAACTGACAAAATATTATTATAGCTCAACCCAAGGGAATTACGACAGATCTATTCCAAATACATGTGTCATGTAGTTACATCTAGGTATTTCACTGTGGCATATCTGTGACAGCCAGATTGTTTTCTATTCTATTCAGCTCCTTTGAAGAAAGGCCAGGAGAACTACAGCTCTGCTACAGTGTAGCACTAGCTGGCAGTTAGGGTTTCTGTGATTATTGTCTTCTGAGATATGTTTAGAGTTGCTTGTAAACTCATAAAACAACATGTTTCAAATAAATTATGTTCCTGCAAAAAAGCTGTTTAAAAAGCTAAATGGAGCCGGTTTATAATTTAGAATACGCCAGTTAAGCACTGTTGCTTCATACTGGATGTAGTTTGTTGTTGATTATTGCACAACATACATACTGTTGGGAAAATACTGAATGTACTTTTCTAATATCAGAGTAGCACATGATAACAAAGGCCCTACGTAGCTGTGTACTTAACTGGATGTATGATTACCTAGAAGAGCATCAGGACTATGTTAGGCATATGATAGCTATGTTACAACATGATGATTCAGCCTCTATGGAGATAGACATATGACCGTCATGTTTATTGCTTACGCAGGCCTTAGCTAATCTGAACTACGACCAGAATACTGCTTTGAACCGGTATTCTGCATCTCGTGACTGTGATACACCCTCTGTTGTATATAAGCATGTCAAAGACACTGTTCTGGGAACTATTTGTCCCACGCAGCCCTGTGTGCGATGACTACTTCCATTCTTGCAAGGATAATGAATACATGTATCCTGATGTTGAAGACCAAGCCGGTGACGAGTGATATTTTTTCTAACACGTACACCACATACATCATTCATAAACAAAGTTACATGCCAAATCAGATCCCCTGACCTCAAGATATGTTTTGGTTATTTTAACCTTGAATAATTGCTAGTATGTGTCTTTCTTATTCATTTATGAATCCGCAGTTCCAGCTGTCTCTTTCATCATCATCATCATCATCCACATAAGCTTAATGGCTTTAGAAGTCACAGACTGAAAGAATCCTCAGGAGGGTTCTGGGAGTATTCCACTGATGTTCCTGTCGTCACAAGGGAGGACTCCCAGCTGAACTGATGATTATATATACTTTTTTATCTTAGTAGAGACCCTTGGGCCAACTTCTCTAAAACCTCTCCATCACTGTTATGCTGTGTATTTCAGGAACCAAGTCACAGGGTAACAATAACAGCTTTATTTTTGCTCTAAGCTAAAAAAAAACATGTGGTGTTTGTGGTCTATGTTACTGCTACTCTGCAAGTATTAGTCTCAGTGCTTACATATAGTTAGAAATGGCTTAAGGATGATGTTCCTATGTGTTCTGATCAGTTTCACATCGCAAAATCTATTAGCATCATTTCATGCATCAAACTAAATACCGTTGGGACTGTGGCTACATCCATGCTAATACATAACAATATCCGTTCACACTTCATTTAGCACAGTTTAACAAATAATCCCTGTCTACACTCACACTTCTAAAGAGCAGATCATGTGAGCACCCCCCACATGCCTTTAAACGTCCGCTCAACAGGGCGGTGGAGAAGCAGGTGGTAGCAAAACGTTTAAAATAAAATAATGATGTCGTTACTAGATACAGTACATGTACATTAGTTTATTGCCAAGAGCTGTCTCTTGAGCTGGTTGAGGCTAGGTATTGACCCAAAGGGGCAACAGTCATAATACCCCATTGCTCTGGGTACAGGACCTTAACAGAATGGTTAATGGTTACCTCGCACATGCAAAACGTTTAAATAATAGCTTGCCTCCTGTGTATGTAGGCAGTGTAAGTGTTATTAGTTGCAGAATTTAACTTCACAACAGCTACAGGCATAGTCACAAGTTCAGCAATGCTTGTTATTATTATTACATGTCACTTGTTAGACGCCTTTATCCAAAGCGTACATTCAGTACTGGGGACAATCCCCACAGTAGCAATTTGGGGTGAAGTGTCTTTCCCAGGGACACAACGACATGCTGATTGCAATGGGACTCGAACTTGCCTGATTCGAAGTCCAGCACACTATCAACTGAGCTAAAGCCTCCCCGGATTCCTTATCCGAGTTGAATGAACCACTGGTGGTCAAGGCTAGTGTTGTTTATTGCCTCGAAATAATCACATGACGGAAGCAAGACAATCCAGGTAGGTTATTCATGACTGATAAGACCCATACAGGAACTGATAGAGTCTTTGTCATCATTTTCAAAGCTCTTTGTTTCTGAAAGTTCAGACTTAAACGCAATCCCTCGGTCTCCAACTCATACGAGGCCAGCAGTTTTCTAAAGTCTCAGATTTGTCGTTGTCTTTTTATTATGGCTTTTTCCTCTAACTGTTGTCGTGAAGTTTCTGTTCGGTACCACTAACCAGCTGTCCTTGTTAGCATGGACTGACGAGGGCCTCACAGGGTCATGATGGTTGATAAGCCTCTACTGCCAAATATATTATTACCATGGTATGGTGGTGCTTTGGATTCATTTTTTTCTTCTTGATCATTTAAAGTTTTCTCTAGTGTTCATCATGATGCAAGGCTGTTGTTGGCAAGATGTTGAACCCCATGTTAAGGTGTATTTGCATATTGTTGTTTTCCTATGGAGAGAGCATAGCAGCGGACTTCATGGAAGCGCTGGTGTCGTGGCCCGCTAAAATTATTTTAACTTTAAGTCTAATGATTGCCACTGATGTTTCGACATGCATCCAATCAGTTATCAGCTGCATCCTGAAGGTAGCTTAAGAGTCTGAGTAGGACACCTTTTTAGCTCAAGTGTCATAGTGCATACTAGGCTAAATGAACACCACTGCCAGCGAAGCTATAAGGAGAAGCATTGAGTTGGTCATTTCTTTTACCTCACTAAATTTAAACCTTTACACATTCTCTGAGTTAAACTGGATTTCAGGATCTTTAAGCAGTCACACCTCTGTACGTGCTCTCTCACTTCCACTTGCTTCAAGCTGTTATTCTCCTGTAGGCTCATTGCATTAAGCTGCTAGCATGTATTTCTAGTAGGGACAGAGCACCCAGGGGAGTGTTGGTCACAGTCTCATCTGCCAGGCTCAAACCATACACAGCTGATAACTAGACACTATACTAATCTCCAGCAGCTGAACATTGGCAGAACGGTGTGTACTTTTACTACTGGTATTATATAATTAACCATCTATAATAAGATCCTAAAAGGGGCATCTACTTTAATCTCAACACAAATAAATGGATGAATTAATCTTGGCCTCTAGTAAACCTATTTATGGCATTACCACCAGGGAGATGAGAAGGACTCAGAGTGAGAGGATAGAAACGCTATTTTCCAGGAATTAACTAAATTAAAATATTTGCATAATTTTGAGTTGGTCATGCCCGCTTATATCTCTGGCAGACTCACTGGAGGCAAAAGAGGAAGGACTGATGTCTCATTTCCTCTTAGAGGTGTCTCAGATGGTACATTTAACATGTTGTACATCAAATGTTACCGAGCTCCTGTGAATATATCCCTATCTTAAAAAAGCAAGCTTTTATGGCAGATTCTATTTTCTAAGAAAGCAGTAGGCGTTTCGGCTTTTTTTTTTAAAACCACAGAACACTGATTAAGGAAGGGAAGAATTAAAACTCAGATAACCTTTTTATTTAGTTGCGTTCATGCACAACATAAATCTTCAAATTGAACAATACACTTTCAAACACACAGAAACGCTCATCAAATAAAGTGTTGGCAACATTATTCAACAAGTTGTTGAGATACAGACTCAACACAAACCCTAGCCACTTGTTGCACCTTTATCTTTAAAGGGGCACTATTATGCTTAATTTTTAGGTTTCATAATTGTATGTTGTGTCTCTACGGTGACATGTCTCCATGCTTTAAAGGGTTTTTACTCAAGTAATAGTACAAGTACTTGTATAATAAAAAGGTACTTGAAGGTACTTATTAGTAAAATGTTGATCAGTTAAAATGTACTGGGTACTTTTTGTTGTGTCTCTACGGTGACATGCTTTAATGTTCAAAAAGCTTTTTATTTTTCTTATACAGCCTGTGCTGCAGCACCTCTTTTCACCCTCTGTCTGAAATCAGAGCCCAGTCTGCTCTGATTGGTCAGCTGGTTGACTCTTTTGCGATTGGTCAACCTCATATGCCCATTTTCCATCAAACCGGTTCCAGGGCCAGTTCCGGGCTACAGCCTGATTTAGCTCTGGTCTTCCTGTTTCCACCGCAGCGGAGCCGGCTCTAAGCACCGAAAACCGGTTCTTAGCTGACCCCACTCGGCTGCCCGGCAAGAACCAAGAACTTCAGGCTTACGTCGGAGGAGGGGGGCGAAACTAACCTGGTCAAGAACAACAAAATGCCACTAATTCTGTTCAGCAACACACACAACTACGAACCAGGATGGATGCCAGTAAAGCAGCAGTGGACCGCTGAATAATAATAATAACAATAATAATAATACATGATATTTATATAGACAATCAAATGAATCAAAGGGCAAACAAGACATAAAGGAAGCCGGGGGACCAAGAAAGGGCTAGGGCCCGAAGGCCAGGGTGAACAGGTGTGTTCTTAATGCTGATTTGAAGATGTCCAGGGAGGCAGCGTAACGGATCTCGGCAGGAAGTGCATTCCAGAGGGTGGGGGCCGCGACACTGAACGTCCTGTCACCAACAGTTCGGAGGTGATAGCGGGGGATGGAGAGCAGGCCCGTGTCTGAGGACCGCAGACTCCGAGAAGCGGTGTAGGGATGGAGGAGGTCCGATAAGTACTGGGGGGTGAGGGTATGGAGGGACTTGTACGTAAGGAGGAGTGTTTTGTACTGAATCCGGGACTTGACCGGCAGCCAGTGGAGGTGGATGAGGGTGGGGGTGATATGTTGCCATGGCTTGGTGCGGGTGAGAAGCCTGGCGGCAGAGTTCTGGACGTATTGGAGCCTGTCTAGGGTTTTGCTGGGAACCCCGGAACAGTGCAGTAGTCCAGACGGGATGTGTTGAAGGCGTGTACAAGGGTCTCTGCCACAGAGTCAGAGAGTGAAGAGCTGAAGAGACAAATGACCTCCTCAGGCTTTGGTCAACGCAAGAGGTACAGAGGAAGTTGGACGGCACAACGCGGTCTAAAGCTATTCTCCAGCAGCTGCAGCGGGAGTTGGCCACCTCTGGATACCACCGGACTCTGGAGCAAACAAGCAACAAGCTAAAGAAAACTCAAGAAACACTACCGGATCACTACCGGATTTTCGCGCTGTTTGGGTGTCATAAGAAGGCACGTAAACGTTTACGTGATGACGCAAACGATGACGCAATGACGCAGCTTTACTCGAGCTCCACTCGGGCTCTGAGTTGTGCACACACAAGTGTGCTACAGAGAAGAACCGGTTCAGCACCAAAAAGCAAAAAGAACGGTTCTTGAACTGTATCTGGTTTGGTGGAAAAGGGGCATTAAAGATGTCCTGTCCCCTTAGCCTATCACGTACAATGTGTTGGAGTGCCAGCCAATGAAATGCGAGTGTTACATAGTGATGTCACTATGTTATTGAAGTAAAAAAAGAGTCCAACAGAGGTGTTTTTTAAGTCTTGGGGAGGATGGAGGGGAGTGTGTGTGAAGGACCAGGTTCACAGTGTGAGAGAGAAACTCCCTCTGGAGGGAAAACAGACCATTTACATGCACAGAAACCTATATAACACACTACAGGGAGACCCCCCACCCTCCCAAAAAAAAGCAGAATAGGGCCTCTTTAAATTGTAAGGGAAACATTGGATACTTTTGAACATCAAGATGAATAAGGAATATTTGGACATTTCAGGAAATGATTCCCTTTCTTGCTGAAAGTTAGATGCCAATATCAATGCCATGCTCATATTCTGACCCTGTGTCTAGAAGCATTCCACTGTTCCTTCAGCAGCGTCAGTACTCATGTAATATGTGTACATACAACTTTTGTCAGAATTTCCCCAACTTTTTTATTTGTTATTTTACTTCACTGGATGTCAGTAACATATGTCAAAGAGAAGTCCACTGATTTAGCATCACAATGGATTGATTAAAACAAACTGTTGCAGCCAAACCAGAAATCTCGATTGATTTGACTGCATCCTTTCTTCCTTGTTAAAACCTCAAAGCATGAACACAGTACACTCCTCATGCCTTTTTCTTTTTAAACTTCAAAAACATATTATTTTAAGTTGGCACTTCCCGACCCCTGTCAGATATTTGATGATCCTGAGCTCCTTGGTATTTTCTGTAAATCCTTTCTTGTTTTTTTTTGTAGACACTCAGAGATGTCCAAATATCATATGCAAATAAATCCACACATACATGCAGGTATGAACACATTGACCTCTCTGCTGTCGCTTCTCTTCCTCTCTTTCAAAGGTCATCATGTCCACAGGGCTCAGACCATTCATTGTGTCTTAGAAGAAGGCATCATTAATTAGGACACAGAGGAGAACCTGATGCACACTCAGACATATTGCTAAATGTCACAGCTGAATCCTGAAGTTCATGCACAGCCAGTCATTTCATTGCTGTGATTCTGATTACCACATTCACTGTAATCTGAGTGTGATGCTATTGTACTGAAAGGAATTACCTTTCATTGACTAAGAATATCTTTTGGTAATCAGCCAAGGGATTTATGATTTCAACCTCTAACACACACTTAGCCAAAATGTGCATCTTTCAAATCACAATTTCCTTATAAAGAACGCTGTACTAATTAATGATTCAAAATCTATACCAAATGGGTTTAGTTCCACATATTGATTGATCTCATGTCTTGGTGTAACCCTTGATGTATTGATCAACATTTTTATTGGATTGCTGAATCGATTGTGCTTTTTGGGGTTTCCCCTGTCCTGTAATGTGTTTAGGTTTTCTGTGCATGTCAATGGTCTGCAAAGGCTAACATCCCCGATTTGAGTTTCTCTCTTTTTTAATACATGCAAAATAGATGATCCCTGTAGATTACTTTGTGATTTGAACGCCATATTTCTACTGTTAACTTTGGAGTAGTTGTGCCAAAAGATAATAGTAGCCAGTGTAATAGTTTAGTTGTGGAATCGTGCCTCGGTATTATAAACTACTGTGCAGAGTTTTGAAATCTAATGACCCTCAGAACTCATGGATCTTTTACTTGGACTGCTCTCCAAGGATTGTGTTTGATTGTGTCAATGGTACCAGAAACTACACACACACATGCCTTCTTTTTTCAGTCTGAGGGCCTGCTACCTCATTAGTCACTATATAACCACTGGAAAGAATAGGACACATAATTGTTCAGCACATACACAACACATCTTCTTCATTTTATTTACGATTATCTTTACACTCCCATTTCTTCATCTAATCCTGTGTTGTCTTTTCTTCCAGATTTGGCCCCTCCGAGGAACCCTCATCACCTCCAAAGCTACCAGGAGGCAGCGAGGCACACAGTTCACAGCGCACTGTGCCTGACAGCAGCCATAGAACAACGCTCAGGGGATTTGGAATCCTGCTTTAATTAAGGGAAGAACATCTGTCTTAAAAAGCAAGGAGCTCCTGTAGTCATTACACTTCCGCAGAGTTTTCTTTCTTCCACTGTAGACTCTATCACCAAGATAGAGTGTGTGTAGAACTGCAGGTGAATCATTTCCTTACAGCTCTGTTATAAAGGCTTTCTCTTGGATTATCAGGGCGCTATTGAAGGTCAGCGTTCCTTAACTGTCACACTCGAGTCTTTGATCGGGTGCCACGCCCCACTCGTTCGTTTATCCCTTTTTCGACTCCTCAACTCTTGACTTTGAAGGGTTTTTGTGGGATTAAGTTTGATGCCCTTGGACACCCTCTTCAAGCAGCTATTCCCCAGGAATATACTCAAGCCAAAACTTGAAAGAAGATAGCCGCCCGGCAGGATGCGGAGAAGGGAAGGATAAGGCCGGATAGAAAGGAATAGAGGGAAGTGAAGGGCAGATGGCTTCTCTGCGCCGAAAACACCAACAGCAGAATGAATAAAACATTGGAATAGAGAGGGTGTTGTGACATCTGGCTGAGGAGTGAGTGAGATACATTCTCCCTTTTCTTTTCCCTATTCTGCCCACTCCTAGTATCCCTAGCATCATTATTCCTTGTCATCTAACCATCTTTCACTTACCCTCTCCGGACACCCAGGCGCTCAATCAAACAGACAGGAACAAGCTTATTTCAACGTTTAGCGAGTTTCCCCCCCACACCTTCTCTCCCTGGTGCGGCGTGTGATGGTGTGTCCCCTCCTCTCTTTCCTGGAGACATGCCTGTGCAGGAGATGGCGGTGAGTCCTGTCAAGTCGCTGTACTGGGAGCAGTTCCCCCCCATGACGCAGCGCCGCGTCTACTGCACTCCCGTCTACCACGAAGGTCTTCTCTATGTGCTGGGGGGCTGCAGCGAGACCGGCGCACCCCTGGACAGCGTGGAAGTCCTGGATGTAGAGAGTCAGACGTGGAGCCAGCTGCCCCCGCTGCCCACTGCGAGGGCGGGGGCCTCGGCTGTGGCGCTGGGGGGCCAGGTGATGGTGCTCGGGGGCATGAACCAGCAGCAGACCCCCCTGCCGTCCGTGGAGATGTTCCACCCCGACGAGGGCAAGTGGGAGACCAAGGCCAGCCTGGGGCAGCCGTCCATGGGGGTTACCACCGTGGAGAGAGGTAAGAAATGGGAATACATGGTTGGAGCGCTGTTCTTCAAAGCAGATGTTGGTTGAGATGGTTATGAATATATATGGTTATGATGTTTGATGAGACCAAGATGGACCAGATCGGTTCCAGTTTGGGTCAGTTGGTAGATTTGTTGACATGTTTGACACGATACAAAATGACACGTAATACTCTCCTGTCAGAGCAACAGTGACGGCTCCATTTGCAACAGGACACACATGGAAACAAGATTCAACATTCACTGAGGACATGTTCAAGACCCTTTAACGTACATCTGATCCAGGACCTGCATGATGATTATGGTGCGTTCACACTGGACTTTTACATATCTGGCTGCTTGTACATACTTTTAACATGCACAAAGCAGCAGTAGTGTTTATTTAAAACATTCAGTATCTAGGTTTGTACATGGAGATAAGCCCCGCCCCCTCTCAGGCGCATCTTTGATTGAAATTGCTTTTGTTATCAACGCACCATTATATAATTAAATAGGCGACTGATGACTTCCCTCTGGTGGGAAGAGATAGTGTTTTACACGTTTCATCCCATTCTATACTTAATCATGAATAAACAATGTTTCCTTGATGACTTGCAGATTGTTCGTGATTCCAGAGTTCTTCTTTGGTGGTCTTGAATATTACTTATCCACATACACAATCTTTGTTTGACAGTTGGACTGTATTGCAGTGCTTAGAGAGCGCTCATTCTAGTTTTCAAAATGTGTCAGTCACAACATCAAACACTGACACGACTTCATGCAGGCTCATTAAGATCTGATCTGGACTTTGAAGCAACAACAACAGCAAAGTGATTCCTCTGAAGTGGTGATGTTAACTAATTAGCTGAACATTTTTTGGATTTTTTGGAGACGCTCTAACTGATGGAGCTCCTAAAGTGTCTCTCGAGTGGAAGCGGTTCTCTTCTGATCAAAGCTGAGTGAGGCTGAGATCGATGGCTCCTCATACAAACCATGAATATGGTGCTTAACTTGGGCCCATGTTGTGATTATTATTATGGCGATTGGGCAGGGTAAGGAGGGTTACTTTAAACATGTATTCCATTACAATTACGAGTTACATGTGAAAACATTCATTAGCAACCTATTCTTAGAGTCCAAATCAAAAAGTGGATAACCTCAATATCAAGAACAATGCAAATAAATAAAAGAGAAAATAAATATCAATAAGATTTGTTTTACTTAAGTTTATTATGCAAGATAAAATAAAAATGTAGAAGAGAACCATGATATTTAGTAGATTAAATGTGTCCTTTGGTCAGAGATGTTATTTATAGTAAAAGTTGCCTGTCACTCAGCATATTTAGGCAGTAGCCCATACACCAACACTCAAACACATAGCACAAACTACAGTTTAAAAAAGCAGAAATAAAATCTGAGCTGATAGAAAATGTTCCGTTTTAGTTGAATGCACACAGTTAAGCTCACACACACTATTTAATGAACATATAGGTTCACCTGCTGAATAAAGACAGAACAAATGAAGCAAAGAAAGTGAAAACCATAAAGCAGATTCAGGCAGTAGAAGATTAGATTCACACGTAAAGTATTAGCCTACAGAACAGTTTATATAGAGGAGAGGCACTTAATACAAACACTATGTGCTCTTTTGAGTTTGTCAGTAACATTGTAGTCCTAGTGATCCCCATTTTTTAGAAACAGTAATCTGATTACATATTTGTCCATGTAACTTTTTATTGTAATCCGTTACTCCCACTCCTTGGATTGGGAATATGCTAACTGCATTGCATATGCTGTATACAGGGCTTTTCCAGTCTCTTTGACCCCTGAAAGCACGTTTACTTATAACAGTCAGCATTCACACACATTCATACAACTTTGGCCATGAGTAGACATTTGGGGTTTCTTACCCAAGGATGCATGGACATGCAGGGGATCGTGATTATTGAGATTAGTCCCTTAATCTAAAACCCATTTCAGAGAAAATTGAAAGGTCCGTTTCTTACAGTATGTTTAAGTATTACTGACATCTTGTTTTTTACTTATTGACCATATGAAAGTATGTCAGTGCCCTAACTGCTCCAGTCAGAAAAGTGACCAATACGCCGCTGTTGAACCTTTGCACTTTGAAAATGTTTCTGCATTGAATCTATTTCCTCATTCTACTTAAATCCACAATGAACATGGAACGTTGTGTACTGACTGCTACACCTCCAGCAAGTTGTACTCAGTGTGTGTGTTTGTACAAGCCTACTGCGATATATCTTCCTGTGAAAGCACTACCTCGTGTGTTCTGTCAAACACAGCTCGTGTTGAAGCGCCAGTCGTCACGCAGCGTACCTCCACTGAATAAACATACTGGACTCGTGCTCACTCCCCAGGCGAGTGCAGGCTGTCTGAGGCTGGGGATGTTGGCACAGAGGAAAGGAGTCGTGAGAAAGTCAGGAAGAGAGAAGAGTGGGTGGAAGTGGTTCTTGAGTTTATATTTGTGAATTTATTTTCTTTCTATTCTGTCTTTGGAAAGTATTTCCAATAAATATTAGAATAGTGGAATACTGAAGGCTGACAATGAACAGAGAGGGAACAGAAGTCGCTGAAGTTGTTGCTGTTTATGTCTCAGGCTGCTGAGTGCTGAGTTGATAAACCGAGGAATCAATATGACCTTTCAAGGTAATAGAGACAAGGAGGGAATATTCTGTGGCAGGCATCCTATTCCATACTGTATTCATGCACATGGTGAAAAGGCACATGCAGTCGAGTGTCATCAAATAAGTTGGATTCCTCCAGCATTTCTGGGACGTTTGGATTTGGATTAAAGGCTATTAAAGGGGTCCTATTATGCTCAATTTCAGGTTCATATTTGAATGTTGTGCCTCTACTGTGACAACAAGGTCTTTCTTTTTCTCATACGGCTGCAGCACCTCTTTTCACTTGAAGGTCTGCTCTAATTGTGTTACAGTTATGTCAAAACATTACTGAAATGAACAAAAGACTCGACAGGAAAGGGAAAACCCCAA
Organism: Harpagifer antarcticus; assembly: GCA_902827135.1. Taxonomy (NCBI): domain Eukaryota; kingdom Metazoa; phylum Chordata; class Actinopteri; order Perciformes; family Harpagiferidae; genus Harpagifer; species Harpagifer antarcticus. The sequence continues at coordinate 9,043,837 of CADEHL010001049.1, read as the reverse complement.
AAAGCAGAATGGGGCCTGACATGCGGATATTTTGGATTCCTCCAGCGTATCCTCAAGCATTATAAATTGGATTAACAGGCGTATTAACTTAACTTACACTCAAGTTTAAAACTGACAATTTAGTTGCATTCCCTAAACCTTTCTCCCAAACAACAATTTTGTAATAACAGCTTAGTAACTGTAGCTGGGAACTTATCTGCTATTTTTAGCTCCACATGTCTGCATTCTGGCTAATTTGCTTACTGCTTCAGTGATCCACATTTAATACATTTGGAACGTTTACTCCAGGAGTTAATGATGAATCATCCATCTCTGATACATGAATTATCGACTGGTAAGAGTGTTGGCTTATTGCCGTGACAATGCAGCTCCAGCCCCAGACTTTGACTCAAAATGATGTAGTTATCAAGAGTTGTTGGCTGGAAATAAGGGACCGCTATTTTCCAATTCTGTCTGAGATCATTGGTTTTAAAGAGAATTCTGATAGTCAATATTCCCTCCCAGCTATATATTGAGATATATTGCATTTGAATTCATTTCCATGTTCGCAGCTCGCAATGGTGCTGGTAGTTAAAGGGGCTCTATGATGCTTTTTGGGGTTTCCCTTTCCTGTGTGTAATATAGGTTTGTGTGCATGTAAATGGTCTACACCACTTTGAAATGATTACTGATAATCCATCATCATATTAATGTCACTAAACACGGGGGAGCTTCTGGTTTTGGGCATGCTGGCTGCGCATCACTCTCATTCACCAATGGTAATGTTTAGATGGATTTAGGAACTACCTCTCGATTCTATTGGCTCTAACGGTTCAAAAGAGATGTCAATCATCAAAATCCAGAGATATGGCAAATACACCCAAATGACCCCAGAGGTGGTTTTTTCTTTTTCTAAATGTCTCTAAAAAGGTCAAATGTCACTTGTTTTGCATCTATATTGATACAGGGTACTTATTATATGTTGTAGTTTGGATTCCTAAAGCTTTTAGTCTACCATCCCATGATTCAAGGGTGGTGTTCACTATAAGTAAAAAAGAATTGTTAATAATAATAATAATAATAACTTGGATTTATATAGCACCTTTCAAGGGACCCAAGGTCGCTTTACAAGTAATAGGGCAAAAAACAAACATAACAAAACAAAAGTCAGACAGACAAAACAACAGATCGATTTAGGGGCCGAAAGCCTTGGCAAACAGATGGGTCTTGAGGGCCCCTTTGAAGGCATCGAGTGTGGGGATGTTGCGAATCTCCGCAGGGAGAGCGTTCCAGAGGGTGGGGGCTGCCACGCTGAAGGCTCTGTCCCCGAAGGTTCGCAGTTTGGTGCGGGGGGTGGTAAGCAGGCCGGAGTCTGAGGACCGCAGGTTCCGGGGTGGGGCATGTGGGTGAAGGATGTCCGATAGGTACTGGGGGGCAAGGGCATGGAGGGACTTGTAGGTAAGGAGGAGGATTTTGTAGGTGATGCGGGACTTGACCGGTAACCAGTGTAGGTGGATGAGGGTGGGAGTGATGTGCTGCCATGGCTTTGTGTGTGTGAGTACCCTAGCAGCACAGTTTTGGACATACTGGAGCCTGTCCAGGGTTTTGTTGGGAACCCCGAACAGGACACCATTGCAGTAGTCCAAGCGTGTGGTGACAAACGCATGCACCAGGGTTTCGGCAACCGACTCCGAGAGTGACGGTCGGAGTCTGGCAATGTTCCTCAGGTGGAAAAATGCCGACTTGGTCACAGACTTGACGTGGGAATGGAAGGAAAGGGTGGAATCAAGGATGACACCCAGGTTGCGGGCTTCAGGAGATGGGGAGATGGAGCAGCCGTCAACCTCAAGGACGAAGTCACCAACCTTCTGGAGCAGGGCCTTGGGTGCCACAACCATGAGCTCTGTTTTCCTGCTGTTCAGTTTGAGATAGTTGGAAGACATCCATGTTTTGATGTCATGCAGGCAGTTGATGAGAGACTGAGGGGGGAGCTGGGAGGATGGAGTGGTGCTGAGATACAATTGGGTATCATCAGCGTAGCAGTGTAAATTGAGTCCATGATGTCGGATGATCTGGCCGAGGGGGAGCATGTAAATGGTGAACAGGAGGGGGCCAAGCACAGAGCCCTGGGGTACACCGTGGTGGACTGGGGCCGGGGGTGAGTTTGAGCCACTAACGTGTTGGACGGACACAATAATTTACATTTCTTTACTATGTTCAATCTGAATTTACTTTAAAATAAAAACATCTATATTGATTCTGACTCCTCTACATCCAACTCACAGCTTTATCATTGCTTTGAGAAAAAAGATGATTAATTTAACCCTTTTAGAAGTGAAGATATAGTCATTTGTTCTGGGAATGTCATCTTCGAGCCTGAGGCCTGAAAAACAGGCTTGGGGCTTAACAGGTTAATACATGAGACATTTAATCCATAGTATTTTAGCAACAACTTCATATTATTTTATGTTTAATATTATCTGTGAAACCATGCAGTCTGTGGTGTGTTGTAATGACACTGATGGGGCATGCGTTCAGTCTGAAACTGTTGCAGCAGAAGAGTTGTGCTCTAAAAACCTGCAGCTAAAACACTTCCCTAACATGAGCAGTCACACTCATTAAAGGTACACTCCCATTTAGGAAAAGCGTAACATTAACAGCTCAGGGCTCATGTTTTCACTTTGGCTCAGCTCTGCAGAAGTGATCCGCTGGAGTGCGTTTATCTTCTCCGCAGCTGAAGTGTGAACAGGAAATATGTAAAACACAGGAGGAAGGAAAACATCACTCTTCAGTTGTTATCTTTTGTTTCTCAAGTCGTAAGTCACTATGGAAGGAAGAAGAGAGTTGATAATCACTTCCACCCTATGAATTATTAATATGAGGATTAGGTCTGCTGTTGAACATGTCAAACTATTCTCTGCTACATTGTTACTGTAGAAACACAACAATTGTTCATGTTTTTCTGACATCCTAGTGACAAATGACCAACTACTGTATGCCCAGTGTGTGTGTGTGTGGTGTGTTTATAGTAAGTGTGTTGCTGTGTGCTGGAGGATAGTTAAGCCACCGATGGCTGTTAGTGTAAGTCAGATGAAAAAGAACATGCTTTAATTGGAAACTAGGCTTGACAATACTTGGATTCTACTCCAGAAGGAAACATACACATTCCCCCTGTCATTTGTAGTGTTACAGTTTCCATCCCTGCTCCAGGATTTGGAACAAAACTTTTGAACAACCATTATTCAGAACTGTGTCTGCGCTCGCATCTTAAAAAGGTTTCCCTGCAGCTGCATCCTGGGAACCTCCTGCAGTTGCCCTTGAGGGAAACGGAATTTGAAATGAGATTGGGTGTGAAGCCGATGGAGGTGCAGAGTAGAGATGAGAGGGGTTTGGCACGAGATGTGCATAACGGCGGCTTTTAAAACCCTGTTGCTGCTTTTAAAATAGGGTTAGTGTGCAAGTGTTAGGGTTAGGGTTTAATTATAACCCTAAGGGAATTCAGTCCGGACATGCAAAGTATTTGAATTCAACCTGAGGATCTTTCACTAACTTGAAGCATGTGTGTAAGTTTCCAATGTGTATGATTTAATACAAGTTGGCATGAATTGTGCGTGTTTTGCATAGGCTTGCAACACCAAAAACAAATTTTGTATGTGTTTAATTTATTTAAAATACATAAACATAATAATATAACATGTAACATGACATCAGTGTTATCTTAGCTTTTCCTCAATATATGAATGAAAGACTAAAAAGGTCCATTATACTCTTAAAAGCCTAATTGACCACCTTGGTAACCTGCCATCCCCCCTCTCAATGACCTATATGAGCAAAAGTACTGACACATAAGGTTTTTATGTAGTTGAAAATATGTAGTCTTTGTGACTCATTGATCCTTTTAGACATAGAGGGTTCTTCTAGTCTGTCCCTGAACATGGCTCTGAAACAGCAGGAGCCTAACTGTGTATTGATAAATACATGGCGCTGTCCCTGGTGCTGAATTAGCAGATTGATTTGCAACTGTGCTCCTCTCTCCCACCGTTATGTCAGTTTGAACCTGGTTGTATAATATTCCCTAAACCATGTACTGTGATTCTGTGCTATGTTTGTCTATCCGTGAATTGTGAAGCAAGCATCCTTGATCCCAATAAAACTGATCTAACTTTTCTCTATCACACTTTGGTTTATTAACTGTAACATGGTGACATTTCCATCAGCCTCAGATACACTTTGTATTCATGCTAGTTAGCAAATGCTAGGAGGCAAAACATGTTGACCATTATAGCTAAACATCTAAGTTTGAGCAGTTTACAGTCCTACAGATTTTTTCTTGTATACAATAACAGTTAAGGTTCAATATATATATTAATGTGTTGCTTGTCAAAGTATGTTTTGTGATATTAATTATTGTAACTACCTCTAACTCTGCCTTAATTAAACCCCGAGCCTGTTTTTCAGGTTTCAGGTTCGAAAATGACATTCCCAGAACAAATGACCATATCTTCCCTTCTAAAAGGGTTAAATTAATAATCTTTATTTTAAAGAAAATTCAGATTGAACATGGTAAAAAACTGTAAATTATAGTGTCCGTCCAAAAAATACTTTGTACTTATAGTGAAAACTACCCTTGGATGTAGTAGACTAAAAGCTTTAGGAATCCAAAGTACAAAATATAATAAGTACCCTGTATCAAGATTGATGCAAAACAAGTGAAATTTGACCTTTTTACACAGATTTAGCACAAAAAAACCTCTTCTGGGGCCATTTGGGTGGATTTTCCATATCTCTGGCCCCCCTTGCTGGATTTTGACATGTGACATCTCTTTCTAACCGTCAGAGCCAATGGAATCGAGGGGAACTCCCACATAGTCCTTATTTGGTAATGTGTGTGTGTGAGACTGCCGCATAGCCTAGACCGGAAGCAGCAGCCAATCTGGTGGCTACCATTAGCAGCTAACATTTGCTCTCCGATTTTTACATAAAAATGGAATTATGGATTATAAATTAAATCATTTTTTTATACAGAGACGTTAAAAACCTATGGATTAACTGATTCAGCCGCGTTTTTTCTGGTTTTAATGCCATTGAACACGTCTTTTGATCAGATTGACAGCTACGGTGAGACGATCTCCCTAGAAACTCCGTAAAGGTACGTGTTGTGATGTATTTGCTTCCCCTGTCCCGAGTCCGGATCACTCAGTGATGATACTATATACCTAAATAATCTGTGGAACCTCAGCTTCAATCGGATATCTTGTATGTGCAGCTACGATAAGTAATAAGGGTACTTTTATCTTGAGTTCTGTGCCAATGTCCGTTAGCATTTTTGGCTAAGGGGTCATTTAGATGCTTCTTATGAGACTTGTGTTTTGTTTTGGTAAAAATGGTTTGTATCGTCAGTTAGCTGAGATTATTTCCGTTAATGTGGTATAACACATTAATAGGTTCTTAAATATTAAGATCCCCTGAGACACAGTGTCGTGAACAAAAAAACAGGGACTAAGGATCCAGGACTCAGGATCCAGGACTCAGGACTAAGGATCCAGGACTCAGGATCCAGGACTCAGGACTAAGGATCCAGGACTCAGGACTAAGGATCCAGGACTCAGGACTCATGAAGCAGGATCCATGACACATGACTCAGGATCCATGACACATGACTCAGGATCCAGGATCCATGACACATGACTCAGGATCCAGGATCCATGACACATGACTCAGGATCCATGCTGAACAGCTGTCTTCCATCAACCGAGGAATGATTGACCTCACTGATAGTCAGGTTGAATTCCAATCAGCTGTAACCAACCAAGTAAATCACCTGGCACTTCAGATGCAGCAAGTTCTCTCCCACCTCAAAGCTGGTTCCTCTGCACCTACTCCAGCAATGCCAGATCCACCGTCTGTTGCTGTTGTTTTGGATCACACCACCCCACCTGGATCGACGCTACGTCTGGCTCCTCCGGAGAGGTTTTCCGGGGACTCTGGGAACTGTCGACCATTTCTGGTACAATGTGAACTACATTTTGCTCATAACCCTGCTGTCTTTGTTTCGGACCAAGCTAGAGTAGCTTTCATGTTGTCCCACATGTCTGGTAGAGCCGCTGCTTGGGCTACAGCCGAGTGGTCAAGAAACTCTCCCATATGTCAGTCACTGAACATGTTTACCCAGACCCTAAGCCGTGTGTTTGATCACTCATCACCTTCCAGAGAAGCCTCACGAGTCATTATACAGATCAAACAGGGACAACAGAGAGTAACAGACTATGCAATAGACTTTCGTTCCCTAGCAGCAGAAAGTGGGTGGAACACCCCTGCTTTAATTGATACCTTCATGAATGGTCTAAAATACTCTATAAAGGACCAGTTAGCACCCCATGAACTACCCACAGATCTTGATTCCATCATTGCCATGGCAATTCGCATTGATAACAGGCTTCATGAAAGGCAGGAGGAGAGAATCAGAACCAGTGCACGACCTCCGAGCCACATGGGGCGCTCACCTGCCTTTCGACACCCATGGAGCTCCAGTCCACCTTCCTCAGCCTCGCCCAAGGAACCAGCGCCCTCTGCTGCACCGGAGGAACCCATGCAGCTGGGCAGAGCCAAAGTATCTCCAGAAGAAAGACGGCGCCGAGTCCAACAAGGAAGCTGCTACTACTGTGGGCATCAGGGTCACGTGGTGTCTTCTTGCCCAGTAAAAGGAGAGGCTCATCGGCACGACGGAGGGCACTGGTGAGCCAATTTTCTGCAACTGATTTCCCTCCACGTTCATTGACCATGGTAAATATTCAAGTGCTTGATCAAGACATTACTGTGGGGGCATTAGTCGATTCAGGTGCAAACTAAAGTCTGATGGACTGGAGTTTGGCAAAAAGACTATGCATCAAGACTGTTCCGTTGACTTCCCCTGTTACTGCCAGTGCCTTAGATGGCAAGTTATTATTTAAAATAACCCATGTATCTGAACCTGTCCAAATAACCATTGACAATACACACATAGAGGAAATGAAATTCCATTTATTTGACTCTGCACTACACCCCTTGATTTGAGTTATCCATGGCTGATCAAACATAATCCGATAATTGACTGGCGATCAGGGAGGGTTAAGGACTGGGGCCCAGGCTGTAGGCTGACTTGTTCAGACCTTCCTAGGTTCTCCACAGAATCTGAAAAGGAACAAGACAAACACACTCATAAGCCTGACTCCATTTCAGATTATCCCGACCTGACTAAAGTGCCCTTGTGTTATCAGGACTTAAAGGAAGCATTTAACAAAACTAGGGCCATGTTTCTACCTCCCCACCGACCGTATGACTGTCCCATTAACCTGTTGCCTGGTTCTCAGATCCCTAAAAGGAGACTTTACTCTCTCTCTGCACCGGAAAGGGAGGCTATGAAGTCCTATATTGACTCCTCCCTAAATACTGGACTCATGAGACCATCCTCCTCCACAGCGGCCGCTGGGTTTTTCTTTGTCGATAAGAAAGATGGTTCCCTCCGTCCATGCATTGACTATAGTCCCCTTAATGAAATAACAGTTAAAAATAGATACCCACTCCCTCATGTCTTCAGCCTTTGAACTTTTGCAGGATGCAAAACTCTTCAGCAAACTGGTGAGACCCCGGCACCTAGTGGTTGCCCACAAAATAGGTTGTTTGTCCCTGTTTCCGTTCGATCACAGGTGATACACTGGGCTCACACGTCTATGCTCACCTGTCATCCTGGAGTGAAACGCGCAACGTTTCTGGTGGCCGGCTATGAGGAAGCAGGTGGCAGAATATATTGCGGCCTGCACCGTCTGTGCCAGGAACAAGACCTCCACTGAAGCACAGATGGGGTTGCTGCAGCCACTTCCTGTTCCTCATCGGCCATGGTTCCACATCTCGATGGACTTTGTCACCGGATTACCGATATCAGAAGGTAACACCACCGTGGTGGACAGATTTAGTAAAATGACACATTTTATTGCACTATCCAAGTTTCCCTCTGCCAAGGAAACGGCAGAGGTCATGTCATCCACATTCATGGTTTTCCCAGGGACATGTCCCTGACATTTTTCCCAGGGACATTTTTTACGTCAGGAGCCGTCCCTAGAGGGGGGGGGGGGTGTACTGTAACATCCCATCATGTCTGCTAAATTATTCATGTCATGTTAATCAGGTTCATGTTATTATTTCACGTTTAGTTCATAGCGCAGGTTAGATTTATCTTTAGTCAAGTCTTTTTGTTCACCTGTCTAGTCCTGTCCTTGCACTTCCTGTTTTATTTTGTACTTACCTCTTGTCTCTCATTTCAGGTCCCCTTACTTCCTCCCTTTGTGTGTTTTCCCGCCATCTTCAGCGTCTGCCTCGCCCCTGATTGTTTCCACCTGTTCCCACTTACCTCATGTATAAATAGTCCTGTCTCATGTGCCATTAAGAGAGCCAGGTTGTCACGCCAAGAGATTTTGTACTTTGTGATCATAGTCAAGTTTATTTAGTTTGTAGTTTCATTTCATTTCAAACCTTTATTTAGACAGATAGGTCCCTTGAGATCATGGATCTCTTTTACAAGGGAGACCTGCATCAATTTAGTTCCACATGAAACATAAAAACAAACAATAGAGGACATCATATTTACATATTCACCAACACTTACAAACACCCATAGTGTCATAAAGCATTTCGTGCAGACGTGCCTTAAAAACAGTTCAGTGAGTTTGTGTCCTACAGTGATGATACTTATATCAAAATAATCTGTGGAGTATCAGATTTCAGCTGATATGTAGTTTGTGCAGAACATATTACGTTTTAAAGATCGTTTTTGCTAGTTAACACCGGAAGTAGCATCAGCCTGTTTTCACTAAGGGCTAATGCTAATGCTTCTTGTGAGACTTGTGTTTTGTTTCGGTAAAAATGGCTCATATTGTCAGGTTGCTGAGTTTTTTCCCGTTATTTGAGTATAAGACATTCATAGGTTTTTAAATATTAAGAAGCCCCCAGACGCTGTCTCCTGCAGTGAGGCGTTTAAGAGAGGGGGGGGGGGGCGGCTTAAGAGAGATCCTCTCTTTTCCTCTACTTTCCTCCCTTTCCTTTGCTCTCTTCTCCACATCTTTCCTCTCCTCCTCTCCCCTCACCCTCTAGCTGTTTCCTGTCTTCCTCTGAATTTCAGAGTTGACTGATCAAGCGAGCGTTGCTGTTCCTTGGCAACAAGTGTGTGCCTGCATGTTTGTTTTTAGACTAATCAGAGGCAGCAACTGTGTTTGTGTGCGTGTCAGACAGCGCTACACACTCTGCGTGTTACTAAATTAGTGGCTGACAGAACGTGTGTGTGTGTATAGTGGAACCTTTGCTGCCTGAAGAGAACACAGTGTGTGTGGTTTTCTCCCTCTTATCCTGCAGTTTTCTCTTTCCGCCTCTTCCTCCTTCATCATTAATCCCAAATGCTGCCGTACAGAAGTCCCTCACCCCCCCCCCCTCCTCCTCAAACGCTGTCCCACTTGTTTGTTTTTCTTTGAGTATCGTCCTTTTATGTCGTCTTTCCCCTCTCACCTGCTTCACTTAACTCACGGATCGGCTAAGCATGCAATGCGTATCTCTTTCCTCTGGCTTAGCGCACTTTGCACAGAGACATGAAACATTGGGTATTATAAATGCAGCCGCCCCCCCACTGCTCCCTTAGAACCTCTAGTCTCTTTTGGTCCTCTTCCTGCAGAGACAATTTTTTTAATTGCCGCTGTTTCGTGACCCAGAGGTGTCATACTCCCACTGCACTGATGGTTATAATTTCCTTTTTCCCTCGGTCTGTGATTAATGGCCGCTGGCCTCTCCTTCATCAGCAGTCAGTGTCTGTCTGTCAGCCGGCCTGCACACGGCTGACTGGAAAATAGCTGTTCTGCATCTCAAAGATATGAATTATGTTTCCACAAGGAGGAAGATAAAGGCATGCTGTCATCTCTTCAAAGTGTTGGGAGAGAGTTTTGAAGGTGTGAAGTCGGTTACAAACAAAATCCAAAGAAAGACTCACATCCTCTGGCGTTTCAGAAAGTTTTTATTTAAGCATTGTGGCTGCCTCGGAGTCTTAGATAAGTTACATGTGTACGTTTCTACTTCCTGTATGCTTCAGAACTCATAGTACTCTTGCCTGCTTTTCTTGAACAACTTGCACTGACCTGCTTTCTCTGCACCCGGAGCTTCACTATGAATTATGCACAAGTCTGTCATTTGGCCGAAAGCCTGTGATGTTCTAAGGATATGATAATATGCTGAGTCATGGGTCACTGTGATTATTCTATGTATATGTGATTTCGTTTTTTATTACCACCATGATCCTTACCCTTACCACCAAGGGCGTTATATTTTTTTGCTCTTTTTGAAAACAAAATTGCTCAAACTACCAGATTTTCATGAAACTTGTTGGAAGTATCAAGCATAGGCTGAGGAAGAACCAATTTTGGAGCATTTTGGGATGGGATATGAATTAGAATTGAGTTTTGTTAACATTGCGAGATAGGGCACTTTTGTGCTTCATTGTGCTGAAAACTAGTTTTTGATTAGGACATTTTATGTGATTGCCTCTTCAAGTTGACACAACAAAAGAACAGGTTTCCATATATATTTTTGGGACCACTTTCCGGTAGAACTACTTTTTAAACACAGATGGGTACAACTTCAAATAGAAATGAACACGTAATGAAATAAGACCCTCGGTTTGATGATTGACAGGTGTATAGGCTGTCTGTCACTTTGACACACAGAACAATGGGGGCTATCCACCCTTATCTACAATGTAAAGTAGTTCACACAGCCTCTTTTCTCTGTAAGGAGCAGCAAGTTCAGCTGTCAGAACAAAGTAACAAAAAAAAAGTTGCATTAAATATGTCGGGTATAGATGTATTTATTTTCTTCTCAGAGTGTACCAGAATGCGTAGTTTATATGTTAGTATTTTAAAAAATCTCCCCCCCCCCCCCCCCCTACAGGGGTTGAGTTTTCCACATGTCACATTTATCACGTGTGGGGAATTTGCAGGAGTACAATACAAGTGTGCCTTTTTATTTCATATGACCATCTTCAGTTTAAACTTGTTTAAAAAGCATACTTTAGTTCTGTGAAGGGATATATATCTGCTTTGCATGGCACTAACAATGTTGAGGATGTGGGTTGTGTCCATGGACTACATGTACTGAAAATGTATGCACTGTACTTCACTTAAAAGTGTATGTTGAGAAGCACTTATTACTGCACTATTGTTTGTGAAATACATTTGAGTGGTTCAAAACCTTGGGTCGCAATTTATTGACAAAGGAAAAAAGTGGATCCTGCTTGACCAGTTGAGAACCACTGCTTTAGACTCTGACAGAACAGAACAAAAAATGTTTATTAGCATCTTAGCATCCATGTTGTTTCCCTATTTCTACTTAAAAGTCACTTTTTGATATCTTTTATACATGAATCCACGGTGTATCAGTAGACTCACAAAGTGTCAGAAGATACAACCCTCTCTCTTTTCCTCATTACCAGTAAAGTTGTTATATATATATATATATATATATATATATATAATACATAAAATGGCACTGTTCTAGCGGTAAAAACGGAATAAAAAAACATGTGAGGCTATGTGGTGTATAAGAAACAATGTGCAACGTGTTTTGGAAGTTATATGGTCTGTGTTTACATTAACAAGTATCGCTAACACTCAGAGCTAACGCTGAACTGGAGAGAATATGTGTAAGGAGCCGGACACAAAAGGCCTACTGTCCTTGTGGTAAACCCGCGAGAGAGAAAGCATTTGAGCTCCATACTGTTCCAGAAATAATCCTTGATGTGGTGTGGAACATAATATGGCGCTTAATCACGGCAGCGTTTAGCTTAGTTTCTGCTGGTAGATAGCCTTCTCTTCACAGAGCTCACTGCTTGCATGCGGACACTCCAAAGGGGCGTGGCCAGCAGCAGCTCATTTATATTTAAAGGGCCAGACCCAGAATCAGCACTTTTGTAACAGGGCTGAAATAGAGGGGTATGAGTAGGGTTGGGTACCGAGAACCGGTTCCGCTTCGGAACCGGTTCCAACATTTCGATTCCAACAGCATCTTTTAGACATGTGAATTTCGAGAGCGAGGGAGAGAGGGAGGGTGCACCGGTACGCGCTGTTGTTATTAGCATCTGGTGCTAGCTGCTCTAGCGGAAGAAGAAGATTTTCTACAACAAGGTGGAGGAGAGTCCTCTCCAGTCAGACTGAGTGGCTGATAACTATAGCTCAGTGAGGTAAAGGAATCTGAGTGTTTAGATAGTTCACTTTAGTCTAAGTTATCTCAGTGGGTCTCAAACGTTTTGATCACAATTTATGTAAACACATATTTCCAAGGCACTCCTTTATAATTATTGGGATAAAACCATAGACTGTATATATAAATGGACGTAGTGTCCGTGACGTCACCCATAGGATTCTGCAGAGTTGCCGTGAAGCCCTTAGTAGGCGGAGTCGGCTACTAACGGCTCGACAGTGACGTCAGAGTCCAACTCCCGCCTTCTCCAAATAAGGGCAAAGAGGCGGGACAGGGCGGGACCTGCTGCCAACGAGCGTGATGTTCCAGACCTAGCTCAGGCTAAGAAGCTAAGCTAACATGCTCTCAGTATTAAGCTAACAACCTATGCTAACAACCCAGCTTGCGGTCACCGCTCCTCGTTCCCGGCATATTCTGAAGGTAAGATACCCTGTAACTTTACAAAACTTGTCCTTTTGATTTAAATGTTCTTGAACCTACACTATATAATTGTTTTTTAAGTGCTTCACCGTTTTTCTAATATAATGTCATTTGTAACTAAACTTTGTAAACTAGCAGAGATATGGCCAGTGTTGCGTGAATTACATTTAATTAATGAAATATGACTGTAGAAAAAGAAAGGTGCTTTTATATTGATTAAACCATTTTTATTTCTTTCAGCATTAAGAAAAAAGAAGATGGCAACCTCCTCCACACCAAACTGCACAACCTGTAAGTTGATAGTCCTGGCTTACTTTACATGACTTCAGATGGTTGACATTACACACAAACATACTATATATATATGTATAGTATATATACGTTTCGCTGCATTCCTTGATCTCCAGTTATAACGCCGGGCTCCGCCGCTGGCCGAAGCTAACGGAGCCGCAAAGGGCTAGCTACGGCTCCGGTTAGCTTCGGCGGCGTGGACTCCGGCGGCCACCACTGGGATAATTGGGTCCCCTTCCTTCCCATTTAGCATTATGGGCGTCATAGCCATAGACTATAAAAGTCTTACCCAAGGCTGAATCATAAACTAAACTGTATATATATATATATATATATATATATATATATATATATATACACATGTGTAAAGGGTTACGTCCTTAGCTGGCTAATAAGCTACATAACAAGCTAAGCTAACAAGCACACAAACACCTGCTAACGGGGTTAACATGTATAATATTATCATTTTACTCACCGAAAAAAGCTGAGAGTAGACTTCTTGGAAGTTCTGTTGGTACATTCAAGCGCACAGCACAACATTTTAATCGTCTGGTATTTGTAACAATATTCCCACTATCACCACGAACACGGCTAAAGCTAAAGGGTCAAGTACAGTACTATGACTAACTAACGTTGTAGCCTCTATGGTTGTAGCCTAGCAGAGTGGACAAGTTGCTGTTAGCTGACAGTGAGGCACGTACGTGTCCATCAAAGTGACCACGCCCTAATTTATGCAAAAACTTTAAGACCTAATATAAATAAAAGGGTCGTGTTAGAAAACAATTCACTCACAGATCCATAATCATGAAGGTGGAATCTAACTATATAGATAATAAAAATGTATGGAGCCAGGGGTAGAAACATGTTTTTTTCTGCTGTAAAGTTGGGCATTTTAACATGGGGGTCTATGGAAATTGCTCCTTTCTGCAGCCATCGCCTATCGGCCAATAGATGAACTGCAGTGTGTGGCACTTCCGTATTGGCTTCACGGCTCTACCCCACAGTTTGCCGCTTGGATAAAACAGGTTTGAAATCATTCCAATGTATACTATAGGACAGTAAACCAGACATATCGTTTTAAACTGGAGAGATAAAAAAATATGCATAAATAAAATAGTAAAATAAGATCTGAATGAACAACAAAAATAAAATATGTTACATATATTTGTTATTGGCTATGGGTTATTGGTTATGGTATGTTATTGGTTATGTTCACACACTTATTTAATTATTAAAATGTAAACCAATCTTTTTCATATGGGTGTTTAGAGTTGTACCCCCTAGATCTAGTCTCTAGTAATTCTACTTAAAGTGCACCAGATTGAAGCATTTTACTTTAAAATGTTCAAACATTTCTTCCCGGTATGCCTGAGAAGGCAGATATGCTTGTTTTTCTCAACAAGAACTGTTTTTAAATGGGGGGGGGGGGGTCCTTTAAAAGTTGGACTGTTGCACTGTTGTAGCTTCAGTGGTTCTCAGGTTACAGTTACATAGTAGTGAATATAAACAGACTGATTAATGTGAATATTACTGTAAACTAACCTGTGTAAAGGTTTCTCGAATAAATGTAATTTTTTTTTGGTGGAAGCAGCATTTATCATTTTTTTACCCTGACCCTCAAAGAATCGGAATTGAGAACCGTTAAGAACCGGAATCGAAAAGTGGAATCAGAATCGTGGAAATTCAAACGATACCCAACCCTAGGTATGAGGCATGGCTTCAATGGGTGATCTGTTTGGTATTTTGAGCAAAACACTTTAGAGACATGTTTTGTATGTTTGTAATATATTGTTCAAATATAGTATAATATGGGACCTTTAAAGCTCATGAAGACACAAGTACAAAAAAAGAGTTCTGGAAATGGAACAATTTGAAGTGACTGTGAATGCACCATTGGCCACTGTTAAGGTCTGCACTCTCCGGCTGACATTCTAGGCAAGGCAAGGCAAGTTTATTTATATAGCACCTTTCAACACAAGGCAATTCAAAGTGCTTTACAAAAAACGAAAGACATTAAGACAATGGCATTTAAAATCAGTCATTAAAAAGAAAAGATAATAAAATAAACATTAAAAAAAAAAAAAAAAAAATACATTGATAAAGGTTACAGTGCAGTCTAAGATATGAATAGTTCAATTAAAAGCAGCGGCAAAAGGAAAAGTCTTCAGCCTGGATTTAAAAGTAGTCAGAGTTGCAGCGGACCTGCAGGTTTCTGGGAGTTTGTTCCAGATATTTGGAGCATAATAACTGAACGCTGCTTTACCATGTTTAGTTCTGACTCTGGGGACAGAAAGCTGACCAGTCCCTGAAGACCTGAGAGATCTGGATGGTTCATAATTTAGCAGGAGGTCAGAAATGTATTTTGGGCCTAAACCATTCAGTGATTTATAATATTTATAATATAAATGTATATTTATCCACTCTCTTAGTGCTAGTGAGGAATCGAGCAGCAGCGTTCTGAATCAGCTGCAGCTTCCTAATAGATTTTTTAGTGAGACCTGTGAAGACACCATTGCAGTAGTCGAGCCTACTGAAGATAAAAGCATGGACAAGTTTTTCCAAATCCTGCTGTGACATTAGTCTTTTAATCCTAGATATGTTCTTTAGGTGATAGTAGGCTGATTTAGTAACTGTTTTAATGTGACTGTTGAAACTCAGGTCAGAGTCCATGACTACACCTAGATTTCTGACTTTATCTGTTGTTTTGAACATTGCAGACTGAAGCTCAGCGCTAACTTCTAGTTATAGTCTTGTAAATAATTAACGTCTAAGCAGCAGGTGAAGTAGCCCCCATTAAAGAAACAGACCTCCTTGGAGCAGGAGGGAGGAGAGACCTGTTTCCACAGAGCTTACATTTATCAACAGTGATTCCATTTCAGATTCTGTCTCTGTGAACACATTAAAGAAGTGCTAGAGGACACAGCAGGACGGATTCCTCAGCAGTTTCTGTGTTTCTTTATCAGCAGTTGTGTGAATCAAACAGTTGCTCTTGCAATGGAAAGTCAGGTGTTGTGTAGCGTTGTCTTACAAGCTGTCAGTGCCTCGACTCAAAGGATTTTGGGATACAGTGGAGGAGTTGGATCACCCTCTCTGCATTATATATCTATTGCAGTGGTTAAATAAAACTCCTATACGTTTCGTGTCCTTCCTGTGTGGAGCTACAACTACAGATTGCAACATAAAAATGAGGTTTCTATACCAACTTTTTTGTAAATTACGCATCCTTTTAGTCAGAACAATGTACCAAGTTTTGGAACACTGCAGTTAAAACATTTCAAATCAAAAGTAACTTGTGTTTTCTGTTCACTCACACAGAGATGTAAGTTCAGATCCTTCCACTCAACTGTAGTTAAGTGCCATTTATTGAATCAAACTAGGACGTGAGATTCCCGAAAATCTCCCTAACTACACAACACAACCCTGTCAACTACAAAGTTTAATTTCCATACAAATAAACAACATTCTTGATTACATTTCATGGGGACCGTATTTTCTCCAAGATTACAGTTGCAGTTGGATAACATTTTAAGTTGAAACAAAAATCCAACAAAACCACTTGGCTAGGTTCATGGTTCAAAACGTCATGGTTTAGTTTGTCATGATTATTTTTGAAATGTTCAATGTTGCTTTTCTTTAACAACGAACATTAAACATTCATCTCCTGGTCCAGTGTTTTGGGGACCACCCTCTCACCAGGTACATCTGGATTCTGAGATGTTAAATTGCGTCATCACAAATAATCTGGGAGGAGATAAGTTTCTCTTGTAATTTAATTGACTGTCTTGACTGAAAGGCCTTTTTCTGTTTTTGCAAAGGATCAGTGGAGCGAGGGTGGGGCGCTACTCTCGGACGACATTTCATCCATACTAGCAATCGAATGGTAACTTATTTTATAATCGCTAAAGAAAATAGCTTGAAATGCTCAGCTCTTATATGTTGTCACCATTGTTAACAATAGATGTTCAACATATAGCAGGCCGATGAGCTATTCTGTGAAATCAAAACTAATTCCTTTCAAAAAGAGGAAACAGATTATTTTTTATCCGTTAAGTGCTTCTATGCACATTTTAAATGTTATGCAAAACATGTATGTGCTCTTGTGTAAAATAAGCTAAAAATTCCTTTTAGATCGTAAGCATAATCACAAGAATCAGAATAAAGCCGCGGCTTAATCTAGTCACGATCACACCTGGAAAACGCTATAATACTAAACTAATACTGAACAACTTTAACGGCTTAACAGTAGCACAATAACATTCTTTTTAAAATGTGACGAAAACACACGGGTGCACTGGGGCCACTTAGAGCTGTCTTAGTCTCACCACAGAGGGTAATTATATTCTCTGTGTGTGTGTGTGTGTGTGTCGGTACTTTGGTGTGTCCTGTGTGTTTGCATTTTCGTACTTCTTTTCTGCTTGGTTACATATTCCGTCTTAAAAATACACACAAACCACATTTCATGTTATTCTGAGAGACTCATTGAGCAGCTTGTTCACACCAAGGATATGAGCGTTAACACACACTTCCTTCTAAAGCCATGATTGTTAGTGAAAAACATAAAGGCGTTCTTCTTTTAAAGGATGTTTTTCTGAGAGGCTTGTGTTCAAGAGAGCAGAAAAGCCCGAGATAATGACTTCAAAGTGACATATGCTCTCACGCCTAACTCTGTTATGCTCGAAGAAGCCTTTTCATCATTGTGAACTATAAAATAAGACTTGTGCTCGGAATAAAGTTTCAAATTTCATCCACCTCAGTGAGCCCAAAATGCTGAGCTCAGTGGTTTTTCTTCTAGGCATGAGTGTATGCTTATAGTGGGTCCCTGATGAGCTGAAGTTTAGATGTTCTGCTGGAGGGCACAAGGAAAGATTCTGCTTATTCATGTCTAATCCCATACTGTAGCACTCGTGTACAGTGTGCTGATTCTTCTTTCAAGAGTTACTCCAACTGAGAGCAGGAGTCAGCTAGATGTATCCCATCTGTGTGCTAAGCCAGGCTAAACTCGTCTCAAAACAAGCTTTCTCTTAAAAATAAATAAATAAATGAGTAGGTCTGTGTTATAATTATGCGCTGTTATACTCATACTACATACTACTGGGTTATTTAGGCGCCTGAAATGCCTCCACTAGACCAGTGGTTCTCAACTGGTGGGTCGCGACCCAAAAGTGGGTCGCGGACACGTTAGGAGTGGGTCGCGGATGTGTGAGTGAAGAAAAAAAAAATTGAAAAAAAAAATTGAATTGAATTTTTTTTTTGGGGGGAATAAATCAAACTTTTATTTTGAAGGTCCGATTTTCTTACGCTGCGCATGCAGTCGGCGTTGGACTGGAAGTACCGGAGACCATAAACGGTTTTGAAAACTTCTGTCACATAGTGGTCATCTTCTCAATAAAATATCCTTGCTGATGTTTTTTCGAGTCTTCTGGCCAATCAGAATCAAGATTGTTGCCGGAAGTCCACACGGAGAATAACTTAGCGGTAGAACTCTTCTTTATACATCCATGGGTACAACTTCAGATAAAAATGAACACATAATGAAATATAACCCCCGCTTTGATGATTTCTGGATCTGGATTAATACTGAGCAGAACCCAGAGGTATCACGCTCAGTGGGGGATGGATGATCTCCGCTAAATGTCTCTTAAAATGCACAGGTCACAGAACAATGGGAGCTATCTACCCTTACCCACAATTTAAAGTAAGTCACACAGACTATCTCCTCTTTACTCTTCTCGCAGCAAGATGTCAGAACAAAGTGAAAAACAAACAATGGCATAAAATATTTTTAACATGTCTGGTAGTAATCTATTTATTTTCTTCTCAGAGTGTACCAGAATGCATAGTTTGTTAGTATTTCTAAAAATCTCCTGTGGGGAGAATCCCCCCAGACCCCCCTGCTGGGGTTGGGTTTTCAGCATGTGTGCCTTTTTATATAGTTCAGCTTTGATTCCATCATCTCATTAAACCTTTTTAAAAAGCATACTTTAGTTCTGTGAAGGGATATATGCACTGTACTTCACTTGTATTACTATCGTATGCTGAAAAGCGTATATTACACCACGTTTTTTTGTTGAATAGATTTGAGTGCTTCAAAATGTTGGGTCGCGATGTATTGACCAAGTAAAAAGTGGGTCCCGAGGCCTGACCAGTTGAGAACCACTGCACTAGACCCCTTCGTTTACGTCTGTAACATGATGACATCATGACTATGGAACACTCACACCTCTATTGGCTAGTGCTCCAACACGTTGTACGTGATAGGCTAAGGGGCGGGACATCAGTTGACCAATCACAACAGAGCCGGCCAGCTAACCAATCAGAGCAGACTGGGCTCTGGTTTCAGACAGAGGGTGAAAAGAGGTGCTGCAGCACAGGCAGTATGTGAAAAATAAAGAGCTTTTTGAACATTAGAGCATGGAGACATGTCACAGTAGAGACACTAAATACTGATATACACCTGAACATCAGCAGGAGAGGACTCTTTAAAGTAGATACACTACATACTGATATACACCTGAACATCAGCAGGAGAGGACTCTTTAAAGTAGAGACACTACATACTGATATACACCTGAACATCAGCAGGAGAGGACTCTTTAGCGTAGAGACACTACATACTGATATACACCTGAACATCAGCAGGAGAGGACTCTTTAAAGTAGAGACACTACATACTGATATACACCTGAACATCAGCAGGAGAGCTCATCCAGAATGCAGCGGCTCGTCTGGTCTTCAACCTTCCAAAATTTTCCCACACCACTCCGCTCCTTCGCTCCCTTCACTGGCTCCCGGTAACTGCTAGAATCCACTTCAAGACACTGGTACTTGCATACCATGCTGCGAATGGATCTGGCCCTTCCTACATCCAGGACATGGTTAAACTGTACACCCCAGCGCGTGCACTACGCTCTGCATCAGCCAAACGACTCGCTGCACCCTCGCTGCGAGGGGGACCCAAGTTCCCATCAGCAAAAACACGTGGGTTTGCTATCCTGGCTCCAAGATGGTGGAATGAGCTCCCCATTGACATCAGGACGGCAGAAAGCCTGCACATCTTCCGGCGCAGACTGAAAACTCATCTCTTTAGATTCCACTTCGAGCGATAGAATTACTAACAAAGCACTTATATACTAACATAGGACTGGCTTATCTATAGCCAGCTGAGTAGCACTTGAAATGTGTGGCTCTATGATACCTGCTGTACTTATATGATTCTGTTTTTCTTCTGGGCTGTGTCTTCCTGGTCGTATGTACTTATTTTAAGTCGCTTTGGACAAAAGCGTCTGCTAAATGCAATGTAATGTAAAGGAGAGGACTCTTTAAAGTAGAGACACTACATACTGATATACACCTGAACATCAGCAGGAGAGGACTCTTTAAAGAAGAGACACTACATACTGATATACACCTGAACATCAGCAGGAGAGGACTCTTTAAAGTAGAGACACTACATACTGATATACACCTGAACATTAGCAGGAGAGGACTCTTTAAAGTAGAGACACTAAATACTGATATACACCTGAACATCAGCAGGAGAGGACTCTTTAAAGTAGAGACTGAACATCAGCAGGAGAGGACTCTTTAAAGTAGAGACACTACATACTGATATACACCTGAACATCAGCAGGAGAGGACTCTTTAAAGTAGAGACACTACATACTGATATACACCTGAACATGAGCAGGAGAGGACTCTTTAGTGTAGAGACACTACATACTGATATACACCTGAACATCAGCAGGAGAAGACTCTTTAAAGTAGAGACACTACATACTGATATACACCTGAACATCAGCAGGAGAGGACTCTTTAAAGTAGAGACACTACATACTGATATACACCTGAACATCAGCAGGAGAGGACTCTTTAAAGAAGAGACACTACATACTGATATACACCTGAACATCAGCAGGAGAGGACTCTTTAAAGTAGAGACACTACATACTGATATACACCTGAACATCAGCAGGAGAGGACTCTTTAAAGTAGAGACACTAAATACTGATATACACCTGAACATCAGCAGGAGAGGACTCTTTAAAGTAGAGACTGAACATCAGCAGGAGAGGACTCTTTAAAGTAGAGACACTACATACTGATATACACCTGAACATCAGCAGGAGAGGACTCTTTAAAGTAGAAACACTACATACTGATATACACCTGAACATGAGCAGGAGAGGACTCTTTAGTGTAGAGACACTACATACTGATATACACCTGAACATCAGCAGGAGAAGACTCTTTAAAGTAGAGACACTACATACTGATATACACCTGAACATCAGCAGGAGAGAACTCTTTAAAGTAGAGACACTACATACTGATATACACCTGAACATGAGCAGGAGAGGTCTCTTTAGTGTAGAGACACTACATACTGATATACACCTGAACATCAGCAGGAGAAGACTCTTTAAAGTAGAGACACTACATACTGATATACACCTGAACATCAGCAGGAGAGGACTCTTTAAAGTAGAGACACTACATACTGATATACACCTGAACATCAGCAGGAGAGGACTCTTTAAAGTAGAGACACTAAATACTGATATACACCTGAACATCAGCAGGAGAGGACTCTTTAAAGTAGAGACTGAACATCAGCAGGAGAGGACTCTTTAAAGTAGAGACACTACATACTGATATACACCTGAACATCAGCAGGAGAGGACTCTTTAAAGTAGAGACACTACATACTGATATACACCTGAACATCAGCAGGAGAGGACTCTTTAAAGTAGAGACACTACATACTGATATACACCTGAACATCAGCAGGAGAGGACTCTTTAAAGAAGAGACACTACATACTGATATACACCTGAACATCAGCAGGAGAGGACTCTTTAAAGTAGAGACACTACATACTGATATACACCTGAACATCAGCAGGAGAGGACTCTTTAAAGTAGAGACACTAAATACTGATATACACCTGAACATCAGCAGGAGAGGACTCTTTAAAGTAGAGACTGAACATCAGCAGGAGAGGACTCTTTAAAGTAGAGACACTACATACTGATATACACCTGAACATCAGCAGGAGAGGACTCTTTAAAGTAGAGACACTAAATACTGATATACACCTGAACATCAGCAGGAGAGGACTCTTTAAAGTAGAGACTGAACATCAGCAGGAGAGGACTCTTTAAAGTAGAGACACTAAATACTGATATATACCTGAACATGAGCAGGAGAGGACTCTTTAAAGTAGAGACACTACATACTGATATACACCTGAAAAGGAGCATTATAGGGCCGCTTTAACATCTTTTTCAATGATAATTTGAATAATGCTTTAATAATAGTGATTTTCTTATATACCAATTGTATTATCAGTCAAAATAATCGTTTAGTTATTTTTTTTCGAAAGTAAGGGAAACTCTCTTATAATTCTATATATAAAACACCTGTAACACACTAAAAGCATGTTAGGGTCTCTTCAACTATGCTGCTCAGAGAAAAATCTTAGCCTCATTAGACCTTAGACCAGAATGCAAAGCTGTTCTGAGTACGCTCTGCAGCAGCTTTCTCTCAAACAGAAAACACCCTCACTCTTATCAGGATAAGTGCCACATTTGCAGAACATTCAACAAGATCCTTCTTCTATCAAAAGACACTCAAGATATGCCAGAGTCTCAGACGAGAGCAGCAGAGCAAAAGTAGAGAGGAAATAGCTGGAAGTGCATTGAACATCACTTATAACCATTTCAGATGATCTGAGTGCTGATGTCCTGTAAGAGTCCTTGATATGTCCTTTATAAATTGAGTTCCTTCAAAGTAAAACTCTGATCTTATTACACTCTGACCCAGCAGAAGCAGAGTCTAGATTTGTGGGGCTTTGGCCAAAGCTGGAGTTGCTGACTCTGTTGAAGCCGGGAATACTCGGGCTGTCGGATGATACTCACTACATTGAGCATGGTGGCAGCGCCTCGTCCTCTCAGCCAAAGCGCCTTACTGGGGAAGCCTGGAGCCCCCTGAGGCTTTCATAGGAGCTCAGAGAGCGGATGATCACAGAGGAAGAGCTACGCCTGATGGAGTGAAATCCGACGGTGTAAAACAACAACATTCACTTGGGTTTCTTAATGTGGATTAGGAGTGAATTAGAGAAATGAGATGCAGAGTAAAACATGAAAGCATAGAATCAAGGCAGAGATGGAAGAATCCTTAACTTAAAGAGGACATATTATGCTGATTTGTAGGGAAACATTTGTATTTTATTTCTGGGGACTGGGGAACAAACAATACCAAGCTGCAATTTAGGGTCCTTTCTCTCTTGAATGTGCAGAAATGATGTGAAGCTGCAGTCTTCACAATGTTCCAACCCTTTTGACCAAGACGCAGCAACATGAGAGAACAGAAAAGTCTCAAATAGTGCTCTGATGTTGGTTTGGTGTGTCGGGGCCTTCAGAGTCCCCAAAAAAGATAATAGGTGGGGTTTTTCAGAGTTGAGTAGAACTGGAGAAACAGAGGGAGCGGAGGGATCAAAGAGCTGCAGTCTCCTCCGACAGGAAACCTTCATCTGGATCAGTCAACTTACGTTCTGTTTCATATTGTATTTCAGAGGAGTGAAGGCTTTGGCACACAGTGTACTGGAGCCAGAACCTGAACATAGTTGCAGTACTTGAATGACAGTTGATTTTGTATTGTCGTACCAACTATCAGAAGTAAAGTTGATTGCTAACACATCCAATAATTGATTAAAGAGGACATGATGCACATTTTCAGGTTGAATAGTATTCAGTGCCTCTACTGTGACATGTCTCCATGCTTTAATGTTCAAAATGCTCTTTATTTTTCTCATACATATTTTTTCTGCAGCACCTCTTTTCACCCTCTGTCTGAAACCAGAGCCCGGTCTGCTCTGATTGGTCATCATGTACAATGTCTTGGAGCGCTAGCCAATAGAAG
This sequence comes from Harpagifer antarcticus, assembly GCA_902827135.1. NCBI lineage: Eukaryota > Metazoa > Chordata > Actinopteri > Perciformes > Harpagiferidae > Harpagifer > Harpagifer antarcticus. Next base: position 9,019,957 of record CADEHL010001049.1, on the reverse strand, counting down.
CAAGAGTGTTACAAAATGATGATAGTGTGCTATGGAATTAAACAAAGGTAACGATTTACAAGCACAATAACCTATACAACACATTACAGGAAAGATTGAGTCATGTTTCAACCAATGACAACGATAGGCTTCCAACATGTAAGGCAGCAGGCCACCACCGATGATTGAGTCTTTGACATCGACATGAATTCATTTCACAATGAGCCATTAAGACGAGAAAACTAATTGTCCTGCTCAGGTTTATTTTATAATCTGTTAAGTGCTACTGTGCACATTTGACATCAAATGCAACATGTAGTAATACAGCTGTGCTCTTGTTCAGAGGGTTAGGGTTAGATAATTACTTTTAGAGAAAGATTTACAGAGCATAATCAGGACAATCTGATCAAAGCTGCGGGTCATTTTAGTCATGATGTCACCAGGAAAACTATAGCAGAGCCTCACATACAGTGATGGAATGTAACTAAGTACATTTACTCAAGTATTGTAAGTGCAATTTTGAAGCTCTTTATTTGAGTAATTTGACTTTATCCAACTTTATAATTCTACTCCTCATAGGTAAATATTGTACTTTTACTCCACAACATTACTTTCAAATGTGTAGCTACTATTCAGAACGTTTAACAAAATGCTTCTCTGAAAATAAACTAGTGGACTAACTTTTTTCAAGGTGCAAAAAAGTAGAGTTATCCAAAAGTGAATATTTTGTTATATCAAAATGTTGTTTATCTACAAGAGTTAAAATGCTACTATATATTAAATCAGACATGTATGCCATTTACCTGCACAATTACTGCTTTTACTTTTTAATACCTAAAATACATTTAGCTGATAATACCACTGTAAGTAATATACTGTAAGTAATATTTTGAATGTATGACTTTTACTTGTAATGGAGTATTTCATCATTAATATATTGGTCCATTTACTCAAATAAATAATCTGAATACTTCTTCCATTTTGCTGATCTGCCTTCCTCACATCAGGGAAATGAATTCATCCTCACCAAAAGGGTTAGAAAGATACAAAGACACCGAGAGAAAAGAACGTTTGTGTTTAAAAGTGGATGAGAACCAGAGCTGAGGGAGCACGTTGAGTGTTCCTGAAGACAGGCTGTCCTCATGGGCCGTTTGGCCTCAGGCAGACACGGAGCTTTGAGAGACGCACTGTACCATTACTACCCCCCCTCACGCCCGAGGTGCAAAGGAAGGGCATACCAAACTCTCAGGGCACTTTGTATCCATGACAAATAGCCTCTGTAACACGTGTTATCACTCTGTAAACAGCGTGTCACACTGGGGTTTCTCAGGCCAGGAATGACTTGCAGATTTGGTTGATTTGGTCGTTTCCTTGGATATCTCTTCTAGCAGTATGACTCATAGATAAATTGTGTCTTTTTCGTCTGCCTAATTGTGTTTTATTCTTGTTGTTTCATACTTTGTCTTGCTGTAGCCCAAGGACACAGTTGATATAGTTAATATTTTGCAAAGGGTTTATTTGTCAAATTGATCGGATGCTGGTGGACACAAGACACTATCCATGGTCAGTGGAAGATGTCTTGATACGTTATTAAACAGGAGTTAAATAACGCTTGTCACAAAATACATTTTAGAAAAAAGTGATTTTCTGCATGGGCACTCTTTTATTATTTTATGATAAAGGCTTCAGTTTTTCAATATCGAAGAGGATTAGGGCATTATGTGACAATGTTTGGGAGATCTGACTGTTAGCGCCGGAGCCTCGTTGCGCTGCATTTGCGCATAAGATGAGGCCCCCTGTGCAAGGTAAGGCCCTTAGCACTGCACGTGTTATGCTTGTAGGGTAGGGAGGGGCGGCCCTGCCCGTTTTAGAATGGGAGCAGATGTTCTGTTCCCACTTGAGGTCCTGGGCGATGATGGTGCCCACAAAGCGGAAGGACTCTACAGCAGTTACTGGGGAGTCACACAGAGTGATGGGGGCGGGTGAGGCTGCGTTCTTCCTAAACCATCTCCACTGTCTTGAGAGCGTTGAGCTCCAGGTGGTTGTCCCCACACCAGGTCACCAGATGGTCCATCTCCCACCTGTAGGCTGACTCGTTCCCAACAGAGATGAGTCCGATGAGGGTGGTGTCGTCTGCGAACTTCAGTAGCTTAACAGACTGGTGACTGGAGGTGCAGCTCAATGAGATATTTGTGCTGAATTGGGTCGTTTAAGAGGGTTTTAGCTGCCTTTCTTTTCACTATTGACTCAGAGTGCCAATATGAGAGGGGGGGATGGACTTCCTGTTTCGCTCTGTGGAGCTTCTTGGTGGAATGAGGCTTTCACTCATGCCAGTCCTTTCCCTGCCCAGTGTGTCAGGGAGTGGGTGGGGGACACGACTGAAATGTGACCTGTACCTTGAACAGGATCCTTATTCCCTGACAGCTCCGTCACAAGGTCTGGTGATTTAAGAGATGTCTCTAAGAGAGGGAGGAAGGTTTTATATTATTTAGTGTGAGAATTATTCAGACAGCTTTAGAGTGTGAAACTGAGCCCGAGAGACGATGTATTATGCAGCAAAATGTCAGACTAGAACAACATCAAGAAGAGGCAGAAGTTGATAATGACTAAATGCATTAACTCAAATGCATTTTCAAAAATACATTTTTTTTATACTTTCATTAGTGTTCACATATACCTCTTTCACACCAATGACCAAGGTGGGATTAGGGTTATTTGACCAGTGTCAGATCATTCAAACCAAGACAGTCAACACTGGTTAGTGTCAATTTCTTAAAGACAAGGGAATGATTGTCATCTTCAAAATGGGCAAAAACGGTAACATAAGTTTATGTAATAATGTGGTTTAAATCTACATAAAGCAATTTAAACTCTGTAGAAAGTATACAGTATTGCTGCGTTATCTTGAGCTGTAAGGTAAGACAAATTATTCATTCAAGGCCCATTTAGAGAGTAGCAGGGCAGAGGAAATGTAAAACAACACAAACTTGATAAAAGCCTACGCTAACATTCAGTGTCCCACACACTCAATAGTTGACCCCGCAGTTGTTCAGATGTAAATGGAGATTGATTTGCTGCCTTGCTTGTGCTCCATTAGATATTATGATGCAGGGCAGCAAGGCTGTGGGTTAAATACATGTGGTAAGCTCCAAACACACATGCTCACACAAGACACACACCCATATTTTACATTAGCTGCTTGGCTGATGCTGTCAAATAAAGTTACGGTGAATTATTGTCCCATTTTTTTACAGAAGCACTTTGGCTGTTGAAGGAACCACATTTCGAACTGTTTCTTTTATCGTTGGTCTGATTGCTTTCATGCTTTTAAACTTTAATTGGTACCGTCTACTAGACTTGGTTCCTCATTTACCCATACATTCTTTTGTTGTGTTTTGGGAGTTGTTTTCAGTAATTGGACCTAGTTGTGTTTTTGCTAATAATGAGCCTCTCTGCACAGCTAAAAAGAGTCACTTCTCCAGTTTGAACAATGAGTGTTTGGCTGTGACTGAACTCTGTGAAGCCAAGGCTGTGTCAAGTTCTGTTCATCCAAGTTTGGCCAGAAGATTTTCTCTCTTTTTATTCCTAGGTTAATCAACATAATTATTATTTCACATCTAAGTTTCCTATTAAATATATATTGCAACTACCCGGCAACAGCCATTCCCAGAGACATCACGTTTGTCATGTTCAGTCTGTCCAAACATGCGTACTTTGGTGGCAAAAGATCAAGGTCACTGGTACCTACATTTCTACCTTTCGTGTGGAGGTGATATCTTAAGAACGCATTCACGGAATTTCTTTCAATCTGGCACCAATGTATACTTGGACTCAAGGAAAAACTGATTCGATGTTGGTGGTCAAAGATTAAGGTTACTGTGACATTACGTTCGTCCAATACTCGTGAACCAATTATCTCAGTAATGCTTTAAGAGAATTTCTTCAAATTTGTAACAAAATATTTGGTCTTCTTGGCCTCAATTATAAAGTCATTATATTTTGACGGTGAAAAGTCACTGATCAATGTCACTTTTTTTCTACCATAGTTCAAGAACTCATACGCTAATAACTAACATTTTTGCACAAATGTGTAGGCTAAAATTATGAAAGAATGACATTTTTGACAAACATGGATTCAAATGTCAACTTGATTGGTTTGCGGGGGCACACAATGGCGTGGCGGTAATTATAGATTCCCTTTCCTCTTGTCTCTCACACTCACTCCCTTTATCTATAATTACACATTCCCACTTTTATTATTGTTCATGCCATCTCTCCTCCAGCCTCCGACCATCACTCCATCTCCACTCGCACTTCAGGCATAATAACAGTGAGCCGGATAATATAGTATCAGTGTTGTCTTGATGGCACGATCTGAATATGGATGAGAGTCTCATTATGGCTGAGTGCAGGCTGGGGGACAGATAACGATGACTACATTGAGAATGATGGACACTCGTCTGAGAATAAACCCTTAATTCAATCTGTTCAACCTGATTCTGAGGTCTGTGCATAAACTGATGTCGGTACAACAACAGGACAATGGTTTATACGACCAAGTTTAAAGGTGTATTTACTCACTGTTAGGGAAATACACTGTTAGGGAAATAATTGTCCTAGACTCCTAGATATGACGTGCATGACTAACCCTGACGTCTGTTTATCTCCTTTAAGGACATAGGCTGCTTCAGCCATAAAGTTATTGTTCCCATTCTGTGACCGGTCAACACTAGGTCACAGATGGTCTGTTGTTGTGGGTGCACTGGGACACTTCCTTCTTTGTTGTTTGTGGACTCCAAGGTATGAAATCTACGAGGCCATAAGTGACGGATGCAAGTGACTCAGTGTGCCCAACTGTCTAAGCTATCTTATCAAAATATGTTGATCACTCTCTGTGAAACCAGTTAAATGGGCTAACGAGAGAGAGGCGCTCCAGAATTGATGTGGCAACTCTCCCGTGCAGTCTCACCGTGACTGCTGTGACTTGTGATGTGAATCCTCCGGCCGAAACTCCAAATAAACCATCAGTGTTTGACATCAAAAGCTCCTGCTCTACCGTGTCTCCTTCCTGAGTCGGTGACTCCTAATGCACTGCTACACAGAAGTTTCCTCCACACTCAGGAGCTGGGTACAGAATAGGAATCTGCTTTATTCAGGACATGCATTGGGAGAAAGAAAAGGAAATTGGTGCCTTGTTGTAGAATTGATGATAGTCGCTGTGAAGGCTGTTTACTTTCTCAAAGGGGTGACTCATCCCTGTAATAGACACAAAACCAAAACATTATCTACCCTGTTTAGATGAGATGAAAATGTATTGATTCATTCTGGGAAATTGTAGAATAGTGAAAGTACTAGTGGGACAACTATGAGAAAGACAACGGACAAAATGAAAACAGAACACAAGCAGTAGCAGCAGGGTTGTGTAAACACGCATACCAATCTCAAGCTCCATGATGAATGGTTAAGAATGCAACAGTAAACACACCCTATTATGGCAAACATATAATGGACACCGAAAACTGGAGTGGACACCAAAGCATTACGCCCATATGTGCTATTTCTGTAACAACTCCCACTCTACTGGGCAGATTTTGAAGCAGATCTAGGAACATGTCTGCAGGGATTTGCTCCCATTATTAAGTTATAATTAATTAGTGAAGTTGCCCACTGATGTTAGACGATAAGGTTTGGCTTAAAGTCAGCTTCCAATTTGGTTGCAAGTAACAGTAATTATCTTTAGAATCAATGAATCTGCAGATGTGTCTTTAGTAGCTCATTCTGTAGGGATTTGGCTTGGGAAACGGAGGGTAGATGGTTCAAGTCCCATAACAAACAAAGGGCTTAATTAATAGTTGTGACCATACTATTTCAAGTCAATCCCAATTTCCCAGAGACCAAGATGACATTTGCAAATTACTGCTTTATGATTAGTCCTTTTGTTGGCAACAGTGAAAGTGGGCACCACTCCAACACATTTTGATTATTTGGATGAAAAAACTTAATTTTTATAGAGGCCACATTTAGCGTTTTGGGGTTTTCCCTTTCCTGTAGTGTGTTATATAGGTTTTGTGTGCATGTAAATGGTCTGCCTGAAACGCCGCCATTGGACTCCTTTGTTTACTTCCGTAACATAAGACATGACAATGTGACACTCACAATTCTTTTGGCGAGCGCTCCAACACAAGGTACGTCTTAGGCTAAGGGGCGGGACATCTCTAAGTGGTTGGCCAATGGCAATATTATGTCCTCTTTAATGAGCTGTGATTTTACAAATCTACAGAGGTGTGATTGACCCACAACCCTGGTCCTGGCACAGGTTGGGTTCAGGTTGGTTAGGGAAAAATGGCTCTCACAACATGTCATCCCACGCAGGCACCAATGGAATTTAATCCTACAAATAGTATAATACCTATAATACTAGTGAAGCCTGATCTCTATCTAACCCCAACTGTGCAGAAATACTGGTTTTAATAAACAGTAAACAAGATATGCATCGTTTAAATGTTGATTTATGATTTTAATATCATATCTATCTGTTATAAATGAGACTTCGAAGTTTACAGTCCTGATTCTTTATAAGACAGGCCATGTGTTAATAACACAGCCTGTTGGAGTCTCTCATTTGCTTTACTTTGTCCTGATTCTGTCTCTCTTTAACCCTTTAACCTTGTCATTTCCACAAAACCCTAATTAGTCGAATATGTTAGCATGCAAAGTAACGTCTCTACTTCTTCTTTTCTCTACCTCCCAATTGTACTCATTATATTGCTCTCAACAACAAAAATTGAACAAATCAATGACTGGATGTGTCAGAACTTTCTCCAATTAAACAAAGATAAAACTGAGGTAATGGTTTTTGGAGCCAAGGCAGAACGTATAAAAGTTAGCGCTGAGCTTCAGTCTGCAATGTTCAAAACAACAGATAAAGCCAGAAATCTAGGTGTAGTCATGGACTCTGACCTGAGTTTCAACAGTCACATTAAAACAGTTACTAAATCAGCCTACTATCACCTAAAGAATATATCTAGGATTAAAAGACAAATGTCACAGCAGGATTTGGAAAAACTTGTCCATGCTTTTATCTTCAGTAGACTGGACTACTGCAATGGTGTCTTCACAGGTCTCACTAAAAAATCTATTAGAAAGTTGCAGCTGATTCAGAACGCCGCTGCTCGAGTCCTCACTAACACTAAGAAAGTGGATCACATCACTCCTGTTCTGAAGTCTTTACACTGGCTTCCTGTGTGTCAAAGAATAGATTTCAAAATACTGCTGCTGGTTTATAAAGCACTGAATGGTTTAGGCCCAAAATACATTTCTGCAAGTGTGATTCCAAGAGAGCCTTTTCTAACTAATTATTCATCCGAATCTCCGTGGACAGCATGACTATAGGCATTTTCACTTAGCTTTATTTTTCATTTTTACATAAAATACTTCCACGCACACAATCGAGAATATTCCAAACAGCACATGCACAACAACACTGGCGAGGTGGTGTTATTTATCATCATTTAATGATTTGTAGTTTTCAGTGACATTTAGTTAAATTAGATTGTATTGCTTCAGTGTAACAGTGTAAGTGATTGTACACTCAGCCGTTATGTTTCCCCCTTATGTCGCTCTAGGCACCGCCGCACACTGGTGGTCATAAACTGAAATGAGATACAGTATACCTATTTGCATTTTACATATAAGCCTGAATCCTGCAACATGACAATAAGTGTGACTGCTTACTTTCAGAGAATAAAGACAACAGTACATACCTTCCTTTGAGATATTATGATTGTGTCCTGACTTTTCTCTGATTTCTAATTTATATCTGTCTCTTTGTTTTCATAGTATGGGGTACGTGATGATCAGGATAATGTAATAGAAAAAGTGCAGCTACTTTACGTAAAGGTGTTACTACGGCCAAACACACTCCCATTAGGAGAAAAGCACTGCATTTTCAAAAACACTAATGTGCCAAAACACATGAAGAAACATCTTCACCAACTTCACGAAGCGTTAGCCGGTTTCATCATTGTGAGTGTTCTGTCAGTTCATTTGAAATGACTAGATTAGCTACTTTAGCTAGCTAGCTAACAGCTGATATGCAATGATATCGAATGGAATCGTGCAATAACATTATTGAAATAAGCCAATAAAACATACATTATAGGTCATTTCCATGTTTGCTTCACTTTTTAGTGTCCCCTGGTTTCCGTTATGTTTTTAGCTTCTACCGCGTTTTGTATTTGCAGCGTTTTTTATGCATCACTTTGAGTAAATGTTTGAGTGTGTTTCTCACATACACACTGTTTAATTGAAGGGTTTTGCGTCGTTGCAACGTGTTTGCCCGCACAGCCACCGTAATCTGATTTAATGGGAGTTTGTTGTATCAGTACATGTGTGTCTCTGTTGCAATATACAATAGTTACAGCTACATTACAGTGTATTTCCTTTCACCAAAAGTAAGAAGAATTTAAACTTTGACTATATTTCTAACAGTAACTTCCTGTCAGGAAAGAAAAATGTCCTCAAGTGATTCAGCTAATTGTTTCTCTGACTTTCCAACGTGTCTCAAATCACATTTTAAGTGGCCCAGGACCCATGGAAGTACGATGATAAATGATACCCTCATCTACACACTCTCTGTCTCAGACTCATATATAACCCTCTCTTAATTCCATCTGTACTCTTTCTGCCTGACTAATTTGATTAATTTTTAAACTCTCCTCCTTGCTTCCTGCTGGCCGCTCAATCTTCCCTGTGTTATAATAATCCCCTTATTATGAATGTATTGGCTTAATCCATTTATCGCTCCAAGGGGTTTAAATTACAATGTGTGAACTAGGGATGGGAATTTGACAGCAAATGTATATTCGAATATTCGACCCCCAAAAAAACGGTTAACCGGTTAACCGAAATGTAAAAAAAAAAAGTGAGTAAAACATTTTTTTTAATACTTTTTATAAATAAATAAATACATGTTCAAATAAGTATAGAAACCAAGTCGAATTTCTCAAATGTATTGAACTGGTGATATAGGCCTAGCTTTCATGCTTAAAACATTAAAACATTAAAAACCTACAACAGGGCCTATGCACAAAATGCAGCTATTCAATAGGCTACTCATTCTTGTTTAAGAATATGAGCATGTCTCCATGCTCAGGGGAGAGGCGGGTGCGGAGGCGATTCACAATCAGGCCAGCTGGAGAGAAGACCCTCTCAGCTGGAACGGAGGTTGCGGGTATAGCAAGGTATTCCTTCGCCAGGACACTGAGTTTTCTGAACCGTCCTTCATTTTTCCTCCACCACTGTAGTGGGTTACCTGTGGTGGGATGCCCGGCTCATTGAAATAGAGTTCCACTTCATTATGGTCTGGGTCTTGAGTGAAGTAGTCCTCCCCAAACAGGGTGTTTAACGACACGGCCCGTGTGTCGGAGCCGGTCGCTGCTGCAGCTCGGGCCGGCTGGTTCTCGCTGTCTGACTCTGTTGCTGTGCTGGTGTCCTCAGCCTCATGGCCATTCATTCTGGTATCATTGGTGGGAGCACTGGTCATCCTGTCGGGCACTCGCCTATACATTTCAGACAGGTTTTTCACGATCTCCGAGCGGAGAGTCTGCGCTACAAAACGCAGGTGTTTGTGTCGGGGATCCAGCGCACTTGCTATATACACGGGCTTCTTGCCTATCAGGGAAATAGAAATATCAAATATTTAGGCATATTTATTATTTAGGCCTAATATTGTCGATTCAATTAAATATTCTTTCTTACTAATTATTACAATAATTACCTGCATTAGCTGCTGAGGTGACGTCTGATTCTGGGATTATGCGCTTTCTCAGTGAGGTTGCAACAGCCTCCTTGAACTCGCCAACCACTCGCGACTCTCCAGGGATGGACATTAGGTGCCTTGTCAACAGGCTGTTTGTTACAGGCTGTTCCAAGCTGATGCATACATGGGTCTCGCTGCAAAGTGCTGTGGTTGCACACTTGCGAGACTGGAGTGTGGGCAGAATGTCTTCGATAACCTGCCAGTTCTGATCTGTGAGTTCCAGGGTCCTTGCGTCGTTCAGTTTTGTAATGGTCCTGTCCGAAAGGGTGGCAGACACTGCCCATCTCTGATCGTTTAGCCTTTCAAACATATCACAAATCGAGTTCCATCTCGTACGAGAGTACTGAATGAGTTTATGTTTGGGGAGATTGTGCGCGTCTTGTTTTTTCTTCAGGCCAGCGGTGGCTACAGTGCTGTGATGAAAATGTGATACCAGTCTCCCACAAGCTGCCACAGCCCGATGCACACTGCCCACTTTAAATCCATCGTTGATGGCTAGCTGAAGTGTATAAGCGTAGCAGGGTACCGACTCCCAGTCCGCAATTGTGCGATTAGCAAGCACCATGTTACTGGCATTATCATGGACACGTGCGGTGATTTGATCCGTTAAACCCCACTCTTCAGCAGCAGCTTGTAGCTGAGCTGCTATGTTCTGTGCTGTGTGTCGTTCGTCTGAACTGCGTCATCAGTGATGTAGTGGCAGGTGATGGTCGTGTATGATTCTGTTGTGAGAGCGGTCCATGAATCGGTGGTGATGGCTACTTTTTCTGATTGACTAATGTCCATTTTCAGCTTTTTCACACCCTCTTCGTATTTTAGTTCAACCCTGGAAACGATAGTCTTACGGGTGGGCACCCTATACTCCGGTTCAACAAAGTTCATGAGTTGTCGGAAACCCTCTCCCTCAACGAAGCTCAGTGGTAGCATGTCCCTGGTTATCATTCGGGTAATGAGGGCTGTAATTCTCTCTTCTTGCGGGATCACAGTGCCGTCTTGAGCTGGTGAAGGAGGTGATGAGTGGCTGCTCCTGTCTTTCACTCTCGGGCTCCAAACTCACTGTTTTATGTTTTAATTTTAAGTGGTTGAGCATTGAGCTAGTTGACTTATGATACACAAGTTTAACTTTGCATAGTTTGCACTCTACACCACACTCACTAACCTGGTCGAAATGTTTCCACACATTACTTCTTTTTGACGCCATGTCTGTCTCCGTTGTTGAATACCGGCAAAACTAAATCTCTCCTGTCAAAATGTTTCTGAACTTTGCCGCCACAAACGGCTGCCCAGCTTATTGTGGTTTAAACTGGCCGCTTATTGTTGTTTAAACTGGCCACTCATGTGTCGTGAGTGTTGACGGGGCGGGGGAGCACGATCATGAACTGTTATAAGCATAATATGAGGTTTGAGTCTGTGTGATCTGCGTGTAGGGAGGGGCAGCAACCATATCATTAGCTAGAACCAGCGCCACATATGCGGAGAAAAAACACACCTTTAGACCTAACACACTTAGCTATGGCACTGTCGTATACATTGAATTATTCAATTTGATAATATGTAATCAACTTAGGCACCCCTCCAAAAAATATTTTTTTTCAAATTAATTAATATTTAAAAAAATATTCATAACTCATATTCGAATACATGAATAATATTCGAATACCTGAATCATTTCAATATTCGATTAATCGTTCCCATCCCTAGTGTGAACACCTATAGAAGGCTTTCAATTGGCTACACTGATGGCCTGTGACTCTGGGGTAGCATGGCGAGAGGCCACTCATTGCTTTTATAATGAACTTAATGACTTGGATGTCTCTACGGAGGCCTGCAAGCCAGGGAAATAATTATAAGTTAAAACAAAGTATTTTTGCAAGAGCGCTCTTTCAAAACTTTTTGTATCTACGTCAGTGAACTTATAAACAACATTAGAGCGCACTGACAAGATTGGCCAAACATGTAAAAACATTAAATCAGCGTTTTGCAGCAGGCACAGTTCTAAAATAACCCTAACATATGGCAAGCCATTTGAGTATTTATTCCATATCCTTGATATCACACGGCAGCTGCCTACACTAGTTGGCGCTTTGATTTCATTTGTTAGATATATGGTCAAACCAGTTTGGCACTCTGCTTTACTAGTTAAATAAAACATTACACAAGTCACTCTTTTTCAGCAAGTAGTGGCACTTTTGTCCGACTAGTTAGCACATAAGCCTAACTAGTTACACCAGGAGCAGCACTTGTAGCACCAAAGTCCCAACTTGTAAGCTTTTTGATGAACTAGTGGCCCTCTGACTGTACTAGTGACACTAAAATGCAAATGAAGCAGGCGGGACCCAGATTCTGATTGGTCAGTTCAGCTCTGTGAGGGAGAGCCTGAGGGGGCGTTCTCCTGCGATGTTTTTAGCAACGTCTTGAAGACGTGTAATGGACCTGTGGGACCTGGTCAGGAACAACTGGATTGCCTTCCTTCCCTGCTTCACCAACATGAGGACCCCGCTGACAAAATCCTCCTTTAAGGCCATATTCAAATATGAATACAGTCCAAGAGGAACAAATCACTGGGAAAAGAGGAGGACACGATATACAGCTGGGAGTTGGTCCTAAACCTCATCAAAGGTACATTTTATACCTTAAGGAAAATGTAAAAGCACCTCATATGAAATGACTATAACTCAGTAAATACTGTTATTAATGGATGCTTTACTTAAAGAAAATCGATTTAATTTAATATCAATGTAGCTAATGCAAATACAAAAAGGGGCAAATACACATGTTGATGTCAATATACCATAAAGCCAAATAAATGTAAACTACATTATTGATTAATGTTTGATGTTAAATTACTTTAGTGATATTATTATGTTCCACATTTGACTTTAAAAATGAAAATAAATATTATTCCAATATACACCTATGTCATTGGCAGACAAACTGACTGAACTGACATTTGAGGACCTGCTGATTTTCATCACTGGGGCAGATGAAGTTCCCTCCATTGACTTTTATACACAGGAGGCCGGCGTGCGTCGTTTGCCATATGCCTCAACCTGTGCTATGACGTTGTTCCTACCAAGAGGCATCACAGAGGAACAAGAGCTTCACAACATACTGAACCAGTCAGTGAAAGACTCGTGGGGCTTTTTAAAGGTCTAGAAAAATAGACAAGGAGGAAGAGAGGAGTAGGAGGAGGATTGGGAGGGTGTGCAGAGTATGACGATAAGATGAGGGAGAAAGTATTACTGCAATTTTGCACTTGGTGAAATTTGACATTGACATAAATATGGAAACTTTGTTTGAACTTTGTCACCAACATTGTCAGGAAGTGCACTAATGATACCTCAATTGTTGCTTTGTTCTCAACGGTTCATTTTTGACTCCCAACATTGGATGTAACATTGTTAAAAATGTCCCTTATGCTGCTGCTGGTAAAGATAGGGATACATGTAACTCCTGGCTGGTAGCTAAATGTATAATAATATATCATGTATTTGTTGTTTTATTTGTTCATAAACTTAAGTCATTCTACAAGTTGCAGTTTTATGGGCGTTCAAGTGCCAAACAATTTCTTGTCCTGTGAGCAGTAACTTCTAACTTGGCCCTGTTTTAAGAGGGACCTTGTATTAGCCTGGTTCGGAAGCTCAGAATTATGTTCCATTCCTTTGATTTGTTAAGTACTTCAAACATGATATGTATGTTGACATATGCTGTAAATCGACCTATAGGAATAATACATCTGATTTTACATTTACTTGGTGCTATGATTTAACCAAAATGAACATAACAAATTACTTGAAAATTCAAGTAACACATTACATAAAAGGAGAGATGTTGAGTAAAAGAACATGAGTAATTTCTTCTAGAATTTAAACACATAATATGGGAGGTGTGTGGCGCAGTGGGTTAATGCGCTGATCTTCAAATCAGAAGATAGCAAGTTCGAGTCCCACTGCAGTCAGCATGTCGTTGTGTCCCTGAGACACTTGACCCCAAATTGCTCCTGTGGGGATTGCCCACAGTACTGAGTATGTAAGTCACTTTGGATAAAAGCGTCTAACAAGTAACATGTGTTAAAAGTATTATTTAACATGTGTTAAAAGTATTATTTACTGAACCAAAAAGTCATTTTTCTAGTGTGTATTTTCAGTGGTGTTACCCAGTGTAGTTGGGGAGAACGGTATTGGAAACAGAAGAGGAGAGGAGGGAGATAGAAGCAGGGAAGAAAGGAGGAGTGTGGATGGTCATTGTAGCTCTCTTCACGACACAGACACAGGTCGGCTCTTTGAAACGGGCGTTTATTCTTGGAGTTATATCTTGTAGCCTATCATTTACAGTAATAGTGAATAATATCCCCTCACACTTAATAGTTTTTTGCAGTCACATTATGTTCTTTCAATTAGAACATGTTTTGAATCTGTCTAACACAAAGCAGATACCTGTCCTTTAAGTCAGTTGTTCCAGTCATTGCATTTGAGATCTTGCTGTTGTTCAGAGCTCAGGATAATGTGTGGTTGTTGCACTATCACTGCTCGTTCAAGATCATCATTGTTTGCTTGCAAGTTACTGATCGAGCCATATGCCATGTCTTGCCAAGCCATTTTCAATATTTTCTTGGCTGTAGGGATCATTTCCAAAGACATTGTCTATAGCTGTTGAATGTTGCTCCCTGTTGGCTAGCATGCCCTCCATCCAAATATGTGTTGGTTTACGATTGTTAGCAGTTCTTAGTCTATGGTTGTTCCAGGCATGTCTGAATAAATCTAGTCTTTTTTGGATTTCTGGTTTAAAAAACGATTTGTAGTGCCATTTTCTGAATGTGATCTTCGGGGTTCAATATTTGTTGATCTTCAAAGGAATAAAAAAGTGTGTAAAAATGGTGCACAACCTGCTGGAAAACATCTCTCCAAAGACGCTCAATACGTTGGTTGTGTACAGATTGGCCTGTAATGTGCCTCACTTCTCCGTTTCCCTGTAGAAGGTTCATCAAGAGGGCAACTAGAGTGTTCGCCCCGCCGTGGTCAGACCTGACTCTGGATGGTAACCCATACCGACAGGTAGCTCGAACAAAATGGGTTAGCATTGTCAAAGCTGTGTTGTCAGTGCCGCAGTTGATAAAAGTTACGAGTCTGGAGTTCCCATCAATTCCGGCATGTGTCACAAGCCCCCACCTGTGCAAATAATAGAATGAATAGAACAAGGAATGAATGCATTAAATTAAATACCTTATCTTTATAACATTTGTTCAATATATCCAATACTTCTATAAATGTTGTTGATAAGAAAATGATTGAGATTATCTAGTGAAAGAGGAAAATAATAAACAAAACAAGGCTGGATTAGAAGATTATAATTACTACTATAATTGCTTTCTTTCAAATTCGAGAGCTGATTACCGAATGAGACGCATATGGCCATCTATGTGCCACAAGCTGTTAGGAACGGGCACATAGTAGGTTCTCCTAGCCACAGTCTGGCCCCATCTCTGTGCTGCTGCAGCTGGATCGATTTGCTTTAGAGTCTCTCTAACTCTTCTTCTTTGTACCACAATCCCTTCTGCGTGCAGGTATGTCCTCATCATCTGAAAGTGGTTAATTTAAAAAGACAAATAAGATACAGAACATTTTCTATAAAATGTTATATATAAAAAAACTCTAAAAAGGGAATATAAGCTAGTATGCTTATTTCTGAACCTGATCTAGGAAACTGGTTGTGGAGTCTCCTGACATGCTCTTCTAGGTCAGGATCACTAATGGTAGTGAATCTGTTCCTTGCTGAAATATTTAAAGACATCATTTTTTTATGAAGGAATGAGGCCCAACATCCTTGCCATTGCTCTCACGGTAAAACCTTGACCTAGGAGCAGCTCAATTTGCCCCCTCGATATGTCAAGAGCTGTCTGATATCAAGGATATGGAATAAATACTCAAATGGCTTGCCATACTAACATGATGTTCTATTACAAACTACTTTAGCTTAAACTCATACCCTATCACTAAAGCATCGAACGCTGTGTTCCAATGGAAACTCCCATGAAATATGACAGTCATTTGGAGAATATTTATAGTGTGCACTGAGTTTGATGAATGTATTGTTTATCAGACCCAATGAAACAAACAAGTGCCAGAGCACCCTGTGCTCCTTGTGCTTCACTCACAGTAGTTGGGAGAATATTTTTCCAGATGGAGAGCTGACAAATATAATAGATAAAATGCCTATAGTAATTGACTTCACTGATGGAGTGGAATGTTTGTATGGTGTTGTCTCCTTGCTCGCTAAGTTAAGTGTTTAGTCAGCTAGTAATATTGTGGTAAACAAAGCACACTTATTAATTCATCCAGAAGATAATAAGGGAAATAGCAAGGTTTAACAATCTTGGCCACCAACACAATTTCTAATGGCTAGTTGTTATGCACGTATCTATCTTGGGCGGCTGTGGCTCAGGACGTAGAGGACTGTCCTCAACAAGTCGATGTGTTCTTGGGAAAGACACACACCCCAAATCGCTGCCGGTAACATTACCCAAGGTGTGTGAATGGAAGTTTCCCTACGGCAGCCTCTGCCTCTGTATCAAAGTGTGAATGGGTGAATGTTAACTGGGATAAGTGAAGCGCTTTGAGGGGTCGTAAAGACTGCAAAAGTATATAGCGAAGCAGAGCAGTTTCATCGGTCATTCTACTTCAATGTATTGCATTCCACAAGTTCTTCAGTACACGGAGGAACATCTGACCTGGAGCTGGTGAAGCGATCAATATATTTGGAGCAATAGTTCAACACCGCCCTCCATATGATAGCTCCAAGCATGTTTAGAGTACATGATATGAGAAAAGGAATCCAGTGAGTCAGTGAGTGCATTCGTAAAACGGCGAGGAGGAGTTTTCTCTCCTTGAGAAGCGAATCAGATGAATAATGTAGAGTCCGGGAGGATCACTGTTGGAAAGATTAAAGGCTTTTCACATGCCTTTCTGCTGCACTCGTGTAAATGTGCATGTTTATGTAATCATCTTCATATGGGTCATGTTTAAAACATATCCATGATGCAACTCTCTCTTTGCAGCATCCACCAATAATTGACACACACACACACACACACACTATTTTTAGCGGTACAGTGGGATGCTCAGGGATGTCTTCTGATTTTCTGCTAACTTAACATTTGATTTATCGCAGTATGATCTATCATCAGCTCCAATCAAATCAAATAAGAAGTAGCATAATCTCGATTGTAGGAATTTGAATGGGTTACTTGGTAGAAGGAGGAAGCCACACTATAGCAACATGTGTTACATATTTTATTATCACTTCATACTTCATATCAAAGCGACTCACTATGCAATCAAAGTGCATATGTGATGCATATACAAGTCACAGTAAGACCTTTAACTATAAATGAAGTGCCATGCAAAAATGAGATCAAAAGTCCATTGCTTACAAGGTCCATGGCTGTTGAAAAACAAACTCTGCTCCTATGGTGAAAGATGATGGTAACCTTGTTAGATAACATTTGATTGTCCTTTTATTTGAATACTTTACTTGACAGCTGGCTTGAAAAGTCATTTGTAAAACATAATTGAGTTTACACTTAATCCCACAAACTGCACACAAAGGTTTATAGAGGCCCTATTATGCTTTTTGTGGTTTTCCCTTTCCTGTAATGTGTTCTCTAGGTTTTTCTGCATGTAAATGGTCTGCAAAGGCTAAAATCCCTGTGTTCTCTCCGGAGGGAGTTTCTAAAATTGTCAGCCAGATAACAGGAAATGTAATGCATTTTCAAATGTCCTTTAATATTTAAAGGTGTCCCTTAGAGATTGTTTTTGTTTTTGCCTTTGCCTGAGTTACCTGAAATAACTGTATTAAGTTGTAATTTTGCTTTCAGGACATCTTTTGCGCGGACTGCATTAATAAATTATCTTATTCGTTTTTTGCTCACGGTGTACCGCCTGCAGTGAAACACCACAGTCTACATGACAGCAGGGTGCTAAAAGACTTACACTGTGCTGAAAGGAAACAAATGCATATAAATTCGATAGTTAGCATAATTATACAGTCTCATGCTGCGTTTTTGCTGGCGTTTATGGTGTGTGCAGGGCTCTGACACACACACAAGATCAGTGTAGTGGATCGCACAGACAGCAGAGTGTTATTGAGGGCTGCATTCGTTGCTGAGCATGAAAGAGTTGCGAGCCAAAACATCAATGTGATAGTCGACTTAAACCAAAGGATCAGATTGGGCTCAATAGAGGCAATACAAATCTGTAGAAAAAGACCTTGATCAGCCCAAATTCTTGATGGTCAGACCAGGCGATTTGGGTTAGGGTTAAGGTATACTCTGCGCCGTGAAAGATGGCCGCATTGTCTTTTGGCTCCTCTCCAACTTTGCCCTCTTTCGTATTTTTTCAGTGTTTATTTACTTTTTGTCGTCTGCTTTTAACATGGTTTGCACCATGCAAGCCGACCGCACCAACTGTGCTATACAATATAGCAGAGAAGAACTTCTTCACATCAGAAACTTTGTGGACAATAGCCCACCGACAGACAATGGAGATTCGCCATGGCTACCTGAGAGACAAAGGAGGAAGACCAAGCGGGGGTCCCGCACCGGGCAGGTTAGACTGAGAAAACGAGGAAACCGACCCCCTCTTCCGAGTATTCATCTGGCTAATGTTCAATCGATTGAAAATAAGCTAGATGAACTCAGAAGTCGGATTGCTTTTCAACGGGACATTAAGAACTGTAACGTGTTCATTCTCACCGACTTGGCACACCCCGCTATCCCGGACTCCGCCATTGTTCCTGACGGATTCACTATTTTTCGACAGGACCGGACTGCTAACTTGGGGGAAAGTAATGGATGTGAGGATTATTTCTTCGGACTGTTCCGCTCATTTAGAGCACCTCATGATCTCATCCCGGGCTTTTCACCTGCCGAGAGAATTTACATCTGTTGTGATCACAGCAGTGTATATTCTGCCGCTCGCTGACAATAACACGGCACTTGATCAGCTGTTTGGGATTATCGACAGTACGGAGACTTCACGGCCAGAGGCGGCGTTCGTTGTAGCCGGGGACTTTAATACCGCCAACATGAAGAAAGTTCTGCCGAAGTACTACCAACACATCAGCTGCCCGACACGCGGGGGAAACATACTGGACCATGTTTATTCCCCTTTTCGACTTGGATATAAGGCTCTCCCTCGCCCTCCCTTCGGCAAATCAGACCACATCTCACTGCTGCTGCTGCTGCTGCTGCTGCCTGCTTACAGGCAGAAACTTAAATGGGACAGACCGATAATAAGGATAGTACAGCGATGGAGTGAGGAGTCAGACTCAGCTCTGCAGGATTGCTTTGCATCTACGGATTGGAGTGCGTTTGATGAAAACAACATCAACACACACACGGACACGGTCATCTGCTACATTGGGAAATGCATTGATGACGTGGTACCGAAGGTTTCAGTACGAACATTCCCTAATCAAAAGCCCTGGATAAACGGCGAGGTGCGTGGCAAACTGAACGCGCGCACTCTCGCGCAAAGAGCTGGAGATTTGGACAATTACAGGAATTCTAGGTATGAACTCCGGAGAGCTATCAGCAGTGCAAAGAGACAATACAAAGTTAACCCAGACAAGGCTCCTGGACCTGATGGCATCCCTGGCCGTGTTCTCAGGGTGTGTGCAGTTCATCTGGCGGAGGTGTTCACAGACATCTTCAACAGGTCCCTGTCTGTAGTCCCCACATGTTTTAAACACTCCACCATCGTTCCTGTCCCCAAAAAGACAACCAGATCAGATCACCAGCCTCAACGACTACCGCCCAGTGGCACTCACCTCCATCATAATGAAGTGCTTTGAGAGGTTAGTCAAAACCTTCATCACCTCCTCCCTCCCTGGACCCCCTGCAGTTTGCCTACAGAGCCACAGACATAATTTAATATTGGGAGGGATGAACCCCTCTTCAATGGTCACACATGCAGGGCACACAGCGCACACACAGTGAAATGTGTTCTCTACTTTTAACCCATCCTAGTACCAGGAGTCTAGTACTAGGATCAGTGGGCAGCTATTGCACAGCGCCCGGGGAGCAATGGGAGTGAGGGGGGAAGGGGGTTGTCCGGTGCCTTGCTCAAGGGCACCACGGCAGAGCAGGAGGTGAACTGGGACCTCTCCAAGTAGCAGTACACACTCCGCTCCATGGCTGTAGCCTTCCCGAGCCATACCCTGGCACCGCCACTGGTGAGAATGCTGTTCATTGATTACAGTTCAGCATTCAACACCATTGTGCCCTCCAAGCTGGTCATCAAGCTCAGAGACCTCGGGCTCAACAGCGCCCTTTGTGACTGGATCCTGAACTTCCTGATGGGCAGACCCCAGGCAGTGCGGGTGGGAAACATCACATCCTCCACCCTGATCCTCAACACCGGAGCCCCTCAAGGCTGCGTGCTCAGCCCTCTCCTCTACTCCCTGTTCACACACGACTGCGTGGCCACACACAGCTCCAACACCAATTGATGTTTGCTGACGACACGTCCGTCATCGGCCAGATACAGATCTGTACGAGACGGCATACAGAGAGGAGGTCGAAAACCTAACATCTTGGTGCCAGGATAACAACCTCCATCTCAACATCAGCACCAAGGAGCTGATGTGCATGACACCACCACCATCACCAAAAAAGCTTGACAGCGGCTCTTCTTCTTCCGCAGGCTGAGGAGGTTCAACATGGACTCCAGGATACTCTGCAACTTCTACAGATACACCATAGAGAGTATCCTGACTGGCTGCATCACGGCCTGGTACGGCAGCTGCACCGTCCTCAATCGTAAGGCTTTACAGAGGGTGGTGAAAACTGCACAGAACATCACCAGGACGGAGCTGCCATCCATGGAGGACCTTTACTCCCAGCGCCTCAGGAAGAAATCCCTCCGGATTATAAAAGACCCCCATCACCCCAGCCACAAACTGTTATCGCAGTATCTGGAATAAAACCACCAGACTCAGGGACAGTTTCATCCCAGAGGCAATAAGACTGTTAAACACCTAAACAGTTGAAGCAAAATCTGTTAAACACCTGAACAGTTGAAACAACATCCCTAATATTCATCTGGCTGCTACTTAAAATTTATTTAAAAATGATGTATCTATTTACCTATACATCCTATTTCAATAACTTGCATATAGACTCTCATTGCACTATTTCACTTTTTTAAAACTATTTTTCTTTTTGTATTACTATTTACTTGCACTATATTTTTTCTGTTTATCTGTGTTTTGTGTTGCTCTGTTAGATTTTCATCGGCATAACCTTGAACCTTGAACCTGGACATGCGTTCACACCGGACGCGATGCGATTATTTTGAGAGGCGCGATTACATGTAAAGTTAATGCAAAGACGTGGAAAGACGGTTAATCATTTCCGACGACGTGTGTTCAATCTTTTCAATGCGAGCAATACATTTTTAACTTGTGACACTGTCTCTACATAGAGATAAGCCCTGCCTCCGCAAGGAAACACAACGGAATGCCGCGGTAAAACTTGCACGGAGAACGTGAACGCACAGTCAGGGTTAGGTTAAAGCAGAATATAGGCTCCAATGGTCAGACATAGAGGTTCTGGCAGCTCCTGACTGATAGATGTTCTCTGACATGCACCCAGCCTGATGGTGTGTAATAAGCAGCTGGGTGGGCAGATGACCAGGCCAGGTGAGGTTAGTGTGTGCAACACACATGCTGTGTCTTAATTAAGGTGCATCTGTAGACCTGATGCATCATTCCAGGCTGCTCATATTGTTGTCTTGTTTGGCCCAAATTGTCTACAGACCTAACTGCCAAACAATCCTCCATGCACTTCTGTCACTTCTAACAAGATTTTGTTAGATAGACTATGTTCTTATTTATGTACCTCAGATAACCAGTTTGGCTTCAAGGCTAAGCATGGTACTGAGCTATGCATCTATGCTTTGAAGGAAATGGTGGAAACATAGAAGACAGAATTCCACTGTTCTGATTGGTTTCATTGATGCCTCTAAGGCTTTTGACCGAGTTAACCATCATAAACTTTTTTTTTTTTTAAATTGAGACAAAGGGGTGTGCCTAACAAATGGGGGAATGCAGTCTCGGCGCCATTTGGTGTTGGTAATGGAGTCCGCCAGGGGGGGCTCCTCTCACCAAGCCTTTTAATGCTTCCATTGTTGCTGTAAGAAAGTACTCACCTGTGGTCTTTTTATAGTGCTAACATCCTGATTGATGAGCCAACCATTATGCAATCAGGTGTTTGGTCAGGTGGAACGTGTTTCTTGATCATTGGTCCATGTGTGAGGCATTTTGAATATCAGTGTTTTAAACCTGCTAACATGTGGCTTTATGTCAGATTCCTGTGTCTTACGTGGAGAAACATGTGCAGTGGTTTGCAAAAAGTGCCATGTTGATTTGCAAATTGTGTGAAAAGCTGAAAAAGTGTTTAGAGTTTTGGAGATTTGAGCCGATGTTTTTCTCTTTGAGTGTCGGTTAAAATAATTGTGCTTCATGTATCATTTTAGTGTGTTAGCAATCGAGAAAAACTGTAAGATATTCCCTTAAGATTTCCATCTCTTCTTCCAGTGCTTCTCTGGCTGGCTCTGTCCAATCACAAACAAGAAGTATTCTCCTGAAAGGAATACCCGTTCCGTAAAATGTGAAATATTGAAGTGTTTTGTGAAATGCTGTGGCGTTTTGTGAAATGTTGTATCGTCTTCTGAAATGCTGTAGCGTCTTCTGAAATGCTGTAGCGTCTTCTGAAATGCTGTAGCGTCTTCTGAAATGCTGTGGTGTTATCTGAAATGCTGTAGTGTTTTGTCAAATGTTGTTTTGACTTGCACTTCAGGGCCACCGTACCTTTCAATGTACAGCCTGATTTTACTGGCTTAGGTTTGCTCAGGTTCAGTGTCTCACACTGGGTTAAGGGTTAGGTTTGGTCATTTCTAGTGTCATATCTTTCTATCAGTTGCTATTGGCTGGCCACACTGCACCAGGAATACTCTTACACAAAGTTAACCTGCAGATCTTTTGTTTGTAAAGGTCTACAATATTACATTAGCCTCTGCCTGTCTTTAAGGAACCCTAGGGTGCTGTGATACTGTCTATCTGAAAGCTCTGAATCAGAATTTAGAAGAGAGGAAGAGGGTTCCACAACAAATGAGTCTACCTGATGAAATCCCCAAAACTATCATCTCTTGCTTTCTGACAGATACTGTAGAAACAAGTCAGATGTACTTGCTGGATTTAGGAAACAACTACTGCAGCGATATTTTACAACATCTAGCTTCTTACTTCAGTTTCTGTTGTTTTTGATTGACAGTTGAGAACCTTTGACCGAGATATTTAATATGCTGCGCTCGAGCTACAGTCAGCGGGTGTTGAGCTGCTCTGATAGTGGGATCTGCTCATATTCATATTTAGATCAGAGGCGCCGTCTCAGTTTTATTTGAAGTTATTCCCGAGATTGTGTGTGTGACAGCTGCTCCACACGCTGAGATAACAGAATGCCAGGGTTAAATGTTTGAAGACACATTCCACTCTTGTTCTCAGGGGGTCTTAATTTCCTTCTCAGTCTTATTTCACAGCAGTTAGATCATTATGGGTTGCATATCATGTTGGAGAGCAAGTCGTGGTTGGTGTCAAAGTCGACAGGGTGATTATCTCTTCTGTCCATCTTCCTTCATAATGCTGCTTCCTCTAAAGATGCTGCTTTATTTGAAATCTATAACACATTTTTTATATAATGTTTTGAAAGTTTAACAAGATCTGTGACTGCAGTGTCTGACAAATACCAACAACAGTTTGAAACCTAGTGGGTATCCAGTGAACAAACTGCTGCATAGAGCTGCAGTGATGTGATGTTTGATAAAAGGTTGAGATCTTAAATCTATACATTATAGGAACATGAGCCCCATTGTTTACTTCACTTTTTTATATTTCAATAGTATAAGGGCAGATGGTATAGTCCTATAGAAGTTAAGTCACTATTTGAGGAGCTAGTTGGTGGTCTATTGTAGCTGTAACCATCCCCTGACCCATCAGATTAGATTTGATGTTATATTTGATTGATCCCAAATTAGGAAATTCACATCAGCAGACTGGGACATGCAAACGCTAGCATGTCATAATGTCTCCATAAGTTTATTATCTTTGGCAAAGGCATGCTAGTCTATTCCACAATGTGTAGCTTTAATGGTATCACTGTATCCACTGAAAGTCTTTGACATTGAACACAACATTACAGCAACCAGAGAAAACTAGAAGGTCCCAGCAGACGTCCGCTAAAGCCAAGTACTGCACAGGACTGTTTTCTTAATCTGTGTCTGCTTCATGCCCCCCACTCAAACATTTTGACATGGATTCACACCCAGCATTCCACAACAGATTTCAACATGACATATGATATTTGTATTGATTTCCATAACCATTGGTTTCAGTGATGTTTGCTTTGGTAAAACAGTGCACCGTTGGTAGATAAGTACCAGACCAGGTGGACAGTACATATCTACACAAGTCATGTGTGAATATTTCAATGTATTTTATTGTGTACTATGTAGTATGCATGTTTTTTTTATCTTGTGTGGAACTGCAGGTCAGAGTCCAGAACACATTCTCTTATGGGACAATAAGTTATATTGTATCGTATTATCTCATAGTACATGGTGGGATGCATCCGAAAAAAGCCCCATACCATAGCTAGATAAATTATTCAATTTATTGGCCAATGGCTACAATAAGAACAGTAGTTCTTCTGTTATCCTGCTACCCGACAAACAAACAGACATAAAAAACTAAGAGTAAAACATAACTTTCTTGCTAGAGGTAATAACAGTCTGATTATGAATGTCCTGCAATCTTCAACTGTTTGTAATGTGATCATTACTGGGACATTCATCAAGAATAAGCACATTTCACTTTGTGTTCATCCTGAAACCACTCCTAAATAGTTTTCAGAAGTCTGTTTGAGGATGTCATCCATCATTCTCTCAACAGCCACATTTAGACACTACATGTTCTTGAGATGGAACCATTTGACCTCCTGAACCTGCTCTATTTCACCTACACTTTCATCATCGATCCATCACTTACCTTCCTGCTACACACCAAGCCCTGGCAGCACATCACCCCCACCCTGATCCACCTCCACTGGCTCCCAGTCAAGCACCGTATCACCTATAAACTCCTTCTTCTGACTTACAAATCTCTCCATGCCCTCGCCCCCCAATACCTGTCTGACCTTCTCCGCTACCACACTCCATCCCGGAAGCTAAGATCATCTGGACAGGATCTCCTCTCCACCCCCCGCACCAGGTTGCGGACTTTCGGTGACAGAGCCTTCAGTGTGGCATCCCCCACCCTCTGGAACTCTCTCCTCCCCCAAATCCGCAGCGCCCCAACCCTGGACAAATTCAAAAAAGCCCTCAAAACGCACCTTTTTACCAAGGTTTTCCCCACTGTATAGTTAGTTTAATAGGTTTATTTTTCCGCTACTTCCCCCCCACCCCCTTAACCTGTCTGCCTCTTTTCCCCTACTCCCCCCCCCCCCCCCCCTACCCGACTTGTAAAGCGACCTTGGGTTTCCTGAAAGGCGCTATAAAAATATTATATATTATTATTATTATTATTCCGTTCTGGCACCAAAGGGTCTTATGTTTAATGCAATGCTGAAAGACCATTCATCAGCAGCTATGGAGGTATCAGGTGTTCCCCTTACCTCTCTTCTCCTCTCATAGATTTGCAAATCTCTTGAAAGAAGGAAGGTGAAAAGCAGAGCTGCAGAGCGCCTTGCCAACTCTGACAGCAAGTAGGGAACAAGATGAGGGGGAACTACGACACACACGCACAACAACAAGAAAGACTTAGGAAACGGATCATCTTGAAGTCAAACCACCCACATATTTCACATATAGAACAAAGAGGGTATGAAGGCTTGAAAACAGAACATGCCAGTCCATTAAAAAAATATATGGAGATATGGAAGGATGCGGGAACACAGGATAAACAAATAATAAGAGGTGGTATGTGGATGATTCCTTTTCCAAGTGACACTGGAGATTCTTTCTTGGGGCCTTTTTTAAAAAAAACTTATTTTTACTGAATTCATTTTGAAATATCTAAGACTTGGTTAGTAGTCGGGTTGTTTTTTGCACAAGTCAGCATGTCCAAATGTATGCTGGAATAAATATCTTGTTTTTATGAGAGGAATAAAGTGGTCTCCTTTTTGTGCTAGCTATAAGATCATTCTTATTAGGAAATTGTTTAAATAGAACACTTCAAATTACATTTGCAAGCAACATTTTAAAAACATTTAAAACTGAGGTGAAGGAAGAGTTTGAACGGCGGGAGAGATGGGAGGCAAGGATGCTACGAGTTAAAAGGAAGGACAACTCGCAGTGTACTAGTAAAGATAACGCTTAATAGCTGTAGAGCAGTGCTTCTCAAAGTGTGGTCCGCGGACCACTGGTGGTCCGTGAGCGCCCCCTAGTGGTCCGTGAGTATATTGGTAACATTTCACATTTGAAATAAATAAATACATTTAAGTTTTCCGCACTCTCGCGGGAATATCTCCGCAATGTAACGAGCTTAAGTTTCACTTTCAATTGCATGATAAAGCCCAGGGCAACACCTTCGTCGCACATGTTGCCACTTGTTTGTACCATTTCCAGGCGATTTATAATCTGTTCTAGAAAAACGATGTGTTTTGGGATATTTGTGGAGTTAGGTGGTCCGCGAGTGTTTTTTTATTGGTTAAGTGGTCCTTGGTATGAAAAAGTTTGAGAAACACTGCTGTAGAGTGATTACTAAGAATTCAATCGTCTAACGTGTGTGTGCGTGCGTGCGTGCACGCATGTGTGTGTGTGTGTGTGTGTGTGTGTGTGTGTGTGTGTGTGTGTGTGTGTGTGTGTGTGTGTGTGTGTCTAGCATCTCTGGTGGAGTTTCCACAGCTAGGTCATTTATTTCTAAGGATAGCGGCTTTCAGCTCTGGTTCAAAACCTTTATTTATCCAGGTAAAATCCCATTGAGAACAATGATCTCTTTTTCAAGGGAGACCTGGTGGCCGCATTAAAGCCGGGGGGTTCTCTGCAATAAGATGTGTTTCCTCCCAATGCTGCCATCTGCATCAGACAGCCTTTACATATTGCCTCATTATACCTCAGAAACACAGGCATACTTGCTTTTTGCCATCTTCCTATTGGTCCATTCTTCTTACTTTAGCCACTAATAATTGAAATCTAACACTTTTAGTCTGTCAATATAGCGTTTGCGGCCCGACAACGTTCTTAGTATTCTACAAATTAGAGTTTCAAGATGAATGTTGGCCCTGATATGAGAAAGATGCACTAAATTGGTTTTATTTTTCAATGAAATATGCAAAAACACTGTTTAGGTAATGAGCACTGTACAAATATGTATAGACACACCTGTATTAAATGATTATACTTCCATCCACACGTGAAAAGCACGTCATTCATTTCTCTCAAGGCTGAAATTAACTGAATGTGAATCTTTGTCTCCATTGGGATCTTCTCACAGATAAATGCTTATTATTCGAGGGAATAAGAGCTGAGTAATTCAGGCTATTATTTATTGATCTAACATTCTCTATTTCTAACATTTTCTCTAAGCCGATTTACTCCATCATCATGCTTTGCGCAGAAAGATTAAGGTCATGTAAAAATGAGAAAACTGTGTAAAGACAAAGCAGACATTTACTTAACTTTCTTCTCCAGCAGAGTAATGTTATTAGACCTTTCTAAGGATGAAAGCAAATCCACTTTTGATTTGATCACAGTTA
This sequence comes from Harpagifer antarcticus, assembly GCA_902827135.1. Classification (NCBI taxonomy): domain Eukaryota; kingdom Metazoa; phylum Chordata; class Actinopteri; order Perciformes; family Harpagiferidae; genus Harpagifer; species Harpagifer antarcticus. The sequence continues at coordinate 8,992,352 of CADEHL010001049.1, read as the reverse complement.
TTGTTCTGTGTTCTCTTTGTAGGTTTCTTTATGGCTGAGCAACAACTTCCTGACTCTTAACGAGGGCAAGACGGAGGTCATCTTTTTTGGACCACAACCTCCAGCCTCTCAGGTTGATATTCTGGGCTCCCTCCAACTAAACATCCTCCCCTCGGTCATGAACCTTGGCGTGACCTTGACGAACACTTTTAAATTCGATAAGCAGGTCAGCAGCGTAGTCAAATACTGCTTTTTTAAAATAAGACTATTGGCCAAAACCAAGTCCTATTTATCTTTTAAAGACATGGAAAGGGTCATCAACGCCTTTGTGACCTCGAGACTGGACTATTGCAACGCTCTGTATGTGGGTATGGACCACGCGTCAATTAAACGCCTGCAGCTGGTCCAAAATGCAGCTGCACGTTTGCTGACTGGACACAAAAAGCGCGACCACATCACCCCAATTCTGGCCTCACTACACTGGCTTCCAGTTCAGTTCAGAATTGATTTTAAAATCCTTTTATTTGTTTTTAAAGCTCTAAATGGGCTGGCTCCGGCCTATATAGTTGAACTCCTCCAGCGCTACACCCCAGCCAGAGCTTTAAGGTCTGCTGACCAGCTGCTGCTGGTAGTGCCGAAGACTAGGCTCAAAACACGAGGGCACCGAGCCTTCGCAGCAGCTGGCCCGAGGCTCTGGAACACTCTGCCCCTCCATGTGAGGTCGGCCCAGACCCTAGGGGTTTTTAAATCCTATCTAAAAACACACTTCTTCTCTCAGGCTTTCTAGCTAGAGCGGAGCACGACTACTGACATTTCCCTGTGTATTGTTTTTATATTTGCTGTTGCAAAATGACTGTCTTTTTTACAATTGCACTGCAGTAAAGTGTTTTTATTACATGTACAGCACTTTGGCTCGACCAAACATCGTTTTTAAATGTGCTCTATAAATAAAATTTGATTTGATTTTGATTTGATTTGATTCTTTATCGTCAGCGCTTTAAAGTAGTTTTGAGTCTCTGTAGTTCTTTCAAGTCTCTTTTTTCTCGTATTTATTTTGGATTTCGTAGTTGCTTTGAGTCTCTTTGTTGCTGTTTCAATGATCTGTGGTAAGTTTGCATCTCTTTGTAGTTGCTTTGGGTCTCTTTGTATTAGTTTTGAGTCTCTTTATCGTCCACTCTTTGTAGTTTGGTTGTTTTGAGTATTTTTTGTAGTTGTTTTGAGTCTAAAGCTTTTATTAAGAGTCTTTATGGTCACTTTGCATCTATATGTAATCAATTTGTGTTCATTTGTAGTTGTATAAGGTGTTTTTATTTGTGTGTGGTAGTTTTGAGACTCTTTGGTCCTTTTTAGTCCTTTTAATGTCAGCTCTTTGTAGTTGTCTTTGTGTCATTGTGGCCACTTTGACATTTCATTAAAAGTCACAAAAAAAAAGTATCTGGCTCGTTCGGCTTATTCAGTGATCCATACATGTTCACACATATTTAAGTATAGTATGGAAACCATGCATATATGGTCTATCAAGGGCTCATTATTACTGAGGACTATATTCAATAATCCCATCATCCCTGAGCATTGAGGGTGACTTTACCAAAGGTTCTGTGGCACTGCTAGAAACATGTTGTACCCTAAAGGGATTCAAGAGGTTTCAGTGCTTCCATTTCCATCACATCAGCTCTTTCCTGTCTTTCTGTTTCTCTCCGCTGCCTTCCCTGTTTCTCACCCGTCTCTGTTCCGCTCCCTCCTCATCACCTTTCCTCTCTCTCTGCCTTGATCTGTGTGTGTGTGTGTGTCTCTCTCCCGGGGTCTCACATGGCATGTCAGTATTGATCATACAGCTCAGTGCGTTGCGTTTGGCTGCTCAGCTTTTCATGGAGCCAGTGTACACATAATGGTCTCCTACTGAACCCCTAAAAAGAGTGTGTGGGTGTGAACAACAAAGTTGCTGCTTGCTTGAACATCGTCTCTCCTCCTCCCATTTTCTTTCGGGAAAACTTTGACATAAATCACACGTTTAGTTTGACACGCTCACAAACACACACACACACACACACACACACACACACACACACACACACACACACACACACACACACACACACACACACACACACACACACACACACACACACACACACACACACACACACACACACACACATTGTAAAGACGGTAACAATAGGTTACAGCTATTTTATCTTTTACAGTATAGCCTTGCAGCCTCACAGTAAGCAATTCTCACAAGACTCTGTTGTTATTTAATTTAATACAAGTTAACTACATTTAACCTCTACTAGGATCATTCCAGCATTTGTTTAAACTACCGCTAGGATATGAACATAAACAACTGTGATGTTCTGGCAGCGTATACAGTATAGATTCAACGCTGACACACCAGCAGGAGAGGAAACTCAAACACAACACATGGAGATCACGTACATAGAGAGAAAAACACACATAAACATGAATAAACAAACCCCCTTACACAAGAGCATGCCTGAACTCACATGGAGCATCTTATATATCTTATATATCTTCAAACTGTGGTTTGAAGATATATCTGGATGTGCTTCTGCTGCCAAGTGTAAAGGTTGTTGTTGTTGTTGTTGTGTGACAAGCATTCCTCTTTTCAAAGGTCCCTCATTCAATAGCATGTGCCTCAGCCTTGGGAATGAGCAGCACCAATCACATATTTGTCCCGCTGGTTTTAGAACACACTTTTAAATGGGAAAGTCTGGGAGCTGGCGGAGCTTGTAATTGGCTTACAGCATCTGCAGGTCTTCGTGGGAGACAACATCATTATACTGTAGCACAGAGCATGATCAGCTGTGCCTTTTTCTATGGGAATGAGAATAATAATTCTGAGGTCGATCTGAGAAGAAAGGACGGAAATCGACGAGGCTGTATTGTTGGGTTTTCGGGATTATCTGCGTGGGTACTGAATGTGTGTGGGTGTGGAGCCAGAAGGAGTTGACCCTGAATCTCATTGGCTATCAATACAGCTTTCTTTTCGTCCTCATTTCCGTAAAAATCGCTTTCTGTCTGTATTTGTTGCTGTCTCTTTTGTTCCTCCCCATCCCTCCACACATTCAGACCAGAGAGAGAGAGAGTTATATAATGAAGTCGCTGCTGTCTTGTGTGCATTAATGAGCCAACTTGTTTGCAGGGAAATATGAAAGCAGACAACTCTGATCCCTGTAGACTCTCATATCTCTACCTGCATATGGTAATGGTCTGCCTCTGCAGTGTGCTGAGGACCAACTTCAATACCAGACTCTGTGTGCGAAGTAGTCAAGGATGCACATTAAAAAGTAACACACAAACTGTTCATGCTAGACTCAAAATACCTAAAGAAAAAGTCGTCAGACAATGAAATAAAGTACGTCGATTATACACTTTGCCTATTCATTTCAGTGGTTCAAAGAACATTTAGGTCACATAAGTCGTGTTCCTATTCAAGTGTAAAGTAAATCTTTTGTAAAATCTTGATAAGTTGAACAAGAAAAGCAAAGTTGGTGCAATACAACAGTGTGGAGCAAACTAAAAAAGGATAGTTGGCTGCGACAGCTAGTTGTGTTAAGCTAGGGATAGGTAAACCATCTCAGGGAGAAAGCGAAGAAGTATAAATACATGATTCAAGTTGAATGTTGTCAAATCGTATTATTATTTATTTTATAATTATTATTCTATCATGTTATAAAGGCGTTACGATTAATCATTTAGCACATCAACCTCTTAAAAGGTCTTACTCAATGCTGCTGTTTGTTTACAGCTATTCTTAAACGGATAAACGGAATGCAAATACATGCAAAAAAACGATTCTATTTTTAGACAAAATAGGCAAAAGCATAAGTAATATAATACATGTTTTTTATAAAAAAAACATTTAATTGTGACGAAGCAAATGCAAACATTCAGTGTGTGTTGTCGCAGCAGAGCGTGCACCATCTTTCCTAGATATCTTTCGTATGTAACAAAAAATCTAAATACAGACATTCAACAGAAATACACACACACACACACACACACACACACACACACACACACACACACACACACACACACACACACACACACACACACACACACACACACACACACACACACACACACACACACACACACACACACACACACACACACACACACACACACACACACACACACACACACTGGTATTGATTAATATTACCTTCAGTACAGAGTCAGAGCTAGCTCCTCTCTACGTGCATTAATCCTCTGTTAGGGAACTCAGCATGGGATTGCATGTTTGTATTTAACTGATCACAGATTTGCATTAAATATAAATAAGGTCTCTGGAGTGAAAAACACAGAGCTGCCTGCCATGAAATGTAGGCCAGCATACAGATGGAATAAGCATGTCATATACACTTAGCTATCTCTCCTTTCTGTTGTTTGCTAGCCCCTCTCTGGGCTCAACATCAAGCTGCAGGCGACAGCTGAGAGAAACGTGGTGGTATGCGTGCTTTGAAAATGAACAATGATTTCCCATACTTCTTAAAGCTGTACAATCCGATATATATGATAATCTGTTGAGATGAGACTGGAGGTAGAGGGGAACAAATCAAACGGGGAAAGAAATTATGTTTATGTATAGGCTGGTGCACCTGTGGAGGCGGCAACACACTTCTTACAGGAGAGAAATGTTTCCTGTTCACAGTGCAGGAATGTAGAAGATGTGTATGCAACATCAAAATTCACAGCTAGACTGGATGCTCTTTTTCTGGCATGCGATTGCTAGTCATTACACTAATCTTGGAAATTCTTTATAATTATTTTGTACATCATATAGTAGGGTTGCACCAATTTATCGTCCGACAATAAAGTGTTATGAATTTGCCATGTTGACTTCTACTTAGATGAAATTCACAAATGTTTATCTGGTCTGGCACATAATCGTTTTGCTCTGGCTAAAAGTTTTGTTGGTTATTTGCTGCCGGACTTGGACAACAGTTACCAGCTGAAGATTCAAAGGGAATGTACTCTGGCATGATGTAGTAGTGCAACAGGTGCAGCGGGAAGGATGGTTTGCTTCAAGTTAAAAGTTATGTAGTATTTACATTGGATGCGATTTGTATTCTATACTAGCTTGCAGAACTACAAACAGCTGCCATCTGATTGGTTGCACATCAAAACGTTAGCGGTAAACAAGGTCAACTTGGGTAGGTTTAGGCAACAATTTGACTTTGAAAAAAATTGTGGATTGGGTAAAATAGCTGTGGATACATATGGAAGTTATGAGATCAATACATCCAGTGTGGTTTCAGATGGGAAATAAACAGTGGTCTCTAGTGTAAGTGCAGTGTTTGGCTTTTCATGGTTTTGTTATGAACTGTGTATACATGGGAACAGCCTGGACTATATTACATAATATACATTTCTATCCATGGGCTTTATATTTAAATACATTTAATTCAGGTTTCATGAAAAAATGTATTAGTAAGAAGAGCTATATAAGTATCTGTGTTGTTGACAAGGCTTCAAAGCAACTTTATTTAAAACCAAGGTTATATTACAGTGTTCCATACATTTATATGATTACATTTGTCAAAGAGTGTGTTATAAAATGCTTACTATTTGATGATGAATGAATGAATATAATGCATTTTCTCTCTAGCACAAAAGGTGAAATGAACCACAAAAAATAGTACAAACTCTCCCCAGGATTTCACAATCAGTTCGTTCTAAATATATAAATAGTTCCAGGCTATGCAAACGGTGCTTGATTGCAGCTGCGGTGCACGTGTTAGCTAGATTTTGTATTGATTGCAGCCTATTCTTATACTACTCCTGCTGCTGCGTGTGTGTGATGTGTGGCTGGTGAACCTCCAGCTGGGTAGGAGTGGGTGTCTGTCAGGACAAAAGAGAGGAAAGGGGGGAGGAGGATAGAGGGATAACTTAGCTCTAATGAGGACTGTAATGTAAGATGTCCTATGAGACTCAATCTGCCTCTTCCTGCACCATGTGCTAACCGATACGGGCCATGTCTCAATTCAGGGGTTGCATCCTTCGAAGGGTTAATTCGTAGACCGCATACGTCACTTCCGCCGAAAAAAGGCTGTCCCAATTTTAAAAAATGACAAGACTCCTCCGAATGCGGCCCACTAATGCGGCCTTCTTTTCCGGTCCCCCCAGCAGAGTGGATTTAAAAGCAGCAGCAAGCGGAGGAATCACTAATACATGTGAGTATTGGGTTTTAACTTACTTTAAAATAACTAACGTCAACACGTCAAACCCAAGGGGCATTCAAACGTACATATTCGAGAAATTTGGAGAAACATACAAGACGAACTGACACAGGACAGGGGAGAGACAGGACTATTTAAACATGAGGTGAGTGGGAACAGGTGGAAACAATCAGGGGCGGGGCAGACACTGATGATGGCACACAAGGGGAGGAAGAAACAGGGCCTGAAATGAAAGACAAGAGGTAAGTAAAAAATAAACAGGAAATGGAAAACGAGACATGACAATAAACACAGAGACTGACTAGAGATGAAGAACCTAAATAAGCAGACATGAAAATGACATACATAATACATAAACATAACTAACACATTTGACGAGACACAACATCTTGTCTCTGGCTGAGAATCAATTTAACAATGCAACTTTGATTGATTTAGCTGTGGCTGCAGGCAGGCAGTACTCTTAAGCACACATTAAACCTTAAGTGAAGCCCTGGCAGTTTCATGAATATTTACTGTTAGAGAATATTTCTTCCTTACTCCTAAGTGTCAAAGAATAATTCTTCCTTACTCTTAAGATTTTTTACCTATTCTGTGTGTTGACATTTACGACCAACCCTGCTTCTAATCTCCCTCAAGTCGTATGTTGATACTACCAGGTTTTATGGCCTGAACTAGCGGGCACAGGGGGGGATTTTACGACTGTGAGAACGCTGGCTTCTAAGCACCACAGATGTGAGAGACATCTCCTGTGTCTCCAGGTGTTTACGCCCATCCCCAATATGTGGATTTGACTCTCTGTAAACTAGTTAAAGGGTCTACCAAGATGCGAGGCTGATCAGATTTGACATGGCAAACCACCAGTGCAGTCAGAATCGCTGGCTGCTGTGACTTGTGAATTTCTCTGGCCGATACTTGTATTAAACATCATTGTTTGACATCAAAGCTCCAACTCTCCTCGTGTCTCTCTGAGTCCTGACTCTCCATTGCTGCAGAAGTTTCCCTTACATTTACATCATGCATTGTGAATGTCATTCTGTCATCATTTTTCTAGCAGACCCACTATATATATCAGCAAGTAGCAAACAACAGGTGCACCATTAATAAAACGAAGAGAGAAATCTGAAACCATACCCTCAGGAAACTGGCATATTTGTGGCAAAATGACATACATTCTGTATATAAATAATTAAGTTAATGCTTGTATGTGCTAGATTAATGTTTTCTAATTTAAACATCATGCTCATCATCTCAAAACGTGTTAATGATAAAAGTATACACCAACAAATGAACCGACCCGCCTCCCCCTGCAGGTGTTGTGGTTTCCCAAGACAACTTTAGCCACTTGTTAATTAACAATGTATTTCATAACCTCCACCAAGGTAGGATGAAGCTTGAGTCAAGAACCCATTCAATCTTACAATGTTTGGAATTACCATCACGTTTACTTCCATTTAACATTACAAAAAATGGCATGGCCTTGGCAGAGATGCCATTCGAGTGTAGACAAAATCAGAACTTTAAAAACAAACACTCAAAATGTCAGTGTCGGGTTGTTATTTTAAACGTGACGTTTACAGTCCAGCTTTCTAAGTCTCTTTCCAAGCTGTTTGTTCTTACAAATGATTTCAAATGGCTCAACATAACATATGCACCAGCCACATAAAAATTAACGCTAAGAGTCTAAATTGAAAGAGCATATGTGCTCACGTTTAGTTTTTACCTCTAAGTAATTGTTATCACGCTTATTTATTCGCCTTTCTACATTCTGTTTTGTTTGTTGCAATTATCGACTTTGGTTAAAGTTATATTGCCTTATTCCTAGATCAAGCAATTACCATGCTGAGTGCAACTTTGTTATAATTAGTAGAATTAATGGCAAAAGCTATAGAAAAAAGAACAACCAAGCCATAAACCATATATTTTCTTTTTCCATCAGCTGTCGCGCTTAAAAACTGGAAAGACAGTTTGTAATGTGAAAGAGCTAAATATATTATCCCTTGTTAGGTTTGTGCTTTCTGTCATTCAGCTTTACTGGGGATGAAGAGTTGTACTCACAGCGAAATGGTGTGGATGGCAGCACAGTTCAACAGGCTGCAGAGTTCATTTAGCAGCTTTTTTAACGCCTGTTATTACGAGTGGCACTGATGCATCAGGCACTTATCTATTCATCACTTCAACTGCAGGGATTCTGTTGATTGTGAGCAGTAATTGTTAGGGTTAGGGTTAGGGTTTCTCACAGTTTGAATTGTTGAGCTTAGCCAACAGTTATTTTTTGAAGGGTGATAGTTTGAATCATGTAACAGCAGAGATAACAAATTATTGAGGTAATTCCTTCGTTTTTCAGCCCCCACTCATGTGTGGGGGCCAGAATGATTACTAGAGATCCAGAGCTTTCTGCAATGACATAAGGTAGCCAACCATTCTAATACCACCAATAGTATATTATATATATATACACTATATTCTGATCTTAATTTTTGCATATGGTAATTAGTGTGCCTATTCTTTTGAACAATCAGAACTTTTATAATCACTAATGATTAGAGCTTATTCATCATTTATATGTATTTTTATATATATAAAACATATTTTTGACCCAGTCACTCAAGAAAAAACTCATAAACGAATTAATTATCTTTTTTACATTGAGCTTTGTACAGTATCCATGAACACCTGTATTGCATATATGAAAGTACAGCGCTTTCAGTGGACTTTATACTTTTGGTCTTTACATTCAGCGGACGTCAATCTCTTGGAAGTCAATCATGAATAAAGACAATTGCTTACAGCGTTGGAGGCCGGGGCCCCATTCGTTCTTATGAGAGTTACTCAATGGCGCATGAAGCCAAAATGGACTGATTTTAAAGAGCAAAAGTACCCGAATCTGGGCGAATAGACAGTGTGCATTTGCATTTGTCTTAAGCCCCACCTTCAATCAACACATCACGACCTGTCTTGGCTCAGTCAAATTAGTGGAGAGGGAAAATAAGTCTGGATTCGGCTTTTAGCGCATTTTACACCTTTTAGACCCTAATGATATTAATAAATGGCTAGTCACTAGTCGTACTGGGTAGATTTAGCATCAATTGTAGGTGTCTCCTGGTTTCCGTTGTGTTTGAGCTTCTAGCAGTGCAGAGCTTCTAGCAGCGCTTTCTAATTGCACCGTTTTGTTAATGCAGCACTCTGTTTTTGCAGCGCTGTTTGTTAAGGCTTCAAATGGATGATTTTGTGTTTCGTCAAGTTTGTAAATGTTTTTCTAAATGCTAAGCATTTTTGTTTTTTTGTTGCATGTATTTCAATATTTGCATCCTTTCTGAAGCTGCAGCGAGTTATCCTTATGGAAATGTTTGTGGATTTCCCTGTGAAATCTATTTAAATATTAATTGGTTTAGTTAACAAATATTAAGCTATTTGTCAACATTTTGTCAACAAAATGGCGAGTTTACTTTTTGCTTTAAACATGGCAGTACACAAACTCTAACCTTCTCTATCATCATAACTGCAATTCTTGGAAGGAGGCCGATGGTTGTAAAAATAGAAAATAGAACTACTCTATTAAATTTGCTTTTAGAAAGGTCTTGAAGTCATTGGCTTGCCTTGTGTATAGAGACTGAACAAATGCACAATATGGCCTCTTCCATGAGCCTCTTAGGCCATGATTGAAACATCTGAAACTGCTGCTGCTATTTATCTTCCACACTGCTACTTGAGAGTATTAATCACTGAAGTCTTTCGTTTTCAGTGTCATGTGCTTGAAATGCTTATAATAGCTAACAATAAGTTCAGGGTGATTACAGAAATCAAGGTAAACAACAATACGGAAACCCACCGTACAGGATAAAAGAGTTGTGTGTCATTCTGGATCACGTCCCTGAGGACCTGTGGAGGAGCTTACACAAGTATTTTCTTCTGTGAGTGCTGAAGTAGAAGAGAGGAAAGTGTGCGTCACAGCTGTTTGTGAGTTGCTGGTATTGAGTTATCTATCATATCTCCTGATCTATGTTGCACCTGAACAGTTGTATCTTTTGCACCATGGCTTCTGTCTTTCACCTGACGGTTGACCTGTCTCTTTCTTAATCCGAAGGACTTTTCCCTCACGAACAATAGATCTAAACGGGGTGGGATTGAAGGATTCTGGGCTCGATCTGGTCTTTGGGACTATTCATCAGCAGCTTCTCTGTCATTCCCCTTCACTTTCTGGTTATTGAGAATAATTGAAGTGTTTCGTTCAATAATGCATCATGTTCACTTTGGCCGGATATTCATCTTTCTAACAGCTGCAGTCGTAATCTGTAATGTGGGTTTTCTTGTTCTATTGCAGAGAGTATTCTAAAAGGGGAAAAAAGCTCAAGTCTAATTTTGGAATAGTTGATTTAATTGACTGTATAATCTTTTAAAAGCTTATCACAGGCTTTACAAAATCCTATCCGCCTGTCCATCTACAAAACAGCTTTTCCTAAAACCAATATAGACTTATTTCTGCCTTCTCTAGTGTTGCAACACAGGATTTAAGGTACACAGTAAAGTCTAATGGTTGTTATGAAATAAAGTAAAAGGTCAAAATTGGACTCACTAGCTAGGAACGTACAACCTCAACCTATCGTCACACACGGTATATTTATGGAAAAAACGTAACCGTGTGCACACTCTAGAAGCGTCTGGAGTTCATCTTCAAAGAAGGCGCGTGTTAGGACAATTTGAGTTTTTTAGGTTTTGTCATTTTATTTATCATCTTAGTTAATTAACAAATGCACTTTGCTCATAATAAATTGTCTTTTAATTAGGGTTGTCGAAGTTAACACGTTATTAACGCGTTAATACAACTTCCTTTTAACGTCTGCTCCGTAGTTTGAAAATAAATCTGCAAACCCCGGTAACGTTATGAATATCAATTCAAGATCAGAAACCAGAAACACACTACAAATGGAGAAGGAAAAGTCACTTTTGATTTGGCAAGTTCAGCTATAAAGCCCTGCCACATGGTTTTCTCAACATGACCATGGTAATATGTACGTACTGTCAATGTGAATTAAGTTACCACTGGAGTACGTTGAGTTTAAAATATTTCTTGTTGGTTCACAGAAAAAAACATTTGATTGAAGGCTCTTGTAGGATTCTTGCTATTCTGAGTTTGCATCATTGATTGTGCGTAATTATTGAAAATCACTTTGGACAAAAGCAATGTTCCCTTTACTCCAGTTTGAGTGACATTTGATTGACACTACAGTGCCCAGATACTTTTGGAAACTACAACACATTTTTGACCTCTTTTAAAATATATCTTCAGAAGGAATAATGTGCTTGGTGCTGAGTACCACAGATTGGGTAAGGAAGTCAGAATGTATTGACAAAAACTAACGCATTTTTAGTCTTTTCATGGGAATTGTTGTCAATAGGAAAAATGTAATAGTTCCAATATTAAAAAAAAATGTTTGGAAAACATACAGCAGCACACCGATTCATATAGGTTTTTTAAACACATGCCAAGGAAATGGGGAATCAAAAAATAAGCTGTATGTGATGGTTGATACGAAAGTCACTGTTTGAAGGAAAATTGACGCCGTACATGATTTGTATCAATGTCTTGTAATGTACTGTCAAATGTCCTGTTTTATGTTATTTGTGGACCCCAGGAAGATTAGCTGTTGTTATGCACCAGCTAATGGGGAACCTAATAAAATAAATAAAATAAAAAATAAATAAATATCCTTTCTCAACAAGCGTGGTTGGTTATTGAGAGATTGTAAGCCTACAGTAAATGCCAATACACATTCAAGCCTTTTAGAGAAATGTAGGTGTGCAGGCTCAACATGAACACCTACCTAGTGCTCTCAGCTCATTGTGGTAACTTGTAAAAGCTTTGGTTTTGTACAGTATTGATCTTGCTTGCCTTCGGACAACATATTCAACATGGTTCTCATGTGTTTTATATAAAGGAAAGCAGATTTGAAATTAAATCCCATACATCTGCTCTTCCTATTCAGTGTCAAACAGAAAACAACAAACTTCCTTGACATATGATTGATTATATGTGATGCTAAAATACCGGAAATGGAGATGGGATGCAATAATTCCCAATTCAGCCATCTACTAGCTATGTGGGCCCAACTGACTGACGTATCAGTGACAGGAGCTGCCCTCTTGACAACCTCAATAACCTGACAGCGCTCACCCACCATTCCTTCTCATGACATCTAGTCCAGGCTTTATTACCGGATTTAAGTGCCATGTAATCATCCTTCACTTTGAAATCAATTCTTCTGAAATATGGAAGGTTTACAGGATGTACAAGGACACCGGAAGGAGGCTTTTTTTCCTCTCACAAGCCTGTCATGTCTCCTAGCTGACTCTTTCAGATAACATGCCTTGCATTGGACCTGGTCTATAAATAATTGCACATCAGTCTGTGAAGAAAACACATTTTCTCTGTCCCGAATGATTTTCAGGGAGTGTCTCATCAGAAAACACTTGAGGTTGTTGCTGTCGGTTGTTAACATGATATAGGGTCAGGGTTAGTAAGAGCCTTTACATCAGGTGTATTGGTAACCACAGTATATTGGTAACCATGTTTAGCTTTATTGGTATCTAACCACAAACACTAAGTACAACTTTGATGGACAAGAAATATATAATGAGTTATTTTAGGTATTTGGTTAAAATGATGTAGGGTAACGGTTAGCAATGTTGCTACGGTACTTACCTGTGTTTCCATAATTTATCTGCAGCCCTTACATTTTCAGAGCTTGTAGGTAGTTAACCTCTTAAGCCCTGAGCCTGTTTTTCAGGTTTCAGGCTCGAAAATGCCACTAACACAACAAAGACTATATCTTCACTTCGAAAAGGGGTAGATTAATAATATTTTCTCTCAAAGCAAGGTTACATCTGTGAGTTGGATGTAGAAGTGTCAGAATCAATATAGATGTTTTTATTTTAAAGTAAATTCAGATGGAACATAGTAAAAACATGTAAATTCTAATGTCCGCCTAAAAAAAACCCATTAGTGAAAACCACCCTTGAATGATGGGTTAGTAGACTAAAAGCTTTAGGAATCCAAACTATAACATATAATACGTACCCTGTATCAAGATTGATGCAAAACAAGTTAAATTTGACCTTTTTACAGAGGTTTAGAAAAATAAAGTCCAGGCGGACTCACCTCTGGGTAATTTGGGAACCATCTGTTCCATTTGAACTTTTTCACTGTAAAAATCATTTTATTACTTTGAATTATCACTATAGGTATTCATTCCATCCAAATACAACTGTTGTGAAACAAATAAAATATAAAAACATACTCTGTTATCCTCTTAGGCCCCACGGACCCGAAATCGCGTCATTTGCAGGAAACAACGTCTAAGGACCCTTAATATTTAATGAACTATGAATATTTTATATCCATATAACGGGAAACAACTCATTTAACTGATCTTTTTCATTTATTTAAAAAAAAAAAACACACAATGCTAACAGTGAGCCTCTGAATTAGCCCCCAGCGAAAAATGCTAACCTATTACTGCACCGAAAATCACTCCTAGCTCCCTTATTACTTATCCTAGCTCCACATTCAACACATTGTTTATGATCGTAAAGACACAGAATCTAACGGTGCCCACCTCAACACTGAAAGATACAAACTCGCGAGGTTATCAACAAAAACGTACATCAAAACAAGTGGCGCTAGGTACTAACATGCTCCTTATAAGTCCGGACCTGAACCCATGGCTTGTGTCAAGTCGTGTGAGTAACTAAAGTGAACTTATTGTGAGCTAATTATCAATTGAAAATTAACTCATAATCAACTCAAATTCAAACTCGTCAGGTTTATTGTGCTCCCTTCCAACTTTTGTCTACAAAGTACAAATGTAAAAAAAACACTTTTTGCCACTTAGTCTACAAATGACTTATGACAGCAACTACAGTGAACTACTACAAAGTTCAAACATTTATTTCATTTACCAAACTAAAGTAACCAAACAGTCCCCGAGCTGACTGAGCCTAAATCCCTAAAACGTTGCTGAAAGGTAGAGTGTAGAGTAGACTATACGCATTACACTGTTACACACCTATTATACAGTATACACTGTAGTGACTGTACAGTCAGAGTGTACTGTACTGTCTGTAAACCTTGTCTTTTCTACAACTCTACATGTGTACATTATACAGTATACTACATACATAGTGATGTACATACATACTGTTAGAAATTAAAATCAATGTTGATATGGCATAATTTTTTATTAAATACACTATTTAATTTAAATCAGTTTTATTCTGAAAAAAACGGAAGTTCACACTATTAACTTAATACTTTTATTCTGAAAATTATTCACTTCCGGTTAGCATTAGCATGTGGCGAAATGCTACGTTTTCAAACCGTGAATCGAAGGTGAAATGACATGTGATGTTGTACACTGAGCACACTGTGATTAGCACTCATTTATTGACGCTGAATAACGTTTATCAGGGAATGTTTAAATAACCACAGACACCAGAATATACGTAAGTGCTAGTTTTTTTGCGAGTCCAAGTACCGGTTCCCGACGTTCCGGTTTTAACCGGACTTGAACCGAAACTTTTTACAAGTCCAGTACCGGTTCAGCGTACCGGTACGCAGCACTAGGTAGAGGCATAAAAAGTGGACGAAATGGGTGAAATCTTTGACTCTGCCCATGACATATCTCTTTCAAGTAACCTTTACTACCAACTTAAACATGCTCAGTCAGCCACACAGCTACAAATAAAGACCAATAGTATCCTTTGTGGCTTTTCGCACTAGAAACTATAGCTAATGGTTGGCCAGAAATGCTCAACAATGGTCTGTCGGCATCCCACATTGGACTGCTCTGCCCTTAATCTGCTGGATATTAAATTGATTGATAATAATTAAGACAGGAGAGCAGCTCAAGCTGTTTTGACATGCTTTAAATCAATAAGAAAAAGTTTTCCTGCACAGACATATTGTACGGCATCATGTTGAGTCCGGCAAAGACTTCTCAGACACCTTCTGCTTCTGACAGACCTCCCCCAAGCAAATTAAGCTGGCAGCCAATGAATTCTTAACAGCATGCCATCCACCACTAATGGACCATTGTCACGGAGCACACCTTCATAATGGAGAATCATTTGTTTGTTTTTGTTGCTGATAAAGTGTCGTGTTGTAGTGAGGGATAAAAACATTGTACCCCAGATGAGTTTTGGGGGATTTTGTGCATGTCTGTGTGTACTTCCACTGCATCATAATTAAACAGTGTGCTTGTAAAAGGAATGTCTTCTTTGAGAAACTTAAAAAGTGTGGCACTTTAACATATTCATCAAACTTGGACTTTTTCATGTGGAGCAAACAGCATCTGCCTTGTCGATCACCTGCTTAGCTTTGCAGGAGGATTTCCTTTTCTGCTAGCTTGGCCTTGGTGCAGGAGAAATGAGATATGAACCAAGGTGGCTGTCAAACCATTTTTCATTTTAATAAGGCGGAGGTGGTTCTGGTGCCCTGAGTTGCTTCTCTCTCTGCAGTGCCATAATCCTTGGGGGCAAAATTCAGTTTGAGCCAATGATTGTAGTAATGACGTAAATGCTGTACAGGCTGCCACTATGAAACATGACTTTTGCTGCTGGAGAGTATCTATCTTCCTTTTACTGTTATTTTGTCACACAACCAATTTATGCCTTTCATTGGTCTCACCTTGTGTCCTACAAGTTTCAACAACAAACACCTTTCTAAGTCATATGAATGTCTAGTGTGTGTGAGAGAAACTCTCTGGAGGGAACTTTCAGATTTAAGTCTTTGCAGACCGTTGAAATGCACAAAAACCTATATAACACACAGCAGGAAAGGCAAAAGCCTTATAGTGCCCCTTTAACTTGAAACAAGAAGCTAAAACATCACAATATATCAACACAACATTTCCCTTAGAAAATATCAGGGTGTAGATTTAGATTTAGTTTAATTCCCACTACTTATCTCCAAACAGAGAGGATATACTACTAAAAGTAACATGAAGGAACATCAAAATCCACAGGACTTATAATGGAACATTACCTTTTTTATCATTAATGTTGGCTTGCTGACGGGCCCAGCTGTTTTATGTTTATCCTTTTTTTCTTCCAAGAACCCGTAACGTAACTACCTTTGCTGGAAGATACACATCATTACTGAAAGATACTGTTTATTTTAATCAACGTGAAAGAGATCTAACAGAGCAGTTTTCTGCCTCTGATTTAAAATACTTCCTTGTCAAGCACTTGAATAAACCGTAGCTGAATATTGAAGCCCCTATGTATCCATGAGGCCTCTGGGTAATTTAAGAAATTCTTGAGTCTAATGCATTTCATCCTGTTCCAGAGAGCGATGTCATTTGCAAGCTTCCTATTCATTTTCCCTTTAATGAATGCATTGAGGAAGCCGGGTGGCAGGTTTTGAGTAGGAGGTACTTTACATTGGCGGCTTTACATTTGCATAAAGTAGAGGTCCAGTCTAATTAATGCAAATCTGGGAGAAGGAAAATTACTTGTGGCTTGAAACTCTTAAATCTTGTAGAGACGATTTTTTACTCTTCAGTTCAAAAGTTTCCATCTAGAGTTTTGATCAAAGTACATTTTCTTTCTTTCTTTCTTATATACGGTCCAGTCAACCTTGAAGAGCTGGTAACGGATATATGAAGTCCTACCTCAAAGACGTTTTGCATTACTGCTACTGTTCTGTATTCTTGGTGTATGTCTCTCTGGATATTTTTTTTTTCGAGAGCTCCTTTGGGTAGCAATAATCCCAGCCATCTGTCTAGTTATGCTCTGCCGTACTGGTAGTGCTGTGTTCCTTCAGAGTAATCCTCAGCGGAACTTTAGCTAACGATCCTATCAAAAGTTTAATTACCAGCAAGCTTACCTGGGATTACACACTGCAGAGCACACCAGAGGAGCGTCAATACTGTCTGACAAGAAGGAATAACACACCGCAGAGTGGTTTCCATAACTTCTGGGCATACAATTGAGGATACTAAAGCAATTAGTTGTTCTATTTTTTCAATAGGCGACATTGAGTGCGTGTCCTTTATTCCCTAAGAGATTTGCAAGTTTTTTCAATATTTGTTTTGGTGTCACTCTTGCTAAACGGGTGCTCATTGTGTATCCGTTGTATTTGGCCTAACACTGTCAGGGTTGTAGGGAGTCAGCCTCCATAGGGTGGTGCAGTAGTGAGTCCAAAAAACCCGGAAAATAGTTCAGATTTCACCACTTCAGGTTCCCTCATCTCCAATCAAATGTTTTTTTGAATGTGTTTGTGGTTAAAAGCCTGAAATAAGATCTGTGTTCAACACAAGCTTACAAGATTTTCACATTTTGTTCTACAACATAAAATACGTCAGTAAATTCTCCAATCGTGAATGTCCACAGATTAGACTACTAAACGTCATCATGCCCACATGAGTCCGCCTTCAGTTTAGCGTGCAGTTTGTTTAAACTTTATAGCATTATGTTAGCTTTTTATCTCTGCAGATTGCATTCATGCTTCAAAAATCACTAACTGGTGTTAATGTGTGTATGTGGAGATCATCCTACTGATTGGACGTGGTAAATATCATAAACATATGTCAGCCACAAAGCTTATTTTCTGCAATACACCTACATCCTATAGGGAAACCCCATTGCTTTATGTCAGGGGAGCCCTGGAGTTTCAAATTTCCGGAAGCTAATATATGTTGGGCAGAGAAAGAGGGTGGACAAACTCTAGATTGAAAAACTAGGCACAACCACGCCTTCGGGGTGGAATGACTCCTGATCAACACCCCCAAAGAGCTGCCCTCTCCTGTGCCCTTTATCCAAGATAATATACATTGTTTGTGCCTGGTTATCCTCAATAACAGCTAATAGGCCAGTGCGAAACCAATCCCGACCCTTAACCCTAAAAACAAGGGAAAGAGACAAGGGGCTTTGTAATCTGTTTTTGGCTTTGACATTTATGATCAAATTGAAGGCTCAAGTTGGTTATACTGCCCACTCGTCATTTTTCTCTGCCAATTTTGCAGCCTACAGCCATGCAGAAATGAATCTCACTTTCTTGGATAGCAGAAGTTGCCGCCTGGCGTAGTTTAAAGACATAACATGAGTGATGCCAGAGGATTCAAGCACATCTGTCCGTCCTGGGAGAGGGATCCCTCCTCTGTTGCTCTCCCTGAGGTTTCTCCCATTTTCCCTTTAAACTGTGGGTTTTCTCCAGAAGTTTTTCCTTGTACGATGTGAGGGTCTAAGGACAGAGGGTGTCGTATTGTCATACTGATATTTTGTACAAACTGAGAAGTCCACTGAGAAAAATGTAACATTTGTGATATTGGGCTATAGAAATAAAAATTGATTGATTGATTGAAGGAGCTGCATTTCTCAGACGGGAGATGAAGGTGATGTGAAGAGGCACTGATCAAATCCTGTCTTATCAAGACAAGCATTCTTGCAAGGCACTTAATGACACATTTGTGTAGTGGATGACAACAGAATATAAGTGGGCAGCTGAATGTGGATCATGGACTGTGGTTGTCACACACCTTTCCTGGAGAAAATAAGTAAAAACAACCAAACTGAATTAGGGCACTTTGCTTGGAGCATTTAAGCTTAAACACAAATCGGATTCTGTGTTGCTTGAATCTATATCTTTACTGAATAAAATGCATTTTATGTGTGCTATTTTCTTGTGACATTTGTCAGCATGGAAACTACTTGCAGCGCTATTGGTCATGTACTGTTGTTGCCAAGCAAAACACTAACACACAAGCAACAATAGCTCTCTGAACAAGCTAGCTTGTTAGCTCAGTTTCTAATGGTAAAACATATTCTCGTGGATTCATCTTCTTATTATAGACACATGCATTTCCAAACATTTGGTCTACCTATACGCTGTAAAATGTATTATCTCTTCGATTTGCACCCGGCATCTATTATACGTCTGTACGTACAACGGAAATGTTTGTGAACCGTTACACCCCTAACAAACTGTGAAGTCCACTGAGACAAATGTAACATTTGTGATATTGGGCTATATAAATAAACATTGATTGATTGATTCTTTCAGTTTATTCGAAAAAATATATTCATTACTTCAACACTTTAAAAAACAAGTCTTTGTGAAGCAGTTCCTCATCAGTACAGAGGAGGAGTAGATAATAGGACAACACAGCTTTTACGCGACAATAGCCATCAAGGGTAAATGCTGTTAAACTATTGGTAAATGGTACAAATCATAGTCGATCACAGCTTGAATTGACTTGGATACTTAATCTGAAATGATTTAAATAATTGTTTTCAACCTCTGGAAACAAAATGAATTAATCATGAAGATAAATGATTTACCTGTAAAATGTGAAAGCACATATTATTTGACACTTGCTTCACATAGCTATAAACCTTTTGTCACGGACTGTTTATTAGGTAGAAAGTCATTCCATAATTTAAACAGCTTGCAACAGGGTCTGTTTATTATACAGAATGAAGTTGCTCTGGGAGCTCAGGTACACAGGCAATTGTGAGCAGCCTCTGGGAAATCATGAAGTGAAAGACCATTTGGAAATAATTATGTAATATGTTGTCCAATTGAAATTAGTAGAGGACTGGGAACTGTGGCATTTTCAACAAATACAAATCCATTTCTCATCCTTGTAGAATATGTATCTACCATCTGCACAGAAGCAGATATCTATTGATTATTTTCAAATGCACACACTATAGGGGTATTTTATATTAGCATTTTTGCAGTTTTTATTAAGGTGAACTGACCAATTAAAATGAACATCGTTTATTGGACACACTCATATTGTGGAGAATGTAGTATGTTTTGCAATCTGGTTTTGTTCTATTGCCTGGGAGAACTTAACAAACATTGGTATTAATCAGAGATATTTATTCACACTGGCATTGTTTGTTTTGTAGTCAATGGAGGGAGGCCGGGTTGACACTCGTATAATGACGGGTAACAATGTAATTTTGTCACTTTGTTTGAAATGCGTGAAGCGAAACATGCTGCCGTGGCTCGCCGTGTCGCCACCCTGTCATCATCCAACTGAGCCCCGCGACACATCTGCAGACAGATCAGAGAAATAAGAGCGTTTGTGTGTCAGAGAGAGCGAACGTGACTGATTATGTAGTGTGTGAGGGAGAGAGTGTGTGTTGCTGATGTGGCTCGTGATGTGCGTCACAGCTGGCTCTCTGCTGTATCTCATCGTCTGAAATACTGTACACACATAAACACACACTTTTCTTATTGACATGAATTCATCTGCTGTCATTCGTCAGACTCTTACTCAACCGTTAAAGCAGAATGAAACTCCATCCCAACAACTATTGGAGAACAAGCCACATACAGTTTTTTTAGAACACATTTAAAGGGATGGTTAGTTCTCAGCTCTTCAAAACATAAAATAATCAATTGTATTAAAGTGTCATCTGTCTTTCTGTACTGCTTTTCGTTTACATTTATGACAATTACATTTTGGACAGACTTTGATGTAAACTGCCATTTAACTGATTGTCCGGAGGCACACAAACGCAATGTTGTGATTGTTGTTGAATATCAAATTGATTAAAGGGGCCCTATTATACGTTTTAGGATTGTGTTATATAGGTATTTGTGCATCATAATGGTCTGCAAAAGTTAAAATCTCAAAGTTCCCTCTCCCCTCCTGCCTGAAACGCCTCCATTGGTCTCCTTTGTTTACTTGAGTAGCGCAGTGACATCACTATGTAACCCTATATTGGCTAGCATTTCATTACTTTGTAAGTTAAGGCTCAGGGGCAGGACATTTCTGACAAATCTCATATAGGTTGTCACAGAAGCCTGAAAATGAGCATAAGATGTTCTTTTTAAAAGACAATTTACTCAAAATACATGAAATCCTTCAACACTGAATGGCAGCTACAATGCACCCATGGCCCCAAGTATTATAAAGATATCCTCGCATTGTCTCTGCAAATGCTCAGCTTGAAAATAACAAGCTGTTCTCATACTGTTGCTGAATACACCAGGAGATGGTTTGCTCTGCTTTGTACAAGGTTCCCAAATTCAAACGGCGGTTAACAAACAGAGGAACTCATTAGAGTTGCTCCTAATCATTTCTACAGAGGCTTTACAAGAAATGTGATTAGAGCGGCATGCCGAAGGAAGTAGTAAATGGAAAGTGTGTAGACAGAGAGACAGCAGAGAGAAAGGAGCGGCACTGATGAATATCTATCTTAATAGTTTAGAAAATATGAATGACAACAAGAAGTTTCTCTTGTTAAAAAGCAGAAATATATTTTAAGCTTAAAACCAAAATGTGTAGGAGCAGCAAACAAAGGAAAATATAGGAATAGTGAACCTATAAAGTGCCTATAAATGTTTGTGTGGACATTTTAGTGATTGAACAGCCTCAGAGAGAAATCAGGAAGGAAAAACATGACAGGCAGAAAATGGCCCTGAGTCAGATTTAAACCTAGGCCCCTTTAGCAAAATTGCAGCCTTTGAAAATGGACCTCAGGCTCTACAAACTGAGGTACCGTGATGACCCAGATTTGATTTTTCGATCATTATTGATGCCACAAAAATATTAATAAAGCTACCTGTTGTCATGGCTTGGCTCTCAGCCACAACAAACCCGCGACAGAAAACGAGGGCGTGAATAGAGAAAGAGAGTTTATTCCCTGCTGCTGAAGGACACAAACAGGCGAAACAAGAGGTCAGCTGGTCGTGACTGCTCTTCGCGTTACGTCCTCCTGCCAGAGAGAGCGAGAGCGAGATCCGGCCCGGTCCTTTATCCGGCTAGCTCCAGCCGCCAGGTGTCCTCAATCCCTGTGAGCACAAACAGAGGAAGAGTCATTAAAGGGCCACACACACCACCAGAGATAGTGAGGCAGGGGTCGTCACACTGTTAAGCATCATTTGTAGGGTATAAGTATCCATGCAGGAGAAGAAAGCTTTTCTCTCACCATCATTGTCTCAACAAGCGAGGTCTAAGTGCCTTATTCAAGGGCAAATCACATGTTGTTCCAATTGGAGTACTCCAGTAAGTTCCTACTTGGTACAAATATAACTGATTGTGCAGTACGTTATGACATTCATGTAGCTCCTTTCTTGTCCTTGCGACCACTAACTTTTAATGTTTACCCATTAACACACATCCATACAGCTGCAGGGGCTGGATGGCTTTATCCACAGAGACATGGCTGCCAGATATCAATGTTAACCAGTTTCCCTGTACACCAAGTGCTTTATCACTTGTGTTGGAGTCAGAGTGGTTTTAAAACCCACCTCGGCTCCACGTGTTCGTTTTGTGAATGGGTCAGATTAACAGAAGAAGAATTCACAGCAACCATTGGTAAGGTTATAACAAATATGCTGATTTAATGGCAAAAGACACAATAACACAACATCACAAAGTAATACGGATTACCCCGGCTTTTGTTCCTCCCGCCGGGAGATCTAACTTACTTGTCTTGTCAGCCGGAGGAAGAAGAGGCCGGACACCAGGACTCAACAGGAGATATTGTAAAAACAAGGGAGGAGCTGTGTGGATGCTACCCCCATACAGGTCATCTATTGGCCCATATATAAACGATGGGCTTTCGTAGCGTATCAGCGCGCACCAGCCGCGATGATCCGGAAACAGTCTTTTAGTTTGAAGCAAAACAAACACATCTGGTATTTCTGCAGCTTCCACACACACACATTCTTCAGACTTCCCTGTCTGCTCCCCTCCCCCATCCAGTCTCCTGTCCTGCAAACCAGCTCCTTATTTCCCACAGGAATCAACCCGGAGACCCCCGTCTGGTTTTTCTTTTCACACGAAACTGTGTCTCAGGGCTTCTAAACATTTAAAATCCTATTAATGTGCCATACCAACTTAACGGGAAGAAACTCAGCTAACTGATGATACGAAAAAATGTTTACAGAAACAAAACAAGAGTCTCACACGAAGCGTCTAAATGAGCCCTGAGCGAAAAAATGCTAACACACTTAGCACAGAACTCTCAACCCAGTCTCATGACATTTCGTGTTCACCAACACGATTTTTTAATCTATTGATTCGTGTTCACCAACACGATTTCCCCCTTTTTTTCGTGTTGCAGAGCACGATTTTAAAAGCAATGTATTTCTACTGGTAATGTGTTTCGTGCCTGCACCACGTCTTTTTCTCCGGGCGGGTCGTGGAAGACCGGAAGCTGTGTGGTTCATAAAAACATGTTCTTACTCAATATCAAGCCACAATTATTGCTTTTATTTTAAATCATATAATTTCGGACTTTTGTTGCCGTCGGTGAAGAAAGTAAATGGGGCTCAGAGCCTCAGAATACTGAAACCTGTATTTTTAAATATATTTTTCCTTCTAATTTGTTATTCTTTTCAAAATAACACACTGTTATTTACTCACCAATAACACACAATTATCCTTGCTTTTATTTATTGGTTACATTCCATAATCTCGGGCTTTTTTGACGTCCGTCAGGAACTGAATTTCAAAATAAAAATAACCGGAAACAGACGTAGGCCTATAAAGGACATTTCGAGCATCATTGCGATTGTCAACATTTCTGAGTTTAGGATGGCCGAAGACACTACACTACCCATAATCCCCAGGTATCGTTTAGGACTACAGTCCCCGTGATTAATCTTCAAGCTCTGGGATTGGATGTTGGAGTGGCAGTGCGCCAAGGTTACGCCAAGCGTCAAACAGCTGTTTGAAATGGAACGAAACCACGCCAGACTTTTCCAAAACTGGAATCGAACGCCCCCCCAGAACTACACATGCTGGCTATTGTGTTTCGCAAAATGTTCTATGGGACATCTCTACTGAACGTTTTCGTTTTTCCCACAATTAGAAGTTGCCAGTATTAAACACATTGGTGTTATCAAATGTAAAACATATAATTAATAATTGGGTGAAAATCGCTTGTGTCCATAATGTGCCGCATTAATATATACCCACATGACAGCTCATTGTTACTTTGTAATTCTACTCCTCTACAATTCAGAGGTTAACCTGGTATTTTTACTCCACTACACTTATTTGAGTTACTTTGCAGATTCTGATTAATGATGTGAAATATAAACAACCCTTAAATCAGACTTTAGTTACACCTGAGTAAAATTCAGGGAAGGTGATTGTCAAGTGCCAACAATCAGGAGAGATATTTGACAGTTGGTGCTTGAGAAGACTAAACATGTATCTGCAATTGACATGAATGGAAAGAGTAATAAAGTATTCATTAATCGTTATTCTCTACTAATAGTTCATTAAAGACTGTATATTATGGCTATTTTGCACATCCCTTTCAAGATTTCAAGATTTTCAAAGGTTTATTGACATATTATATACACAACTATGGTGTAGTTATGCAATGAACTTGGGTCACAGGTTCCTCAACAGTGCATTACAAGACATCTATCAATATGTGTGTATACCTCCACCATTAAACTATCATATTCTGCACATTTCTTATACTATCTACATACATAAGAGTATAATTCATATGTATAATATCAGTTAAAATAAGTGCTTCAACATAGTTAACATTGCAGGAAAGCAATATATTAGACGTTAAGTACTTTGTCAGGTTTAATATGTATCTGTAGATAGATACCCCCAATGTTTTTTTCTTATTTAAAAGAAGACCTTAATCTAAAGTATTATTTAATGTTTAAATAAAGGTTAATTCGTTTTTCTGTGTTGCACGCCCTCCTATTAATATCTTTGTACATCCTGCACCAAACCTTTTTATTGTACAGATCACTTACAGTATCTTCTTGATTTTTTATATTATATATTTCTATCACAGACCTTCTACTTTCCCCCTATGAAAGTATGTACTCTTAATATTTTTGTAATCAAATATAACACATCAAAACAATAATTGAATAACGTGCTTTAACCACTAGGCGGTGCACACAAGGTACACACAGCCATAATAACTTTTTTATTATTAGTGTAGGATACTTGTGTATGTTCAACATCTGAAGATGTGTAGTTTTATTCATGCTTTCACATAATTTTACAGCATATTGCTATGCTATTTCAGACTCAGTATTTACATTCTTACATTCAAAGAAAATCAGTAATATCTTTAAAAACTACAAGTCCTTTTATATCAACTGTGCACCGTTATGGTGTAAATTATATAACCCATCTATGAATTAGATCAAATATAAAAGTCAGCCGAATTAGTGTTGATACTGCAAGGAGACGTATTGTGTGAAGAGAAATTGAAGATGTTGTTTAATTGTTGATATATTTATGATCCACGTCAACTATTCAGTTTCGGCGGCATTTCTTCAGTTTTTCCAAAGGTCTTCTCATCAGGGCTCTATAAATAAAGAACTATGGCAGATCTGTAATATGTAATGCAGCCAAACCGTGTATTACAATGCCGTTATGTGATGACTTTCAAAGAGAAAAGCAAGAGCACTCGGAATTAAGTATTATTTTATTCTTTTAAAATGTTTTCCGGATTTCATATAATATAAACACCAAATCCCAGCATGCATTGCGGCTAAAACATCCAATCAGCGAGCTTAAACCATAGCTGAGGATCTTGGGTAATCGCTCGAAATGCCTACGTCTGTTTCCGGTTATTTTATTTTGAAATTCAGTTCCTAACGGACGCCAAAAAATCCAGAGATTATGGAATTAAACCAATAAATAAAAGCAAGGATAATTGTGTATTATTGGTGAGTAAATAACAGTGTGTTATTTTGAAAAGAATAACAAATTAGAAGGAAAAAAAGATTTAAAAAATACAGATTTCAGTATTCTGAGGCTCTGAGCCCCATTTATTTTCCTCACAGACGGAAACAAAAGTCCGAAATTATACGATTTAAAATAAAAGCAATAACTGTGGCTTGATATTGAGTAAGAACCATGTAAGAACATGTTTTTATGAACCACACAGCTTCCGGTCTTCCACGACCCGACCGGAGAAAAAGACGTGGTGCAGGCACGAAACACATTACCAGTAGAAATACATTGCTTTTAAAATCGTGCTGTGCAAAACGAAAAAAAGGGGAAAATCGTGTTGGTGAACACGAATCAATAGATTAAAAATCGTGTTGGTGAACACGAAATGCCATGAGACTGGGTTGGAACTCTAGGTATAGATACCCTTATTACATATCAGATCTGCACAAACAAGATCCGATCGATTAGCATGCTGAGATTCCACAGATTGTAGGGGTATAAGTATCATCACTGAGCGATCTGAACTCGCGACAGGGGAAGCAAACACAGACATCACAACACGGAGCTTTACGGAGCAAAAACGGGACATTGTCTTACCTTAGTTGTTGTTCTGATCAAAAGTTGTGTTCAATGGCATTACAACGATAAAAACGCGGCTGAAGATTAATCCAATGTGTCTGTGTCACCTTGAAATGATTACTGATAATCCATCGTCATATTTATGACAATATCTAAGTTTTCATATATAGCTATTATCAGCGCCATATAGAGAGAAGAGTTACGACAGCGGAGGACCAGAATGCTTGATCATCACGTGGTTCAGGGAGACTCAATAGTTCCCCGGAAGTTCGTGGTGGGACATGTGAATGCATGATTACCGGAGATAGAACTACGATTTTTGGTAATAAGTAGTGAATAAAGGTTTTGATTTGCAATATTTATACAACATATCGATGTGTATGTAGTTACATCAATATTTGAAAAAGTTAAATTTGCTAATATTTGAGGATTAAGATAAAATAAGAAGTACTTTATTGATACCAATTTGGGAAATGTTTGCTTTGCAGCAGCAAAAGACAAGGCATTGTACATAAGACAGTTAAAAGACTAGAATTAAACAATCGAAAATGTAAACATCTCAAATAGAAATAAAATAGCAGAAAATATACATAGTGTGAACAGCTATCTTACCTGTTAACATATACATGTTAGGCTAACGTGGCCTTGGTTAGAGCCTGTTGCTGTTGTTTATTGCTTTGAATAGTTTAAAACAAATATTATCTTCTTAAACTTGAATGGTAGTCAGGAGCATCACTTCCTGTTTGATATATTTAGAGGGAGGGAAGGAAGGTTTCAAAATTCAGATTAGATTCATTTCTACAATTTCTTTAATTCATGGTGGTTTCAGTAATCCCCTGGTAATTGAGGACATAAGTAATCTAAATGAGTAATGTCTTCTTTATGACTTTCAGAAAGGACAGGAGACCCACAGGTGCCATCAATGATTGTCAACTGACAGTAAATAAATGGAATTCAACAAACATTGAATAGCATGCATGCAGTTTGTCTGTGCCTTTTCCTCTGTGTTGTCCTGGCATATCGTCTCCCCCATGGTTTGCTGTGCTGCCGGGGGAAGCTCCAAGCGCTCAGAGAAAGGAGTATGAATGTAAGGTTTCCCCACTGACACAGAGAGGAGGAAAGAATGGCTGGCTCAAGTCAGGAGCAATTTAACTATCACAAAAGACAACAACAGCAACAACGTGAGGTAATCATATTTTTCACAAAACAAAGACCACACCATTGGGAAGCTTAACGTCTGTTTAATAAAAATAAGGAACAGGGAGAGGCTTGCAAAGCTCTGGGAGTTGAGACTCAGGTGCAGGGTGAGGGTCTCATTGCAGGTCTTCAGGCTCCATTGAATCCCCCTGGGGTTCTTGTGCTGAAAGAGGGAGACAGGAGAAAGGGTTAGATACATCTAGTAACCTATAGGATGGGAAATTGCTGACCTATTTTAAACGTACCATGTGTTTTCACTCTCACTTAAGTCCCTCTCCCTTTGCCATCAATCCAACATCAGCTGAGCTGCAACATAATACAGACAGGTAGGCTAATAATATTATGTCTTTGTGACAGAATCACAAAGACATAATATGACTCTGCTAAAAACACTCACCCATAAGTTATGTTTTTGTTTACTGTTTAGAAGTCTCAAATATCCACTCTAAATCCATATCAATAGCGATGTATCACAAAAATAGCTCTCTTCCTTATAATTGTGTAACGTTAACTATATTATACTAGCTTGAACTCCAAGATGGATATCCTCATTTCACCACCTCCACCCACTACAATCACACGCCCCAATGTTATATTTAACTAATATGTAACTCCCTCCACCCCGGATAAAAGCACGTTAAGAAGCCCCTTTTCTCTAATTCCACAACGTTGGAGGAAATAACATTAGGAGAACGGATTAATAGGCTGTTCATGGTTAACGTGTGTTGCTAACTTTATCTGGAATCCTAGCCTGTTAAAATAAAACCCTTTCTCTTTTCCTCCGTACCCAAATCTTTTAAAAACGGGGGTACAACGAGCGGATACAGATTTGCTGCCTATATGACGTAATTTTGGATGGTGGACCCACAGAAAGTTGTTATCAGAAACAATGTCTGACGTTTTTTGGACGTAATCTCATCTTTCTTTACATTAGCAAGCCTCGCTAACACTCAGAGCTAACCTGTACTGTGTAGAGCACAGTGTTTAAAAAGCAGGAAATAAAAAAAGGAACTCACCTTGTGATAAACCCGCAAGAGAAAAAGTATTTGAACTCCATACTTTTTCAAGCTAAGGACCCAAAATCCGCGTTTCTCTTAACAGGGCTGGAATAGAGGGATATGAGGAATATCTAAAATGCATGATCTGTTTGTATTTTGAGCAAAACACATCATAGACATGTTTTTATATATTTTTATATATCTGAGACCCATAATATATGCCTTAAAATAGCATGATAGGTACACTTTTTAAGTTAATAAATTACAACACCCCAAGCACAATTCATTAATTTCACTGACACACAGCAGTAATTAAAGCAACCTTTCTCAGCTAGCATCTGTGTCTCTTGTCAAAACCTGATACTCTACCCAGTCATGCTCTGAACTACGATTAGACATTTTGACCGGGCTTCAAATCAAAAGCCAAATTCCTGAGTGCCTGAATTCCTCAACCACAGTTTGAGGTGCAGAGGACATGAGCTCACTGCTGCCAGCTCCCCACATAACAAGAGCAGTAAAAAGCTCAATGAGCCCTGTAATTAAAATGTTGAATCCGTGCCTTGGTGGCATTGTGAGCATGTTAGTAGTGCAGCAGGTGCAATGCTGCATTAGGAATCATTTATTTCAAGGGGCCACTTAAAGCAATGGTTGGCAATTCATTTTAGGAGCACTTGTGTTATATGTGTTGAGCCTCTCTTTTCATCCCGACAGCAATCAATACATCTAAATCCCTGAATAAAAAAAGTAATACAAAAATCAGATATCTGTCAAAAGCACTGTAATAAGCCTTTGTCTTTCTGCAAGAACTGGCAAACCTTCCTGTCTATCTATTCCTGTTTACCTGTGCCAACTTTGCTTGTGCACTCATTGTATGTTTCCGAAGTCTCCACAATGTGTACATTTTTTGCTTACATTTTTGTGATAATGTCACTTTTCTTTTTTTTATTTGAATGAGACAAAAATGTACAAAATGTAAGCAAACGTACACAAACTCAAAACATATGTCATATACGCAGGGCTAGCTCAAAGGCACACAGGTAGTCAGCCCAGCCTTCTTGCTAAACCAGCTCCATGAAAACGAGCAGGTATACTGCCTTCCTCTGTCCTTAACTCCTGCCTATGTCAGGCTGATCAGGTCCGATCTCTTTTACTCTCAGCTTTCCCTCCAGTGTCCTCCTCTCAAAGGTGATTAAATGATTACACATCATTTTCCTTTTGTTTGTGTTTTGTTTACACTCCGCCTCCGTCTAACTCTCTCTCATTCAAACGTCAATCACTCACTCTGGCGCTGCTGCTGCCCCCTAGTTGTTGGCGGGGTAAACAGCTGCTTTGGGTGCAGTTTGGTGTGCCCCGAGCTGCTCCTATCTGTTGCATTGAAGAGCTGCTCCTATCACTTGCATTGAAGAGGTGCGGACTGCGCATGCACCACTTATAACGAGAGTCAATGGCCCCGTCTCATGTCGGTTAAATTAAATCCTTGCTTCCCTCACTTGCGTCGTTTCCCTGCGTCTAGTCCCTCCCACCAGGGAAGCATGGAGGGACGCAAGGAAACCACGAGAAGCAGGGAAATGAGTTTTAAGAGCAATGGGACGTCCTTTCCCTTCGGAGCGTCACGTGAAGTGACGTCCGTTTGTGATGATGCCGCACAGCTGATCGTCTGACAGCAGCTCTGTTCCCGTTATTTTCACAAACACCCCCGCCACACATTTACTGACACAAACATTTGTATCATCTGTTGTAGACCCCAATAAATAAAATAAAATAAGAACTCATTCTCAAAAAAGATAAACGCCATTCTTAAAATGTATAAACGAACATTAGTTTGATTAATATTGATTAGAGTGCACAATAGAAATAAAATAATTGAGAGAAGAAAAAGAGATATGTTATCTATCGAAACCCAGTTAGATTAACATTCATTGGATTGCACACTTTGTTTGTTTGTGTGGATATGTAGCAAATTCACATTTTAATAGCACTTAATGACTGATTAAATGGAAATGACAGTAAATGAAATGTAAAACGAAAAAAGCGATCATGAAAATGTTTCCAATAAATGAATAAAATGATTTTTGACCACTTTGTTGTTCAGATATATCACATATTTGTAACTAAATGATACTTGAATTGAAACAAAACCCAGTATAAACTGAGGAGTGACTC
The DNA here is from genome assembly GCA_902827135.1 of Harpagifer antarcticus. NCBI lineage: Eukaryota > Metazoa > Chordata > Actinopteri > Perciformes > Harpagiferidae > Harpagifer > Harpagifer antarcticus. Next base: position 8,961,542 of record CADEHL010001049.1, on the reverse strand, counting down.
TCGTGAGTTTCATTTATTTTCTTCACTCCGCTGGGGTACTGCTCTCATGTCAAGAAGCTTCAGATCAGTGCATGCATTTTTGTGAATCAAACAGCACGGAACAGATTACACTAAAGTGTGTCCTGGCTAATGTGTCGGGGTTGTGCAAATGCATTTTTGGTAATTTCATGGCAGGCAGTTGGATCCCTTGGATCAGCAAGAATACATTTTCAAATGTCATACCTGGGTATTTAGAAGCTGTGACAAAAGTTTCAATCACATTTGTACTTGTATTCACTATAAACACAGAGCTGTTTCTCACCACAGCGTATTGTATCTTGAGCATGGATGTAGAAAGGGAACTGGATTCAGTGCTGGAGGTGGTGCCTTGTTCATTCCTATAAAAGCTGCTCTGTTGAGAAGGGCCATTCAAGTGTTCGTGCTGACAACTTTATCTATGTAAAAAAAGAGTATCCAGTAATTTACAGATGTCTCTTTTCCAATGTAATATTTCAAAAGTCTTATTTGGCCCAATGACATCACATACTGACCAAGTACTTCACAAGGTTGTGTCAAGAATACAACAAATGTATTGAAAACCAAGCAAATATGGATTTAATTGTTACAAATGTCTTAAACTATTGTAGAATAACTTGCAGTTTTGGTTGAATGTGCCCCAGCTTCCGTTACTGTATAACAAGTTTTTCAAAGCCCTGCCTGGCTTTGTTTTGGACTGACCTGTATTTTACGGCCTTTGCTAACTTTAACAATTTAACACTGGCCTTTAGCTTTTGTAGTGTGCGTTGAGCATGTAACTGTGAGCATTTCTGTTTAAATCAAGTAGAATAAGCAGATATAAAACACCATTATAACAGTGTTGTGTAAAATATGAATAATTATTTGATTGAATAAAAGGCAGCCAAAAACAGAAGACTTCAGCCTTGATTTAAGAACCCTAGATACTGCCAAGGTCAAATTCTACACCCATTCAAATTAATTCCAATGTTTCATTCCACTGCCTGCTGAAACAAACGTCAACATAATTATTTGTACTATAGAGTACTCTCTTCTGGGTTTATGTCGGGCCGGTGCAGAAAACTCTCAGTTCATTTCCTGCTTCTATTCAACCTGGGAAATCTACCAAGCCTGTAGAGTACGAGTAAAAAAGATAGATATTTCCAGTGTGTTTCCTCTATCTATTTCTGTCAAGTCCTCACGGTGCATGCTGGGAAAAATAGACTCAACACTTGAACTGTTGCTGCAGGTCCGTGTTCTCTCCATTAACACAGCCAACTGAAAGGAACCAGTGTTCTGCCTCCGGTGTGCATTTGAACTCAGTGCGCTGAACCGGTGTGTTTTGTGCAGCTGTTATATTTGCTTCTTTCTTCACAATAGGCCAACTTATTTCAAGCCAATAATACTCTATTTTTTCCTTTCTCAAGCTGTTCTTCAGATGGAGGTTTTGCCAGGGCTATTGATTTAGCCGGCTGAGCCCCACTTAAGAGACCATTGTATATACCTTTACTATTGACCGCTCTGTATGTGCAGTACCATTTGGATGTAGACCGGTCATTTTGCGTCACCCTGATTTAAGATTGATTTGACAGTTTTGTTAATCTGCAAGAAATGATGTCATAAAAACGAGCAATAAGAATCCACCATGTTCGTAAGTCAAAACATTTTTGTTTATTTTCCGCTTCAAATGTATGCTGCAGAAAGACACACAAATAAAAAGAGAAGCAAAATAAACCAGGAACATACAAATAGAAAGGATCAAAGAAGAATGGAAATAAAGCATTAAAGGACTGGGACATAAACAAAAGAAGGCCTGACTCCTTTCATCTGTCTATCCCTGTGAGAACAATTCATTGTTGACACTCCTGAATACATGCCCATTTCCTAAGATGGCTGCAGGCAGTTCTGGCGCAGTGGCAGCAATCTATCTCTGTATGATTGTCCTAAATCTCAAACCTCTGTGTAGCTACACCACTCATATTGCCCCCATGGTAAAACAACATGTTGAGGAAACATCATTATCTGCACCAGCAACATCGTTGAATATCAAGCACTTCGGCCATGGTCGGCATATTATCTACAGTTCATTCATCTGGCACTCCTGGCAGTCTCTCTCAAACAAAAGAAAGGGTCTAAAACGAAAAGAGGAGAATATTGGACAATTGGCTCTGCTGTGTCTCTTGCTCTCGGGAGATATCCACCCGTGTCCGGATCCCGGCGTCGTTTCCATCGACCTGACGGCTGGCGGCCCAGCCGCTGAGCTCCACACGCTATCAGTCGGCTTCCGAAGAGGCCGGTTAGCTGAACAGCTAGCTCTGCCGGTGGATCTCTGTGGTCTCGCGCTGACGGCTGCTGGCCTAGCAGCAGGACCAACATCCACACCATCGGAGGACTGGGGGCCCACACCGAGGGCTAAAAGCACAGCAGCGGAGAACCATGCTTCACCGGCTGGCTGCACACAAGGCCGGCTAGCAAAACAGCTAGCTCGGCCAGAGGATCTCTGTGGGCTCGCGCCGGCGGCTGCTGGCCTAGCATCTGGACCAACATCCACACCATCGAAGGACTACGGGACCGCGCCGATGGCTAGCAGCCTAGCGGCAGAGATCCATAAAACACCAGCTAGCTTTGACTGCTCCACTGTCAACAACGGCACCGAGGTAAAGCCTAGAAATCCTGTATTTAAAAAAACCGTTCCACAAAAATGTTTCAAACAGTGAATAAAGCTAAAATAGTGTGGGATCCTCGGTGCAAGCCGAGATGCGTGCGACGACCTGGGTCTCTGAGCGGGGAAAGGAAATAATTAATTGGGTGTCGTCAGCGTAGCAGTGGTATGAAAAACTATGCGGGATAATGACTGATCCGAGCGAGTTTGAGTACAAGGAGAAGAGGAGGGGACCAAGAACAGAGCCCTGATGGACCCCTGTAGGGACCGCTTCATCCCCAAAAACCTGCAACACCGTTTTATGTAGGCAGTGAAAATGATTGATTGGGGAGACACTGAAGACATTGGTGAAAACAGTAATCTGTTTATATCTAAAATTAATGATGCAATGTCTTCCTGCTCAAGGAGAGGGTGCCTTAGGGACAGGAAGGAACATCATCTTCCCTGGCTGAATCTACACTGAACAAAAATATAAATGCAACACTTTTGTTTTTGCTCCCATTTTTCATGAGATGAACTCAAAGATCTAAACCATTTTCTATATACACAAAATAACCATTTATCTCAAATATTGTTCACAAATCTGAAAAAAATCTGTGATAGTGAGCACTTCTCCTTTGCCGAAATAATCCATCCCAACTCACAGGTGTGGCATATCAAGATGCTGATTAGACAGCATGATTATTGCACAGGTGTGCCTTAGGCTGGCCACAATAAAGGCCAGTCTAAAAATGTTCAGTTTTATCACACAGCACAATGCCACAGATGTCGCAAGTTTTGAGGGAGCGTGCAATTGGCATGCTGACAGCAGGAATGTCCACCAGAGCTGTTGCCCGTGAATTGAATGTTCATTTCTTTACCATAAGCCGTCTCCAAAGGCGTTTCAGAGAATTTGGCAATACATCCAACCGGCCTCACAACCGCAGACCACGTGTAACCACACCAGCCCAGGACCTCCACATCCATCATGTTCACCTCCAAGATCGTCTGAGACCAGCCACTCGGACAGCTGCTGCAACAATCGGTTTGCATAACCAAAGAATTTCTGCACAAACTGTCAGAAACCGTCTCTGGGAAGCTCATCTGCATGCTCGTCGTCCTCATCGGGGTCTCGACCTGACTCCGGTTCGTCGTCGTAACCGACTTGAGTGGGCAAATGCTCACATTCGATGGGGTCTGGCACATTGGAGAGGTGTTCTCTTCACGGATGAATCCCGGTTTTCACTGTTCAGGGCAGATGGCAGACAGCGTGTGTGGCGTCGTGTGGGTGAGCGGTTTTCTGATTTCAATGTTGTGAATCGAGTGGCCCATGGTGGTGGTGGGGTTATGGTATGGGCAGGCGTATGTTATGGACGACGAACACAGGTGCATTTTATGGATGGCATTGTGAATGCACAGAGATACCGTGACGAGATCCTGAGGCCCATTGTTATGCCATTCATCCACGACCATCACCTCATGTTGCAGCATGATAATGCACGGCCCCATGTTGCAAGGATCTGTACACAATTCCTGGAGGCTGAAAACATCCCAGTTCTTGCATGGCCAGCATACTCACCGGACATGTCACCCATTGAGCATGTTTGGGATGCTCTGGATCGGCGTATACGACAGCGTGTTCCAGTTCCTGCCAATATCCAGCAACTTCGCACAGCCATTGAAGAGGAGTGGACCAACATTCCACAGGCCACAATCAACAACCTGATCAACTCTATGCGAAGGAGATGTGTTGCACTGCGTGAGGCAAATGGTGGTCACACCAGATACTGACTGGTTTTCAGACCCCCCCAGACCCCCCCAATAAAGCAAAACTGCACGTTTCATAGTGGCCTTTTATTGTGGCCAGCCTAAGGCACACCTGTGCAATAATCATGCTGTCTAATCAGCATCTTGATATGCCACACCTGTGAGTTCGGATGGATTATCTCGGCAAAGGAGAAGTGCTCACTATCATTCATATCATAATTTGGATTACCTATGTTGCAAATGTATTATCTTTTCAATTTACACACGGCCTCATGCGTCTGTCCGTTCTGGGAGAGGGATCCCTCCTCTGTTGCTCTCCCTGAGGTTTCTCCCATTTTTCCCTTTAAACTGTGGGTTTTCTTCGGAAGTTATTCCTTGTCCGATTTGAGGGTCTAAGGACAGAGGGTGTCGTATTGTCATACTGATATTTTGTACAAACTGTGAAGTCCACTGAGACAAATGTAACATTTTTGATATTGGGCTATATAAATAAACATTGATTGATTGATATCACCGATTTTTTCAGATTTGTGAACAATATTTGAGAGAAACGGTTATTTTGTGTATATAGAAAATGTTTTAGATCTTTGAGTTCATCTCATGAAAAATGGGAGCAAAAACAAAAGTTTTGCATTTATATTTTTGTTCAGTGTACATTGCAGGAATCTCATGAAATCTAGAGACATGAAATCTAGAGACAGCATTTCAAGCAGAGCTTGAAATCCGGACTATCCACTGATAGACATAAATTCACTCATGCTCGTAACAAGGTAACACAAACAATAAGACAGGCCAAAGCAAACTTTTTCATCAATATAATTGAAGGTGCGAAAGGTAACAGTAAAAACATTTGGCAAATCCTAAATAAACTATTAGGTAAACAAAAACAAACAGGAAAATAATGTACTAGAATTACAAATCAATGATGCCCTGATAAAAGACCCTGCCGTGTTGGCAGCTCTCTAAATGAGTATTTTATAAATAGTGCCATCTGAGGTCTCATCTAGCCCGATTGTGGATACACAACCTGTTTTTGACCTGCAGGAAATCACAGAGGTGGAGGTAAAGCATATAATCTTAGGGTTAAGAGGTTCTAAGGCTAGGCATGCAGATGATTTAGACACCAACTTTCTAAAGACAAATATTGACAGTCTAATAAAACCAATTAGTATGCTAGTAAATCAATCTATTAGCAAGAGGGAAGTTTCATCATCCTGGAAGGTGGCCACGGTGACACCGATATTTTTAATCTGGGGATGAGGCAATGATGTCCAATTATAGACCAATCAGCATCCTCCCCTGTGTCTCTAAGATAGCTGAGAAATGGGTGTCAAAACTAATCAACAAAACATTTAGATAAAGGTTTCGCTCCACTCCACCCAATGCAGTTTGGTTTTCGTGCTCACCACTCCACTGAGACGGCTAACTGTTTCATTGTGGAAAAGGTTAAATGTATGTCGGACACGAGCCCATATGTAGGTGCTGTCTTCCTTGATCTCAGGAAGGCATTTGACACTGTTGACCACCAAGTGCTCCTTACAAAGCTGACTTATTTCAATTTGTTGGCAGATTCAATACATTGGGTTAAGTCTTAACAGAAAACCTTCGATAAGTGTGTTTTGGTCAACAATACCAAATCCCCCTACCTTGTCAACCCTGTTGGGGTTCCACAAGGTTCCATTCTTGGACCATTACTGTTTTCACTGTACATTAATGACTTGCCTAATCTATGTCCTGAGTTGAATGTGCAAATGTATGCCGATGATGCGGTCATCTTTGTACATGGGAAAAATACTGAAATTATCTTATCCTGTCTCTCAAATGCTTTGGACAAGGTTCAACACTGGCTGAACAACATTTGCTTACAGTTAAATGCAAAAAAACAGTATGCATGATGTTCAGTAAACGACCAGTCAAATACGAAGGATCCAACGTGTTTTTAAATGGAGCAGGAATATAACTAGTCTCCCACTTCAAGTATCTTGGAGTCATACTGGATTCGAACTTGACTATTAAGAAACATATTAAGAAAGTATCCAATACCATTAAATTCAACTTGCAACATTTTAAACAAATTAGACCTTTCTTAACTGTCAATGCTGCAAAGTCATACCTCCACTGCATGATTCTATCCCATATTGAATACTGTTTCACAGACTAGTCGTTTGCTTGTGCCACAAACCTGAAACCAATATAACAGCTGTACAAGAGAGCTATCAAGGTGTTTGACAGAAAGCCAAATTCATACCACCACTGTACCATCCTGGGAAAACACAATTTCTTGAGTTTTGACAATTTTAAGTCTTTTAAAAGTATGTATTTTGTTTATAAATGTTTACATGGACTGGGGGGCCCTTAGGGGAATTCATCCACAGAAAACACACTGGACGCTGCACTCGGGCAGAAATCAGAGGAGACTGTGAAGTCCACCGCAGACGGACCACTTTTGGACAAAATGTACTCTCCGTTAAAGGCAGCTCACTCTGGAATAGCCTCCCAACTGAGTTACAGGATTGTCCCACTTTGAACAGTTTTAAAGGTCAACTAAAAGAATGGTTGGGAAACAAAGAAACAAACGTGCCATCACCGCTAAATGCACTTTAACACAGGGGTATCTCCTCTTGCACTTTATGTAGCTCTTTTATCTTCTCCTGCACTTTATATAGCTGCTACATTGTTGCCATGTGGTTAATACTTGTCTGCTGCTCATGCTCTTTCTGCATATCATGTATTTATTTTTGCTATGTATAAATAAATGTCATGTTCTTAACCTCTTAAGCCCTGAGCCTGTTTTTCAGGTTTCAGGCTCGAAAATGCCACTAACACAACAAAGACTATATCTTCACTTCTAAAAGGGGTAAATTAATAATATTTTCTCTCAAAGCAAGGTTACATCTGTGAGTTGGATATAGAAGTGTCAGAATCAATATATACGTTTATATTTTAAAATAAATTCAGATGGAACATAGTAAAAACATGTAAATTCTAATGTCCGCCTAAAGAAAACCCATTACTTATAGTGAAAACCATCCTTGAATGATGGGTTAGTAGACTAAAAGCTTTAGGAATCCAAACTATAACATATAATACGTATATAACATATAATATAAACTCCTAACGTCATTTGCAGGAAACAACGTCTAAGGAACCTTAATATTTAATAAACTATGAATATTTTATATCCATATAACGGGAAACAACTAATTTAACTGATCTGTTTCATTTATTTTTTCAAAAAAAAACACACAATGCTAACAGTGAGCCTCTGAATTAGCCCAGAGCGAAAAATGTTAACCTATTACTGCACCGAAAATCACACCTAGCTCCCTTATTACTTATCCTAGCTGCACATTCAACACATCGTTTATGATCGTAAAGACACAGAATCTAACGATGCCCACCTCAACACTGAAAGATACAAACTCGCGAGGTTATCAACAAAAACGTACATCAAAACAAGTGGCGCTAGGTACTAACATGCGCTAGGCTAATGGCTTACCTTCCTCTTTGTCTGGTCTAAACTGGTCTTCAATGGCATTACAACGATACAAACAATGATGTAGTTAATCCATAGGTTAATATCCAATGGGGCTGTGTCCCCTTTGAAATGTTCTGATAATCCATAAGCAATAAAACTGCAATTCCGTTATCTGCTGTCCGCTCTGTGTGCTCCGTGTGCTCTGTCCTGCAATTTCTGCTTCCTGCTTCCTTCCGTAGTAAACAATAAATGAAGTCGGCTGCGTAATGTACTTAAACTGGCTGGCATTCTTTATACTTTACGGAGGACTATATCTCTGGAACTCATTGGTCGATTCGTGTGATTTACACCTTTTTCTTAACCATCAGAACCAATAGAATCGATGGGCAGTTCCCAAATCCACGTACACATTACCATAGCGGACGTAATAGAGAAGCGAACAAAGCATATCTGAAAGTGCACGCCTGGACTGCAAAACTTTATACCCAGTATATTGCCATAAATATGATGATGGATTATCAGTCAACATTTCTACGTGACACAAACACATTGGATTAACCTTGAGCGGCGTTTTTATTCCGGTGAACACAACTTTTGATCACAAATCAACAAAGGTAAGATGTAATTATTGTAATATTTTTGAAACCGGATGTTGTTTACTTTCTCTTTTCTGGCTGATAGCTCCAGGAATTCGGGGTCTTACAGTGATGACATTACATGTGTCGAATCTGTGGAGTCTCAGCTTTAATCGGATATCTTGTTTGTGCAGTTAGGATAAGTAATAAGGGCATTTCTACAGTGAGTGCTGTGCAAAAGTCTGTTAGCATTAGTTAGCATTTTTTCGCTCCATGCTAATTCAAAGGCTTGGTATTACTCTTGTGTTTCTTTTAGCTAAAAATGGTTCACATTGTCAGTTAGCTGAGTTTCTTACCGTTAAAAGGGTATGAAACATTAATAGTTTCATAAATGTTAAGAAGCCCTGAGACATAGTCTCGTAAAAAAACGGTGGGAGGGGTCCACTGGGGGGACCCTCGGGCTTAAGAGGTTAAATGTTGTATGTGAGGGACTACAGGTGTAAATTAGCTCAAAGCTAAAATCCGGCATGTTTACGTTTTAAAGCATTATTTGTTTTAAATGTTCATCAATGTGCACTGTCCCTCTTCAATTAAACGATTACATGAAATGAAAATGATTCTCCGAAAGATAACACCCCAGCTCTAATCCACTCTACCTATACACTATGAAGGGCTCAACATATTTTCTCTGTGTATATGATGTGTCCTTATTGTCTTGCACTCTGCACACTGTGGTTAGACTGTAATTTCAGCAAAAAGACGGAAAAAAAATGTTTTTGGCTGTTTGACAGGCACTGGGTGTGCATCCCAATTCTAATATTGTCAGTGCTAACTAGGTTATGAGAACAGTGGCTGTGTTATAAATACATGATATGCAGTGTTGTTGCTTTCTGTGGCTTTATATAAAAATAACCTGAGCTTCCTTTAACAAAAAAAGTTAGTTTCTGTGCCTTTTTATTTTTAAAATCAAACAAAAATCATACAATCACTCTATAGGCATTTACTTTGAGCTACCTTTAATATAAATTAAGAGTTTTCGCAAGCCTTGATTTATATACGTAACTTTAGAACGAGGACCATTTACGTAATTGCCAGGGGGAATTGTCCGGGGTTCAATTCCCACCTGGTACCTTTGTTGAATACCCCTTCTCTCTATGTAGTTTCCATCATCTCCTATGTTGATTAAAGGAGGTAATGGGAACATGTTGTGCAGCTTCTCAGCAAACCTAAGGAAAAAACATTTTAATTATTTAAATGTTGTTTATTTCAACACGACTCATTTGGAGATGTCCCATTTCAACTTACAGTAGTCAAACACGTTGAAATGAATACCTTTTTGTTTACCCTAGGTTAGATCGTACCTGTTATATTAAAGCTGTTAACCTAGGAAAATACAGATTGGTCTTAATTTTAACAAACATTATTGAAGGATCTAGTAGAAACTAGTTTTAATGCATTTTATGAACAAGCTACTTTAAATTATTAAACAAAAAGTATAAACAAAGTAATTTCAAGTTCAACTTTTCAGATTTTCACCTGTACACATATGAGTGCAGTACGTCTATTGTTGTCAGTAGCCTTCAGGCTTATTCATTCAGGACTCCAGTCTGTCCTCATTGATACAGTGACACATATAGTGCATGGTGACTATAGTTACCAGCAGGCAGAGGGATTTATTGATCCAGTATCGAGTGTTCATTAGGAAGAGTGAAGTGCCCTTTTAAGGTCACTGTGGGAGATTGCCTCTGTCAGAACAGCAGAGTAAGAGCTGACAGGTCAGGAACATTGGATAACTTTGTCCCTGCTTTGTGATTCCAGGGAGGAAATGTACTTTGGATTTGCGATAAAGGCAGATGTATGTATAGTTTTTCATCTTGAGTGAATTTATAAATGAGGACTACCTCTAAAAATATACCCCTGAAACAATAACGCTTTTAACCTAACTCTAACAATTGCTTAGTCCACTGTTAGAGGAAATCAGAAAAGTGTTGCCAATCCAAGTATTGATTTGTGAAAACCATCCCATTGAAAGATCTTCCAAATGGCAAAGATGAGATGGAATACCTCTGTGTGGGAAACCCAGCTATTCTGGTGCTCATTATTAGTGACCATGCTTAGGCTGCGGGAAGGAGTGTGGTCGTGGATAATGTCTGTGAGGTAGGAGGGGGCCTGGTTGTTGAGTGCTTAGTGCATTAGGAGAAAGATTTTAAAATGTATTTGTTGACACATAGGGAGCAAATGGAATTTTTGCAGGCAGGGTTGATGTGGTCAGCAGAGTTCTGGATGTACTGAAGGTTATTGAGTTTAGATGATGTACCATACAGGATGCTGTTGCAGTAGTTCAGTCTGGATGAGATGAAGGCATGGATAAGGGTTTCGGCAGCAAAGATGGAGAGTGATGGGTGGATGTTATGTTTTGCTATGTGGTTTAAATGGGTTTCAAAGGTGTGGTTGCTGTATACAGTGACTCCAAGGTTGTGGATGTGTGGGGAGGGAGACAGAGTGGAGTAATCGATGGTGAGGGAGAAGTTGTTATTGTTTTTGGTGAGGGATTTGGGACAAATGAGTAGCATGTCATATTTTTCACAGTTTAGTTTGAGGAAGTCGCATTGCATTCAAGTTTTGTCCAAGTTGTGTATTACTTAGAGGGATCCCCAGCCCTTGCAGTCAACATATCGATATGTTCTTGTGCAAGATACCTAACCCCAAGTTGCTCCCCATGGCATGGCCAGTGCAGCGTGCCCTCCTACTAAATTTATAAAAGTGAAGTACAGTGCATATATCCCTTATATCTCTTCACAGAACTAAAGTATGCTTTTAAAAAAGGTTTAATGAGATGATGGAATCAAAGCTGAACTATATAAAAAGGCACGCATGCTAAAAACCCAACCTCAGCAGGGGGGTCTGGGGGGATTCTCCCCCAGGAGATTTTTAGAAATACTAACATAAACTATGCATTCTGGTACACTCTGAGAATAAAATAAATAAATCTATTACTACCCGACATATTAATAATATTTTATGCCATTGTTTGTTTTTCACTTTGTTCTGACATCTTGCTGCGAGAAGAGTAAAGAGGACATAGTCTGTGTGACTTACTTTAAATTGTGGGTAAGGGTAGATAGCTCCCATTGTTCTGTGACCTGTCAGTCATCAGACCGGGGGTCATATTTCATTACGTGTTAATTTTTATCTGAAGTTGTAACCATGGATGTATAAAGAAGAGTTCTACCGCAAAGTTATTCTCCGTGGGGACTTCCGGCAACAATCTTGATTCTGATTGGCCAGAAGACTCGAAAAAACATCAGCAAAGATATTTTCTTGAGAAGATGAACACTACGTGACAGAAGTTTTCAACTAGAAAATCGGGCCCTTCAAAATAAAAGTTTGACTTTTTCCCCAAAAAAAAAAAAAAAAATTCAAATTTTTCAAAAAAAATGTTCTTCACTCACACATCCGCGACCCACTCGAAACGGGTCCGCGACCCACTTTTGGGTCGCGGCCCAACAGTTGAGAACCACTGCTCTATGGCACGTCTCTTTATAAGACGTTTTCGTATTTCCCACAATTAGAAGTTGCCAGTATTAAACTGTGTACACCCTGGAGGTTTAGGGAATACGAAACACAGTGGTGTTATCAAATTTAAAACATATAATTAATAAATGGGTGAATTAATATACCCACATGACAGCTAAGGTCAGAAGAGCTTTATTTAACAGCTGGTCTTATGTCTGTGACCCCTCCTGTTGTTCATTGATAAGCCTGAAACATGCACTTGTCAAGGTTCAGAGGCACATTTAGCAAATATGGCAGTAGCCATCGATCATCTTCAGATAAGATAAGATATACTGTATTGATCCCAAGTTGGGAAATGTTTTTGTTACAGCAGCATACTACTTTGTTCTACTCCACTACAATTCAGAGGTTAACCTGGTATTTTTACTCCACTACATTTATTTTAGTTACTTTGCAGATTCTGATTAATGATGTGAAATATAAACAACCCTTAAATCAGACTTTAGTTACACCTGAGTCAAATTCAGGGAAGGTGATTGTCAAGTGCCAAAATAAACTATGCAATATATTGGACGTTAAGTACTTTGTCAGACTTCATATTTATCTGTGGATAACCCCAACATTTTTTTTTATTCAAAATAAGACCTTAACTTAAAGTATTCTTTAATGTTTAAATAAAGCCTTATTAGTTTGTCTGTTTTGCACATCCTCCTGCTAATATCTTTGGACGTCCTGCACTAAACTGTTTTATTGTAGAGATCACTACAGTATCTTCTTGATATTTTCTATTCTATATTTCTATCATGCCTTCTACTTTCCCCCAATTGTGTATGCAGGCTACTCTTAATATTTAAATGTTTTCATCAAATAAAAGTTATTCAACAACAAAATTCAATAACGTGCTTTAACCACTAGGCGAGGCGGTGCGTTTTAAAAAACCTGTGGTGTAGTTAATAAAACATAATAATATCAAACATAATATGACTATTATTAACTTTATTGTGAAATTAAAACAGAACTGTAAAGGAAAATACAGTTTCAGTCTCTCGATTTGAAGCTTATGCATTGTACCATGAACCTGTATAGACCTGTAACAGTTAACTGCATGAGGAGTTGGAAAGGGAGTAAATAATATCTTTAAAAACTACAAAAAAGTCCCTTTCTATCAGCTGTGGTGTAAATATAACCTATCCACCAATTGGATCAAATATAAAAGTCAGCCGAATTAGTGTTGATACTGCAAGGAGACGTATTGTGTGAAATGAAATGGAAGATGTTGTTTAATTGCTAATATATTTATGATCCACGTCACGTATTCAGTTTTGGCGGCATTTCTTACAGTTTGTCAAAAGGTCTTCTCGTCAGGGCTCTATTTAAGCAATAGCTCACGACAGGCCGTGGTATATGCTCATTATATCACAGCTAAGGGGCGTGGTTTGGGCCCGTTGGGCTGTTTTTCTCAGACGCGGAGGGATACTGACTTGTTGTGAAAAGTAACTTACAATTCTACCCGTGGTATACGCTCATAATAATCAATCAGATTGCTTGATTTGACTTATCCGTTTTATAAAAATAAATATATATGGCAGATATGTAATATTTAATGCAGCCGAACCGTGTATTACAATGCCGTTATGTGATGACTTTCAAAGAGAAAAGCAAGAACACTCGGAATAAAGTATTTAAATAAATGTTTTTCCGATTTCATATCACAAACACCATTTTCCGACATGCATTGCGGCTAAAAAAATCGATGTTTTAGCCTATAAAACCTCTGAAAAAAGAAAGGTGTCTCTCAGAATCGAAGGAGAAAAACCTATGGGAAAAACACAAAAGCATTGTACACAATTTAAACCAATAAATGTCGTATAATTAACAAGGATAAACTGATGTTTTTTAGTTGATGAGTGCTGCAGATATCACTGCTAAATCATTTGATCATTGGTTTTATTATGAAAACGTTGAGACCGGAAATACTGTTTTCAACCCGTAACTTTACATGGAGGCTGCCGCATACCTCAAATCATCTTCGTAATATCTATCAAACTATATATCCTACATATCGACTGGACGTGGATTCTAAAAGTACAATATACACTTCTCGCTAGAAATCTAATCAAAAAGCGTTTTAATGGCCAAACTATCCCACAATTTAGGATTTTACAGAGAGGGTTATTTGTGAATAAACGACCATCTGTAACGTTTGCATTCAACGGGAGCACTAGAGGGCGAAATCTTTAAAATGTAATTATAGGACGTATTAAGCGCTTGAACAAACAACATTTTTGGTCGCAATGAGGGCCTGAACAATCGGCCCATTTGGTCGTATGAGATGGAGGACTTGTTGGGCCAGTGGCGTGTGAGTTTGTGTGAATGTTAGTGTGCCTGGGCAGGTGGCATCTTTTGTGGCAACATCTGTATGCATGTGTGTGTGAATGGTAAATGCTGACACTGTTAGTGCTTAAGGAATTTTGAAGACTGGAAAATGGTGTTATACATGCAGACCATTTACAGGCACATGCTCACACACTTCCAAACCAATGTTGCACCTTTGAGAAAGATGCAGGATGTCAGCCCTGGTCTGTTCTAAACATTTTGAATCAAAGTGCGAATCCTTCTGAATTGCACTGCCTCTAAAGGACTTTCCAGCTTCAGGATTTTAAATTTGCCGTATTAGCAAAACAAAAATGGTTGCTGGTGAATCTTATCCAGGCAGCAGTAATAGCTATAACTTTTCATTCAAAGCTTAGCAAAGATTATAAGTATATGTATTTATTTTCAAACTTTTTATAATAATATTCTAAATCCAGTCTTAGCCTGGATTTGAAAATATTATTATATAAGCACCCTTTTAACTTAATACAACTTAAGAGGCTAACAGGTGGCCAGTAAACAAATGTTCCCAAAGTTAGCAAATCCACTAAAACAAAATGTAGCTTTTTAAAAAAACTAAATGAGCTATTCAACTTTAAAAAGGGTTCATTTTTTTTTATCAAATACTCAGAGTAAATAAAACTCAAGTTCTGCAGGGAACATGGGCACCCCTCTTGATGTCTTTACATTAAGCTGGTCTGAGGGCACTTCATTATGGGGGCAGAAAAAACGAATAGTGAACATTTTAAGAAAGCAGAGTAAAGGGCTTAAGGATGAAATAGTTGTAAGTAGTTAAGTTTAATTTATTTTTGCCCCCATCTTTTTGGATAATTTCTGGAGCAAATTATTTTCCAAGAAAATACATTAAAATGTATCCTATACAATTATGATTGTGTGTTGGAAACATTAAAGTAACATTTATATGTTATCATAAAAACAATCTTAGTTTTTCCACAGTTACCCTAACAGAGCATGCAATACAAGAGCAGGAAAATGAAAACAGAGGAGGATAAAAGTATAAAAGGATATAAAGATTTGCAAGGGATAAGAGAGGGTGAGAAGGGATGGATGAGGTCAATTAAACTGAATTTGAAACAAAATGATGAAAGTGACAGTGAGATGACACAGAGAGTGATGAAATACGCCGTGCTTTAGAGGAAACAAAACAGCAGGCAAGATTTGTACATCAAAGTTACAAAAGAGAAGTACAACATATGCAGCATAACTTATGTGTAATAAGGTCCATTAATGCTTTGTCCTTAAAATCTTCTGTCATTGAATTTGCACTTGTTGTTTTTGATTATGTGTATGATCATTACAGGGTGCATATTTTGTCCAGAAACCTTATTATTGTGTCACTTAGCTCCAGGTAGGGCTCTGGCTCTGAGTGCTGACAGAGTTTGTCCACAAAGGACCAACTTGCCAAACAGCCACCCTATAATAACAGGCTGTAGGTTACGCTGTGGTTGCCATGGAGTCTCCAGGGGTGACGGGCAGAGAATAGATCATGGTTTTTGTAATTAGAGAAGATTGCTCATGGTTTCGTCCACAGCTGGGCAAAAAAAAAAAAAGCTCTCATGCAAACACAAAAACACACGGCTCACAGTGATGGTGAGAGGCTGCGGGTCACAGGTAACAGAGTGGGAGGAAAGCGAGTGTCAAACATCAGCAGGGAGATATACAACAGAACAGATTGGTGGGTAGTTATCATTATGGCAAACAGACTGTATTTCTTGGTTTAGATTTGGTTTAATGAGTGGTTGCAGTGAAGTCAGGTTCTTAATACAAAACATCAAAAACAAAGCTATCATCTGCATACACAGACACTTACCCCAACCCTAAAGCTGCCTTCATGATGTGTCAATTGCTCTTTGCTCACCCCAAAGTAGGTCGCAGAGCCTTCCGTTGAAAACAGCCAGTTAAGTTTTGTTTCTATGGTTACTGTTAGAGAATATTTCTTCTCTCTTCCTAAGTGTCAAATAATAATTCTTCCTTACTCCTAAGATATTTAACTTTATTGCCTGTTGACATTTTACGACCGAACCCTAAGTCTGTTATCTGTCTTAAGGAATGGGAAGTCTCAGCTATTGTTGACATTACCTGTTTTATGACCGGTCAACTCTCGGTCACAAAGCCAAAGAGTCAGATAAGTGATTCAGTGTCTCCAGGTGTTCACGTATACCTTCCCCCAATATGTGGGTTGACTCTCTGTAAACTAGTTAAAGGGTCTACCAAGATGTGAGGCGGATCAGAATTGACATGAAAACCCACCCGTGCAGTCAGAACCTTTGACTGTGTGACTTGTGATGTGAATTTCTCCGGCCGATGCTTGTAATAAACTACCAGTGTTTGACATCAAAGCTCCAACTCTCCTCGTGTCTCTCTGAGTCCTGACTCTCCATTGCTGCCGAAGTTTCCCTTACAGTTACCACCCTCGCTAGCTTGTGCTGTTTAGCACAGCTATCACCTGATTGGTTGCCAGTCAAAAGGACAGCAGCAATCGAGGTCAAAGTTCAAGTCATTTGAACTTTGGGCAACACTCGGCTACAATTACACACTGTGCAAAGCGCCGAATCAGGCGGCACCGCTCTCCTTAGAAACACAACTGCCGCTTTACCAGTTACAGCTTAACCCCTCAGAACAATACACAAGCCCTGAAGGTAAAAAGGAAATATTCTGCGGATCTATTCCTGTGTGTATGACTTAAGAACAAGTCAAACAAAAAGTCCCTGTCTTAGTTCTCGGTATGATTAAATCATTATTGACAGATACAGGGAGCAGGCATAACTTTATTTCTGTTTCCATGTGGTTCATTTGCGGTCTTCAAAAGAGGTGATGTTGTGACCAATCAATCAATCAATCAATCAATCAATGTTTATTTATATAGCCCAATATCACAAATGTTACATTTGTCTCAGTGGACTTCACAGTTTGTACAAAATATCAGTATGACAATACGACACCCTCTGTCCTTAGACCCTCACATCGTACAAGGAAAAACTTCCGAAGAAAACCCACAGTTTAAAGGGAAAAATGGGAGAAACCTCAGGGAGAGCAACAGAGGAGGGATCCCTCTCCCAGGACGGACAGACGTGCAATAGATGCCGTGTGTAAATTGAAAAGATAATACATTTGCAACATAGGTTGTATGCATCTGCTTGTATATATGTCCAATTTCTGAATCTACAGTTTATCACCTTCAACTTTATTTGGTTAACTAAATAAGTAACAGCAGCATATGTATCATATCATTTCCAATTGATTCTATTACATGAGCAGATTTTCAAGTGGATATTGACTCAGGTATGCTTTGATTATGCTGTATCGGCTCTGTGATCAATTGTGAACTGTGTATAATGTGAGTAAAAGTCCAAATGTCTTGGGGTGTTTAGTTCAATATATATTCCTTTTTCACCTTGTTAATATTTATTGAGCAGAGAAGCAATATTTTTTAAACTGGCTTTTTCCAGATTATATTTGGATATCTTTTCATGTTATATGGAACAAACATGTTTGGAATATGCTAAATCATTGAACATGACTTCTGGGCATTTTTTTCTGCATTTAATCTCAATGAAAATAGGTTGTCATTGTGTATTACAATTCTCATCACACTGCTGTGACAAAGGAGCTGTTGGAAGTGTAAAAGCTCAAGTAAAATCAATTAAGTATGACAGACGGTTTGACAGGTACTTTCTTTGTGCGATTTTTAAATTGGTTCACGCACAACACACATCATGCATGGGAAATAATTTGCTCTATTATAGACAGGGGTGCACATAACTTTTTTGCCCTGGTTCTCAAAGGAGGATCTGAAGATGTTGCTTGGTGCTCATCCTTAAAATGAAATAAACCGTAACTTTTGAGGGGGTCTTGACTTTATTTGACACACGGCACTGAACACACATGCAGAGGTGAACACAAGACAACATTAGCACGACCAGTAATCCTACAAGCTGTCATCACTACCCTCCTGACTGTTCTCCTCACTGTTCTCCTCACTGTCTTCCTCTCTGTCAGACATGGTAGCTGATGATTTAGGCCTACTACTTTCTCTCTGGTTGAGTCTGCGATTAGCTGCTGGTTTTGGGTCGAAAGTCTCTGTTGTCATCTTAGAAAAGTGGATGTAATCAAATAAGTATGTGAACATAACCAATAACCTACCATAGCCAATAACAAATTAATGTAACTTATTTTATTTATGTTGTTCATTCATATCTTATTTTACCTTAACATTTATTTTATCTTTCCAGTTTTAAAGGATATTTTTGGTTACTGTCCTATAGTATACATTGGAATGATTTCAAACCTATTTATCCCAATAATTATAAAGGAGTGCCTTGGAAATATTGTGACCAAACCGTTTGAACTTAGACTAAAGTTCACTATCTAAACACTCAAGAGTCCTTACCTCACTGAGCTGTAGTTATCAGCCTCTCAGTCTGACTGGAGAGGACTCTCCCTCCACATTATTGTAGAAACATCTTCTTCTTATATCCGTTAAAGCAGCTAGCACCAGATTCTAATAACAACAGCGCCAGGGTGCCAGATAAGCCAACATCCCCCATTTTCATCACCCCGTACAGGGCAAATGAAACGTGTAACCGGGGTGAAAAGGGTGTTACATTGATCTTTGGGGGAACGGAGTGGGGGCAGGTGGGGGAGGTATGGGCGAGCGGAGAGAATGAAGAGATAGGAGAGAGAGAGAAGGGGAGGGGAGAGAGAGAGCGAGAGAGAGAGAGAAGAGAGAGAGCGAGAGAGAGGACGAGAGAGAGAGAGAGAGCGAGAGCGGGAGAGAGAGAGAGAGAGAGCGAGAGCGAGAGAGAGCAGAGCTAGTCACGAGAGAGCGCGAGATCTCGATCTACTCTCACGCTCTATACTCTATTCTCTCTCTCTCTCTCTCTCTCTCTCTCTCTCTCTCTCTCTCTCTCCTGTCTCTCTGGTGTGTGTGTTTTTTTCAAATGACACAGTGCTCTTTTTTTGGCGGAGGTGCGCACCTGCGCACCAGTTATGTGCAGCCCTGATTATAGACACCTTCTGATGTAAATCTATACACATGCACTTTTCATTGTGGTTGAATGTACTTTATGTCTACCTTTTATCCACACACACCACACACACCACACACACACCACACACACACACCCACACACCACACACACACACACACACACACACACACACACCACACACACACACACACACACACACACACACACACACACACACACACACACATACACACACACTGCAGTGGCCTTGAATGCAAACATTTACAATTGTCACTCCAGCACTCTGGCTGCCATTATATTCCACTACGTCATTAAGTGGACATTTATAAGATCGTCATTACAATTTGAAATAACTTCCTATTGTTCAAATTAAAGTGTCACTCATTTTAGGCCTGGAGTCCAAATGATGAATACAAGTTTGGTGAAAGCCATTAAGAGAAAGTCCCTCACACTATTCAGGATACGAAAAAGTTGCCACCACCATTTGGCATTTACACTGACATCTATTCCGTCGTACTCCTAGCTAACACAATTAGCTCGTCCATTCTATAAGCCAGTGATCTTATGTTGGTCATGATGAGAGGGAGGGAGACACAGTTTCTCTGGACCAAGCTCTCCTCATTCGTCTCTTCTGTTTACCCTGCATCCTTTGTGTACTTCTTTAGATTTCAGTGGGGAAAGCCGTGTGTTCCGACCACCATGCTAGCCTGCTTAAACTTAGTCGGCATAAAATAATCTAATCGTTTCCACACTGGTAAAAATACAAATGAGGCTAAATGGAGAGGCATATAATGTATGTTGAGTGAAAAGCTCCCTCAATTAATATCTCATTACAGCACCAGACATTTACATTGTGCTAAGTGTGGCTCTTTGGAATCAGCACTAGTTCCCTGGTGATTTATGCAAGGACTTTATGCAAATTCCTTCCATTATTTCCTGGCCCTGCCTCCGCACATGATGCATTGCGACATGGATTTTTGAGATGAGATGAGCTTTGTCATTTATTTAATATACAACAGCAGAATTGTGCTGAGCTGCTAACTATAACACTTGTGTTGAGCTGCAATCCGAGTGACACATTTATTATTGCTTTATTCTTCACAGTTTAAGTCACAGCTTTGGGGATGTGTCATTTGTCTGGAGGGCTGAGAAGCTCCCCCTCTCCTCTCCTCTCCTCTTGATTCCACCTCTCCTCACGTCCTGTATCTTCTCCTCTTTCCTCACTGTCCTTTCAACCTTCCCAGCTGGAACACTGTGTTTACTTACTCAGCACTTCCTCATCTCCCTTTCTTTTGCTTCTCTCTATTTTCTAATGACACTGCAGTAGTTGGGGATGTTCGCTGTGTCCTTGTGGGAAGTTATTCAAGGGTTATCTCAAGGTTTCTCAGCCCTGGGCATAAATATTTCAGGTTGTTTGGATGTGAACTGATGAGACAGATGGCAGACTTGACAGCTATACCAGAAAGGCTGCGATGCATGACTTTCTCTGGGTGTTTGAAGAGGTGTTATTCCTGAATTCACCCCACATTAACCTGCGAGAGAGCAAATGTCTAATGACTGCATGGTTGCACCAACACAGTTTATTATAATAAGCTCCTTAAAGGTGTTAATTTGTCTCTCTGGCTTGTGTCTGTGCAGATGGAAAGGTGTACGCGTTGGGAGGAATGGGAGCCGACACAACGCCACAGGCTCTCGTGAGGGTCTATGAGGCGGAGAAGGACCAATGGCAGCCCATGATTTCTATGCCCACGCCGCGGTACGGAGCCACGCCCTTCGTAAGAGGAAACAAAATCTACATGATGGGTAGGAAACAATTTCTAATCTAATTGTTCTCCTTTTTAGTTCATAATTTTATAATATATAAAATATAATTACTTTATTTACCAATACTCTCTGTTTCGCAAGTGGTTCCATGAATTGGCTTCAACATTATGTGAAATAATCACAATCATCATATTTTGATTTGTAAATTTGCAGATAAATACTCTGCAAAATATAAAATGTGTGAGATAACCACATGTAGGTAGTTGTTGCATTGGATCAACTATTGGATTGCCATAACATGTGCAAATACGACATTTATTACCCAAGAGGATTAATTATTCTTTCGTGAACTGGAGTTTATTGTCTGGCGAAACAACACGAGGTAAGCATTTGTCGTTGAACATTCTCAACAACTGTTAAATAGATTGCGATAAACATGTTAACAATTTCTTTGTTTATATAGCACCAACATCAGATCAAAATGTACATTTCTCAATTCAGAATAACATAAGCCTTGGTTGTACTTTGTCTGATGCTAATGAGCAAATGTTGAATGCTAACACACTATACTAAGATGGTAAACATGGTCAACATAATATATTTACTACTCTAGCATAGACACTTAAGTACTTTTTTCTAAATAACATACTTAAAGGCATAGGCGGCGCGTGAGGCTCAGGTTTGGGAAGGCTAAATAACTTTTTTTTACCTGACGCTGCCCGCCTCCGGCGTCTATAGAAAAGAGATCAACTCAGTGAAAGCACCGCCTGCTGACCAATCAGAGCTCAGTGTGCGGAGTTTAAATCTATCAAGTCATATTACAGGATAAAGGAAATACAGTTTAAACTGCCGTATGTAGAGAAGATGCCGACGTGTCGCACTTATCATTCATATCACATCATCGATCATATAATATCACACTATTTCCTTATCTGATTCAGCTTCTCGAGCCGTATCTGGCCGTGCAACACTTACATTGTCACATATACTGTATGCAGACGTATTATTTTAAGCAACACATTAAGTAATTAAAGTCAGATCCACTCGTGTCTTAGATGGGGCAGTGATATCGTAAAACTGTTGTACGCTTTCAAACACTCTGTAGTTATTTTTTAACCAGTTGTTCTATATTCACCTTGCAGGTGCAACTATGTTGCTTGTATCCTGGATTATATGTTTAAGTCATGGATGTTTAAAGTTCATATTTGTCTAATATTAGTTTATTTTTTCATTAATGAAGTATGACACTGCGCTGTCAGTACACTTGTCCCTGTTTGTGATTGGTCAAATGTAGCTAACCCCGCCCCTTTCACGTGAACGCTTTCAGCTGGAGAGAGAAACCCTGGCTTGATATACCGAGTTGATAACCAGCGTCGTAGGACCGCTTAGCGAGATCTCGTTTGTTAGGGTTAGTTAAGATAACTCAAACATATCCAGGGTCTGTTGAACTGGCTTCGTAGTACAGGGCACAGGTGGCTGCATAGCAGCGCTAATGTCAAAGACACAAACATTATACATTATATTTTTATTTTACCAGGATGCAGTGACACAAATATTTGGGAAGGCTTAGCCTTCCCTAGCCTACAGTACCTGCCGCCCCTGCTTAAAGGAGACCTATCATGCAAAATGCACCTTTGTACGTCTTTTATACATGAATATGTACTCACCAAGTGTCAGAAAACACAACCCTCTCTCTTTTCCTCCATACCCAAATCTCTAAAAACGGGGCTGCAACGGATCTGATACAGACTGATACAGATTTGAAATTGTTCTGACATCAGAAACGTGGTGCTCCGCCTATATGGGCAACTATCCACCCATCAGGGGAATGACAGCTTGCGTGGCATGGTAACAGCATCGTAACATGACGCTCATGCCTCGCCCCCTCCTTTGCAGAGGGGCGTGGTCAGCTGCAGCTCATTTGCCACAGAATCAACCCTTGCAAAAACAGGGCTGGAATAGAGCAAATAGAGCGAAATGAGGCATGGCTAAAATGCATGATCTGTTTGGTATTTGTAAGAAAAAACTTCACAGACATGTTTTATATAGGTTTGGACCTACAATATATTATTCAAATATAGCATGATAGGTCCACTTTAAGTAAGTTATGACTTTTTACACTGATTCAGTTTTTCATTTAATCCCTTTAGCGACTTGTATTGCAACAATGCCATATGCATTTAGTAGTTTGTGCCTTTTATAACATGCATTTTAGTGTAGGGAAAGTCATGGCTTCTCTTTTTTACCTACAGAAATAAACCAAATAGCTTACCTCGTTGCCATTGGGAGCATTGTGTTAGGGTTAGGGTTAGCTTAGTAGGCAGTAATCAACTATTGGCAATCTTGATCACTGCAGGGAGAATCCAAATTGTTAGGCATTGACTGCATCAATTATAACGGAAGCAAATTATGGGACGTAGTTTAACCTGTTCAGCCCGGGATCTTGCAAGAAACAGCGTCTGAGGGCTTCTTAACATTTAACAAACTATGAATGTGTCAAACCCACTTAACGGGAAGAAACTGAGCTACCTGACGATATGAATTTATTTTACCAAAACACAAGTCTAACGCCAAGCCTCTGAATTAGCACTAAGCGAAAGAGTGCTAACGCACTTAACACATAACTCACGGTAGAATATTTTATTTTTCATCGGATCTACACAAACTATATACAGGGTTCATGGGCGCGGGAAGGGGGGTGCTGAGGGCGCTGCAGCACCCCCTAACGGCGGGCAGGGGGTGCGGAGCTCCGCTGTCTGAATTATTATTTATTATATAATAATTATTATTATTTGGTTATTGTTGCTCCCGCTGTGCATAATCTGTGTAATATGTAGCCAATAAACCTGGAAAAGTCATGGAAATTCAAAATGCAAATTCCAGGCCCTGGAAAAGTTTGGAAAACAATATTTTTCCCAAAGTTTTGGAAAAGTCATGGAAATGTAACTAAAGTTGCGTCAAATATAATTTACATTTTATCTAATCGCCGAAATAATCTGCGGTCGCGAGCTGTTATGTGCCATCATGACGCGCATGGTGTTATTTTTTAATATATGAAGCGCGAGCTGTGTGCTCGAGTCTTCCTGCCTGTCGGGCCGGCTGAACTCTGCTGCTCCGGGATGAGGGTCAGCTACATTATCTACGGTGCGTTCGTTAACTGTGCGGAGTCACTGTGGCACAGACTGAGCCGCTGGTGAACAGCTGTTAGAACGGGCCTGTTAAGCTCCTCGTAAAGAGACACAAAACTTGAACCCGCTATGCAAGAACACTGGGACGGAGACTTAGGTGAAGTGTAAAAAAGACTGGATTTAATAAGTCCACAAAAAACCAGGCAGGGGACAAAGCAAACTCTGAACAGAGTGGGGAGAACGTGGAGCAGGGCTGATACGGAGGTTGGGCTGGACGTGGCAGGCAGGACGGAATGGAATGTGGTGTTTCTGGAACAGGCAAAAAACAGAACCGGATTAGCATACGAAAAATGGAAGGAAGAGTATACGAAATAACTAGATAATCTAGTCAGCCGGAACTGGAGTTTACCACTGTGAGTTTACGAAGAACTGGCGAAGTCTGATGATCGAACCGGAGTTTTAAGCAGCAGCAGGTGAGTGGTGGTAATCAGGGATGATGAGAAACAGGAGCGGTGGTGAGTTGGCGGTAAACAAAAAGTAGGTAAACCATGCCCAGCCAGGAAGACAGACAAACAGATAGACAAACAAACAGAAAAAAGGAGAAGGAGATACCGCAATTCCTCACAGTACCCCCCCCCCCCCCCCCCCCCCCCCCCCCCCCCCCCCTCCCCTCAATGGGAGACACCTGGCGACCACCAGGCTTGTTTGAATGAGCCCTGTGAAAGGCCCTCACCATGATTGGGTCCAGGACACGGGAACGAGGAACCCAGCATCGCTCCTCGAGACCATAACCCTCCCAGTCCACCAGATACTGGAAACCCCTGCCCCGACGTCTGACGTCCAAAAGACGGTGCACCGTATAAGCACGGTGATCGTTGATAATACGGGCGGGAGGAGGGGGTAAGGCCGGAGGGCTCAATTCACTGGTGTGAACCGGCTTAATCTGAGACACGTGGAAAGTGGGAAGCTTCAACCGGACTGCGGAAGGGTTAATGATCCTTAGGATGGGAAAAGGACCAATGAAGCGTGGGGAAAGCTTCTTGGACTCAGAGATGAGAGGAATGTTGCGGGAGGACAACCAGACTGACTGGCCTGGGACGTATGGAGGAGCTGCCTTTCTGTGACGGTTGGCTGATCGCTGGTTCCGTGCAGAAGTCTGGAGAAGGGCAGATCGTGTATCTCTCCAGATCTTCTGACAGCGACGCACATGCTGCTGGACTGAGGGAACTGCTAAATCTCGCTCTTCTTTGGGGAACAGGGGTGGCTGGTACCCTAATGAAGCCTCAAAGGGGGAGAGACCAGTAGCGGAGCAGGTGAGTGCGTTGTGGGAGTACTCAACCCAGGAGAGATGTGAGCTCCAAGTAGAGGGGTTTCGGTCGGTGATGCAGTGGAGAGCTGACTCCAGGTCCTGATTTGTTCGTTCTGTTTGGCCGTTTGATTGGGGGTGATATCCAGAAGTCAGGCTGACTGAGGCTCCCAGGGATTGACAAAACTCCTTCCAAACTCGAGAGGTGAACTGGGGACCGCGGTCTGAGACAATGTCGGAAGGGATACCATGTAACCGGAAAACATGTTCTGTGAGGAGTTGGGAGGTCTCCAGGGCTGACGGGAGTTTTGGAAGAGCAACGAAGTGAGCTGACTTGGAAAACTGGTCTACTACAGTGAGGATTGTGATGTTGCCCTGGGAGGGGGGCAGGCCGGTAACAAAATCCCGTGTGATGTGTGACCAGGGACGACTAGGGATAGGTAGGGGCTGGAGCAACCCTGCAGGAGACTGGTGGGAGGACTTACTCCTAGCACACGTGGGACAGGCAGAAACGTACTCCAGAGTGTCCCTGTTGATCGTTGGCCACCAGAAATGTCTCTTCAGGAAAGAAAGAGTGCGGTTTACTCCGGGATGGATTGAGAACCAGGAATTGTGGACCCACTGTAGAACCTTGGAACGGGCAGCATCAGGAACAAACCGACGGTTCGGAGGACCATTGCCTGGGTCTGGTTGCTCTCTCAATGCCTCCAGGATGGTGTTATTAATCTCCCAAGAGAGGGCGCCTACTACATGACTCTTGGGAAGGATTGAAGCATCTGGAGGCTCGGGAGAGTCAGGAGAGTATAGCCTAGACAAAGCATCAGGCTTTACATTCCTGGAGCCAGGGCGGAAGGTGAGGCAAAAGTCGAAGCGACAGAAGAACAGAGCCCACCTGGCCTGTCGGGAGATCAGTCGCTTCGCCGACTGGATGTAGGAGAGATTCTTGTGGTCCGTCCAGACCAGGAAAGGCTGCTTGCTGCCTTCGAGCCAGTGTCTCCACTCCTCTAGTGCCAATTTAACAGCCAGAAGCTCCCTGTTACCAACATCATAATTGCGCTCCGCAGGAGAGAGGCGACGTGAAAAAAAAAGCACAGGGATGGAGGATGTTTTCAGGACCAGCTGTCTGAGACAAAACTGCTCCTACTCCAGTGTCAGACGCGTCCACCTCCACAACAAACTGCTTCTCTGTGTCTGGCTGAATAAGGATGGGAGCTGAGGTGAACAAGGACTTGAGTTTGATGAAAGCTCTGTTAGCCTCTGGAGTCCAACAGAACGTGATGTTGACGGAGGTGAGTCTGGAGAGAGGTGCAGCTACCTTACTGAAGTTCCGGATGAAGCGACGGTAAAAGTTGGCAAATCCCAGAAACCTCTGGAGCTCCCTCCTTGTAGTTGGGACTGGCCACTCCACCACTGCCTTGATCTTTCCAGGGTCTGCCTCCACCCTGCCCTGGCTGATGATATAGCCCAGGAAGCTGATCCGGTTCTGGTGGAACTCACACTTCTCCGCCTTAACATAGAGCTTGTTCTCCAGCAGTCTCTGTAGGACCCTGCGGACATGGTTCTCGTGTTCTTCCTGATTCCTGGAGAAAATCAGGATGTCGTCTATGTAGACAAAGACGGTTAAAGCGGTTAAGGAAGTCACGCAAGACGTCATTGACCATAGCCTGGAAAACTGCTGAGGCGTTAGTGAGACCAAAAGGCATGACCAGATATTCAAAATGGCCCAATGGAGTGTTAAACGCTGTCTTCCATTCATCCTCCTGGCGGATGCAGATCAGATGATAAGCGTTTCGAAGGTCTAGCTTGGTGAACAGGGTTGCCTCTTGGAGAGGTTCAAAAGCTGAGGTGAGAAGGGGTAATGGGTACTTGTTCTTGACCGTGATATTGTTTATCCCCCGAAAGTCTATGCAAGGTCATAGCGACTTATCCTTCTTGCCTACAAAGAAGAACCCGGCACCCACAGGAAAAGAGGAGGGACAAATAATACCAGCAGCCACAGAGTCCGTGATATAAAGCTCCATAGCCTCCCTCTCAGGACGGGACAGATTGTAGAGGCGGCTGGAGGGTAGAGGAGCTCCAGGGAGCAGATCAATTGGGCAGTCGTAGGGTCGGTGGGGAGGAAGAGAGAGAGCCCTGTCTTTGCTGAATTGGTAAGTAGCAGGAACACCAGTCAAATCTACAGATGCATCAGAGTAGACAACTGGATTTGGGGAAACAGAAGTTGAAGGTATGGCAGAACACAGGCAGTTAGCGAGACAGTGCTGATCCCATTCAATAATCCTTCCCTTAGCCCAATCAATGTGTGGGTTGTGAGTACGTAGCCACGGGTAACCCAAAACCAGAGGTGTGGAAGGAGAGGATATTACCTTTAACTGGATAAGTTCACTGTGGTTTCCGGAGGTGATTAAAGTCACAAGGGGTGACTGTGCTGTGACTGAGGAGATGATTTGTCCATTTAGAGCATAGGCAGTTAACGGTTCCTCTCGAGCAGGGGTGCCCAACCTTTTTTGAACCGAGAGCTACTTTTAAAGTTGCCAGTCTGCCGAGATCTCCCAGTCCAAATAGAGAGACGTAGCCATTACTGACAGCCTACTACCAGGTAAATACACACTTCTACTTGTATAAAACTGACCTTTGTACGATTAATACCTCATAAAATACTGCAGATCCTTTATCTTATCTCTTTCTAATCTACACACATACAAGTATTTAACTGAAGTTACACAACAGTGTTGTTGATACAGAGTTGGAGTTTATTCACACGTCACATACTACAGTGGGTAATGTTTTCAAGAAACATTGAACAGTGCTGCCACATATGACACAGGAAAAAAAGAAAAGACTCTGAACCCTTTCTTTGCCATTATATAAAAATAGTGTTGCTACAAAAGTATAAATTAGGCTTACTAATAAGACAACTCAGATCTGAAGCTACACAGGAATCTGCTGCCAAAGTGCAATAAATAAGACAAAATTAATAGAATCAACAATCAAACCCTTTTTTGTTGCATTTTAGTAGAGTATAAAAAGAAATGCCTTTAAAATAGGATGCAAGCAACAGCTTCTTAACCTGAATTGATAATAGACTATAATCAATTTAAGTTTGTATTCTTATACCATTTTGCACAATAATTATAATGAATAAGTTCAAACAAACTCAAACTTACTGCTGATTAATAACGGTATCTAACTTGAGTTTTTATTATATCAAAAACCTGTTGAAATGCTCCTGTTATTTTTACTGTCCCCCAAAAGCGCGTCGGCAGCCTCCAGGAATGTTTCTCTCACAACTTCGCCATCTTTGAAAGACTTCATGTGTTTCGCAACAACGTGTCTGACACGATAAGATGCTCTGGAGCAGCCTTGCTCTTGCTGTTGAGCCTGGTGAAAATGAACTGCTGTGCATTTAGCTGTCTTTTCAGGCCACTCCCCTTTTGGGAGCGTAGGGCAGAATTAGGAGGGAATTCCGTCTCGTAGAGTTTGTGCACTGTTTTGAAATGCCGCTCCTAAATTACCCTTCTTCGATAAAGCCACGCTCGCATTGCAGATGAGACAGATGGACTTTGAATTCCCTCGATTCTATTGGCTATATCAGTTAAAAAGAGATGTCAATCATCAATCGACCCTTGGGTTCCAGAGATATGGCAAATCCACCCAATTGGCCCCAGAGGTGGGTTTTTTTTTCTTCTAAATCTCTCTAAAAAGGTCAGGATTCCTTAAGCTTTTTGTCTGATATCCCATCATTCAAGGGTGGTTTTCACTATAAGTAATGGGTTTTTCTTTAGACGGAAACTATAATTTAATTTGTTTTACTATGTTCAATCTGAATTTACTTTAAAGTAAAAACATCTATGTTGATTCTGACTGTTCTAAATCCAACTCACAGGTTTATCATTGCTTTGAGAAAAAAGATGATTAATTTAACCCTTTTAGAAGTGAAGATATAGTCATTTGTTCTGGGAATGTCATTTTCGAGCCTGAAACCTGAAAAACCGGCTCAGGGTTAAGGAGGCATTTGCATTTTGTTGAGATTGGGTTGGAGTAATATGAGGTGTGATTTGTGCCAAAGAACGAACTCACTGAGCAAACAGTCGTGTCGATCGTCGCCTACCATGCCGTGACTATGCCGTGAGAGAAGTAACGTGACACTCTCATCGCCACCCCTCTCGTCTGAGAAGCTACGTGACGTCTGCGTCTGAAGTTACTTTAGTTTGGTAGTTATCACCTAATAACCCAGTAATGTTACAGCTACTTAGTTGCTGTTCAAGCTAGACTCTATTTCAATGTAGTTTTGGTATTCAAATAATGTTACACCTCTTGTATGCCCTGAACGCAAAAACAACCACAGACAAGAATATATTTTTAATAATCAAAATGATAAAGGCTGAAAACACAGGAGAAGCCTGTCTTCCCTTGTTCTCCGGGAGAAAACGCCACTGTATGTCACCAAGTTTCCTATAGTTTTGTGTGTGAAATAGATCGCTGCAGTGAACACGACTTTATGTATTTGTTTATGGTTTATTTGATATGGAGGGATGCAGTATACATAGAAGTTCAGAGAAAGAGCAACCCCTATGTTGTTTATTTTATTTCGTTTCATTTTGGCCCCATGGCAGAGGCAAATATAGAGTTAATGTGCGAAGATTATAATGTCCCGTTTACTAAAATATGAATTGTTTTATGATGTTTAGTTGACAAAATAGTCACTGAGCTACATTTTGCTGCACTCAAGCATACATCTGAAGACAAGAGTTGTGTCCCCCTTTGGCCACAAGGGGGAGTATACATATTGTATACAGTATATATATTGTATAATATATATATTTTGTATAGATGTTGCAACTATACAGAGCTTTGGCAATACTATATGTAACTGAGGTCATGCTAATTTAATTTAATTGAGTGATTGAGCTTTAAGTGAGCAGTCAGGAGGAAACAAAGGTTCGCCAACACATTACTCTACTGCTGAGAAAGGCTGTACAAAGACGTGAAACCATGTGCTGCAATGTCTGTGTATTTTTGAAGAATGCCAAGTAAAGGAAGAAAGTAATAACTCGCACTGAGTCTTAATACATTACTTTATTTCATTATTTTCCCCCTTCATTTGAGAAACACTATCCAATGATTTATTATGTTTGTGTTACACACACACCATTACTGAATTCATTCTAAAAACAAGAATAACCTACATACAACAATAGGGAGCCCTGGATCAAGGACGGACAAAACAAGGACACCACACATGATTCTTTTCCAATTACAGTATATTTATTTAAAGAGAGTAACTCAATTGTGATATCAGTTTAATCAGTAATGTGTGTGTAGTGTATGGGTGTGTGATGGGTCAGCAGGGCCGGACTGGGACCATAGGTCAGGCCGGGAATTATAAACCCAGTCAGGCCACTACCAGTTGTTTTTTTGGCGTGTTTTGCTGGATGTATCGTCAATATCTACAACATTGCTGCCCTACTCAGTTGCAATTTCCCTTGTGCTGGACCCTGAATCTTGACTTGTCTTGTCAACCTCCTCAGCATCTGCTGGTACTGAATAAGAACCAGCATTGGGATGGATTTAACTCTGATCAATAACTATAATAACTTATTGAGAGAACATGAACATAGCTTGCTTATAATGTTGTCATTACATTTCCTTTGGTTTTGTTCAGTGTCAGTCATAGCCTATTGAAACATTCCTCTGTACCTGCCAGTTCTGTCCTAGCACTGAGCTCTGCCTGCATCTCTCCCTCAGGGCCATCAGCATCATCTGGTAGTGGAACTGAATAAGGAGAACATTTAATCATTACATTAACAACTATTTATGAAATAACATTATTCAAGAACATATATTATGCAACACTTATTTATCACTAAGTTGACCCTGTATTTGCTTGTCACAATCTTA
Organism: Harpagifer antarcticus; assembly: GCA_902827135.1. Taxonomy (NCBI): domain Eukaryota; kingdom Metazoa; phylum Chordata; class Actinopteri; order Perciformes; family Harpagiferidae; genus Harpagifer; species Harpagifer antarcticus. The sequence continues at coordinate 8,930,087 of CADEHL010001049.1, read as the reverse complement.
AGGAGAACCCAAATGCAGCACTCGAGAAACCAAGGAGAATTGGTAATAAACTTTATTGGAGATTCCACTGGATCTGAGGAATACCAACCGAGCAGTTTAACGCACCGGAGGACAGCGGGCAGAAGGTGAGTCAGGGACAGGCAGAGAGTCAGGGAGTAAGCGAGGCGGTCAGCGTAGATACAGGCAGGGTCGGATAACAGGCCAGACAGGATAGTCGAGGGACAGGCAGGATCAGGGAACAGGCAGAGCAGGCAGATCGAGGACAGGCAGGGTCGGAACCGGGTAGGCAATCTAGTATCAAACGCGGGAAAGACAAGCATGAGGCGAAGTACAATCTGGCAAAGAGTGTGTGTAAGGTGCGGGTTTAAATACTGGCAGAAACTAATGGGTGCAGAAGAGAAAGAGAGTGAGCTAACGAGTGGGTGTGGAAAACAGGTGAGACAGGTGAATGGAAAACTACTGGTGAATGATGGAGCAGACTATGACAAGAATGATTGTCTCCCCTTTAGACAACATAACCATCTCAAGTTATTCACTCACAGTATGAGGGGTGTGTAGCCCCACAGTTAGCTGCAGTCTAACGGTTATATTACATATATTTGCCTTGAGTAACATTAAGGACATGTTTGGGTTTTGTGTTGCCTTATAGTCTCCAGTCACACAGGGCCTGCCACTAACTTAGCATTGGACTGAGAATCTGTTTTGTTGACAGTCGATGTGCACGTCAGGCTACAATATAGAAAGAAAAGTGGCTCATAATAGTGGCACTGACACTAGAAAAGTGGATCACATCACTCCGGTTCTGAGATCATTACACTGGCTTCCAGTCTGCCAAAGAATTGATTTTAAAATACTACTGCTTGTTTTTAAATCACTAAATGGCTTAGGACCGAGGTATATGGACGACCTACTCCATCACTATGAAGCATCCAGGAGTCTCAGGTCTTCTGGGTCGGGTCTGCTCTCTGTTCCGAGAATAACCACTAAACATGGAAAAGCAGCTTTTAGTTATTATTCCAACAATTTGGAACAAACTGCCCAAACACTTCCTATTTTTAAAACCAAAAACGCACCTATTTGCCGCTGCTTTTAATTAAGCTGCCCATACTCACATTACAGTATGCCTTTTTAGTCTTGTATTCTGTACCTGCTGTGTTTATTTATTTATTTAATTTCATTACCTTTGCTTATTATGCCTGTTTTTAAATGCCTTTTTAATAATGTATTTGTTCTTAAATGTATTTTGCTTTTAATCTGAAGAGCACTTTGAATCACCACGTGCTGAAAAGTGCTAGCCTATATAAATAAAATGGCCTTGTCTTGCCATGCCATAATGTTCGCTCACTTACTTTCTGCTTCGTCATTCTATACCATACGGGGGTTCGGAATAAATCAGTGATTTTAGCACATTTCGCTGCCTTTTTGATGCAGGATGGGGGTCCATCCTTCCACAATAATTAACCTTGCCGCCAGTTTCAGTCGGTCCAGTCCACACTAATGTAAACAGCAGCGCGCTGGTCTCGTGAGAAACGGAGAGTGGAACAACCAATCACATCTTCAATATTCTCCTGAAATTGAAATGTGCCCATTCGCTAGTCTGACAGCTGCGTGGTTCTCACTGCGCCTCATACCGGTGCAATTTCACAAATATATGCCGCATTAATGGATTTGGCCTGCAGTCACCGCATCTGGGCTGTATTACACACGTATTATTTTAGTCCTGTGTGTTTATTAGAGGCCATGTCAGCAGGCCACATCATATTATGCCAGCGTTGCGTTCACAAGACATACAAGCCACAAACTGCTACAACCTGAGGGACAGTGAATGAGACACACAGACACACCCACCTTGAGGGAGGGAGGGACAGCTGATCGCTGTGCAGCAATCAGCTGTTCCGAGCAGAGATAGGCCTAATCCCAAACCACTCCCTCGACCCTACCCCTCCGTGATGGAGTGAACTCCGTCTGTAGCCACACTCGCAGCTCAACGAGGCTCCCTCCTGTCAGATGGAGGGAGTAAATACAGCAGCAAGCTTTGGGACGGCCTCCCCTCTCTCCCCTCTCTCGGGCAGAAACAGGAAATGCCGTAACTGTATGTAACAACGGTTTCAAATCAGCATCTCTTAGACAAAAAGTTTAAATGAATAACTCAAATAAAACTCCAAACATCTTTCATTGTGTTTCAAAGCTCTTTTAGTTTTAAACCTGATGTTTGTAAGCTTCTTAGTTTTTGCAACAGTCTGTAAATATACCCAACTTTATAATAAAATGCACACATTCACCTTTTTCTAGACTAAACACAGGTATGATCCTAAGTTAAAAACATATGAGGTTATCATGAGGTTGTTAACATCGCAGTTTATCAGTGGATGTTTGCTGGAACTACTTGTAAACAGCCTGTTTCCTGACGGACACACACAGCGTGACTCCGGTCAGGTAGAGACCGGTCTCAAGTCAGCACCGCTGCAGACTCGCTGTTTGAGGGCTTGATAGCCCACTCCCCCTCCACACTTGTTGCTTTGAAACATCCCTCAATATGGCGGACCCTCCGCGTGAACGCGCAAACGAAGGGGTAGGGTGTTGGGGGCGGTTTGGGAATGGGCCAGAGAGAGAGCTGCTAGACACAACTCTTATTAATCCCCGTACCAGATACTATACAATGCTGACTGAGGGGAGACGTACGTTATTCACACGCTTATCCACACTCTTATCCACACGTACGTTATTCACGCGCATATACACACGTACGTTATCAACACGCATATCTAAGATAGCGCTTTCTAAGCTACGCCGCTGCCACGTGAGCGCATACTTTGAGCGCACCTATGATACGTCGCTGTGACGTCGCCTGTATTCTACGTCAACCCATTCAAAATTGATGTTGGCGTAAGTTGACACGTCAGTGCTCCGCTCAGTTAGCTTAGTTATCTGTTCTTTGGCACAAGTCACACCTCATAGGGTAACGACCCCTACACACGGCGGCGTGTGTTGCCGCTTGGCAGTTGGCGTGTCTTGAGCTTGGGGAGTTTACGCGACCAACGCGACCAATCACATGAATCTCTCCTGTCAATTGCATAAAAGGTTTTACATGTCACAATTTTTATGATGAACATTTATGACATTAATGTCTATGGTGCTATTTTACGCAACATTCCATGCTGGCTAAATACTGTCTATGCCTGTTAGCTGTCCATTCAAACGAAGTACACAGGATGTAAACTCCCCAAACAGGCGAAAACCAACCAGTTTCACCCACTGACTCTGCCACCTCCCTCCATGCCTTCGTTTTTAAAGCTCTAAATGGGCTGGCTCCGGCCTATATAGTTGAACTCCTCCAGCGCTACACCCCAGCCAGAGCTTTAAGGTCTGCTGACCAGCTGCTGCTGGTAGTGCCGAAGACTAGGCTCAAAACACGAGGGCACCGAGCCTTCGCAGCAGCTGGCCCGAGGCTCTGGAACACTCTGCCCCTCCATGTGAGGTCGGCCCAGACCCTAGGGGTTTTTAAATCATATCTAAAAACTCACTTCTTCTCTCAGGCTTTCTAGCTAGAGCGGAGCACGACTACTGACATTTCCCTGTGTATTGTTTTTTATATTTGCTGTTGCTAAATGACTGTCTTTTTTACAATTGCACTGCAGTAATATGTTTTTATTACATGTACAGCACTTTGGCTCGACCAAACATCGTTTTTTAAATGTGCTCTATAAATAAAATTTGATTTGATTTGATTTGATTTGAAACCAACACATAACTCTTACCCAGCAGACCGCTGTTTGTGAAACCCAGTGTAAATATGGACTTACAGCACAGCATATAATTACATGTGTGTTACAGATGGCCCTTCCTTCATGTCCCACTTGCTAGCTAAACGTGGCCCCTTTGCATCGTGCTCATATGACAGTTACCGCAAATATTGCCACTGGTTTCACCACAGGTTAACACTTTAAACTCATTAAAATAAGTGCTGTTGTTAGAACTGTTATGCGATATGCAAGATTGTTAGTGGCGCTCGCAAGGCTTGCCACTTCCATTTTGGCCCGGCCACTGTGGTGGAATATCTTTTATAATATTGGTCAAAAGATATTAAGTTTACTTTTAAATATTTTATTTAGCACTCTGCAGAGTGGATCCAAGCTGTGGCAATAGGGTCTGTTCTGCAGTGATGACATGGGCAAAGAGTCGCCTTTCTTTATACATTTTCATGTGCTATAAAACAAAAAAGAAACATCCTTCTTCGCTAAAGATCTGCAACACGCAGGCTTCTTCTTTTCTTGGCCATCTGCCTCCTATTAAGGTGTGATCCCACAAGTAAACAAGGTCCTTTTGCAGATACACAGTTTCTTTTGTCTTTTGCTTAAAAGTTGAATCCCTATAAAGTCAGAGGAGAGAATGATAGTAGTATTTTTCCCAAATACACAACTACAGTACCTGTACCAGGAGAAATCAGAGGTAACATGTCACATGTGCAGGCAATACTGGCCAGACCCTTTTCGCTGTGACGTCGCCTGTATTCTACGTCAACCCATTCAAAATTGATGTTGGCGTAAGTTGACACGTCAGTGCTCCGCTCAGTTAGCTTAGTTATCTGTTCTTTGGCACAAGTCACACCTCATAGGGTAACGACCCCTACACACGGCGGCGTGTGTTGCCGCTTGGCAGTTGGCGTGTCTTGAGCTTGGGGAGTTTACGCGACCAACGCGACCAATCACATGAATCTCTCCTGTCAATTGCATAAAAGGTTTTACATGTCACAATTTTTATGATGAACATTTATGACATTAATGTCTATGGTGCTATTTTACGCAACATTCCATGCTGGCTAAATACTGTCTATGCCTGTTAGCTGTCCATTCAAACGAAGTACACAGGATGTAAACTCCCCAAACAGGCGAAAACCAACCAGTTTCACCCACTGACTCTGCCACCTCCCTCCATGCCTGGCTCCTCCGGTTTGTATCCCGGTAGGTGAACAGAGACTGATCATAAAGCACCGGGTGATTCCCTACCGCTACGATTATTTTCTCCTCCATTTTTTGGCATATGAAGAAATGAACTGCGGTCTGGCTCTCCCAGCATACACGCAGTTTGATTGGCTAGCGCTTGTACTGGCAGATTTGCATAAACGGGATTTGATTGGCTGATGCCTCCGTCAAGGCGTCAAAAGTAGAACATTGCTCTACTTTTGCAGCGAGCACCACGAGAAAAGCTACGATTTGCTCCCACAATGCAGTTCGGCGAATCGTGACGTTACCCCATTCAAAGTGAATGGGCAGAAGCGTTGAAGCGGCGACGCACGCCGCCGTGTGTAGGGGCCGTAAGAGTTCTGTGTCAAACCATTCATGGTCCAAAATGCAGCTGCACGTTTGCTGACTGGACACAAAAAGCGCGACCACATCACCCCAATTCTGGCCTCACTTCACTGGCTTCCAGTTCAGTTCAGAATTGATTTTAAAATCCTTTTATTCGTTTTTTAAAGCTCTAAATGGGCTGGCTCCGGCCTATATAGTTGAACTCCTCCAGCGCTACACCCCAGCCAGAGCTTTAAGGTCTGCTGACCAGCTGCTGCTGGTAGTGCCGAAGACTAGGCTCAAAACACGAGGGCACCGAGCCTTCGCAGCAGCTGGCCCGAGGCTCTGGAACACTCTGCCCCTCCATGTGAGGTCGGCCCAGACCCTAGGGGTTTTTAAATCATATCTAAAAACTCACTTCTTCTCTCAGGCTTTCTAGCTAGAGCGGAGCACGACTACTGACATTTCCCTGTGTATTGTTTTTTATATTTGCTGTTGCTAAATGACTGTCTTTTTTACAATTGCACTGCAGTAATATGTTTTTATTACATGTACAGCACTTTGGCTCGACCAAACATCGTTTTTTAAATGTGCTCTATAAATAAAATTTGATTTGATTTGATTTGATTTGAAACCAACACATAACTCTTACCCAGCAGACCGCTGTTTGTGAAACCCAGTGTAAATATGGACTTACAGCACAGCATATAATTACATGTGTGTTACAGATGGCCCTTCCTTCATGTCCCACTTGCTAGCTAAACGTGGCCCCTTTGCATCGTGCTCATATGACAGTTACCGCAAATATTGCCACTGGTTTCACCACAGGTTAACACTTTAAACTCATTAAAATAAGTGCTGTTGTTAGAACTGTTATGCGATATGCAAGATTGTTAGTGGCGCTCGCAAGGCTTGCCACTTCCATTTTGGCCCGGCCACTGTGGTGGAATATCTTTTATAATATTGGTCAAAAGATATTAAGTTTACTTTTAAATATTTTATTTAGCACTCTGCAGAGTGGATCCAAGCTGTGGCAATAGGGTCTGTTCTGCAGTGATGACATGGGCAAAGAGTCGCCTTTCTTTATACATTTTCATGTGCTATAAAACAAAAAAGAAACATCCTTCTTCGCTAAAGATCTGCAACACGCAGGCTTCTTCTTTTCTTGGCCATCTGCCTCCTATTAAGGTGTGATCCCACAAGTAAACAAGGTCCTTTTGCAGATACACAGTTTCTTTTGTCTTTTGCTTAAAAGTTGAATCCCTATAAAGTCAGAGGAGAGAATGATAGTAGTATTTTTCCCAAATACACAACTACAGTACCTGTACCAGGAGAAATCAGAGGTAACATGTCACATGTGCAGGCAATACTGGCCAGACCCTTTTCACGAAATGGAACAATAGTGTATTTATCTGTTTCATAACTTCAATTTGTTGTAAACTTGGCCTCTGGGTTTCCACCGAGTTTCATTAAAATCAGACAAGTAGTTTATCCGTAATGCTGCTGACAAACAGTTACAGACACACCGAGCTGAAAAGAGAACCTCCTTGGCGGAGATAATGGAAATAACAAATCTCACAGCCCTGGTGGCACGTTTTCTTACAGCAATCTTGGGAGCCACTACTCCATTCCTACTTATATCTTTCTCCTCATTCTTACACACACACACACACACACACACACACACACACACACACACACACACACACACACACACACACACACACACACACACACACACACACACACCACACCACACACACACACACACACCACACACACACACACACACACACACACACACACACACACACACACACACACACACACACACACACACACACACGGTCTCTCTTTCAGGGAGGCAGAGTTCAGGTAAGGAGTCCGCAGGAGTAGAGACAGGACATCGATTGCTGATGTAATTCTTCAGTCCTCAGGTTCTGGTGATGTGGGACCAGTTTCAAACGATAGGCTACTCTCAGTGCTTATTGAGTAGATACAAAAGAAAGTAGCGGCAGGATCTCTATCCCTCTGTTTTACTATGTTGCTCTCATGCAGCACACACGCCTTTTGAAGCGAGGGATGTGTGTTCTGTTTTTTAACATAAGCCTTTCAGCACTGTGACTATCTGATGGTTTTAGAGCTGTGAAAGGAACTGATGGAAAAACTAAAATGTGTCTTCAGTGCTGACGAGTGTTGGTACAATCAGAAGGACAGTGTTGGAGTTAAAAGCTGCTATGTGGAAGAGAAAAGGGGATTTGTGCACAGTGCAGATCCTGTGTTTTGCTTTCCATCCGTGATTAGAGGTCACATTTGTTCTCATTATGTCTCTTTGGGGGACTGTTATTGCTCATTGACACTTGGTCAACATTTCACAGCACCGCTGAGAGAGAAATTGGAATCACACAAGGCAGGGTTTGATCATTTCATTTCACAGCGGAAGCATTTTGCAAAGCCATGAATTCATTTCACGCCACGCTACCAGCAACACCACAATCCACATTCATCACAAAGTTGCTGTAACATTGTGAGGGCAGGAGCTTTCCATATCGGTGGGGTTTTTTCTACCACGCTACACCGGAGGGGTTGAATAAATCTTTGCATATGTGCAGTGGCTCAGCACGGAAAAAACAGACTTAATTCAATTTGGGAACACAAAGTCTTATTTTAGATATAAATAAATACAAATAAAGTAGTTTGAATAAGCCTCATTTTCACCAGATGACACATTAAAATGTTGGTCGTACATGATTACAACCAGGCACATTTTTTCAGCAATGGATTCCGATGTATCCACTATATCTGTTATGTCTATTCAGTTCATATAAGTAGAGATGATTTGCAGGTAGTTAAGACTGAATGATTCTGAAATATATGAAACACTTCCATGCAAGTTATAACTTAGACCAGGGGTTGATATCGGCAATTAAAATCTCTCCGGTCATATTGTCCAGTGTATTTTTTTGTTGCCATAAGCACAATTTAAAGTCTATTCAAAATAGGCAACATAGACAAGTCGGCACCAGCCCCTCTCATGGATGCCCAAAGTGTGCAACGAGAAGCCGACAACAGCATAGTGCCTCCGGAGCGCACCAGGGCGACGCGTCGGATCGTTTTTGTTTAGGAAAGATTATATTTCTAATTCAGCTGCCGTACTCATGCCGCCTTTTTACTCAAATCCCCTCGATGTACACACGCCTATTGTTCAGTGCAACTAGGGCGCCACGGCGGTGCGCAGAGTAAAACACACATCACAACACACATCTCCACAAAGACAGATGGAGCATTATTTAACACGAAGAAATTATATCGATAAGATAATGAAATTGCTTTGTTGAAAAAGTTTGAATACATCAAACACTTTTTTACTATTAACTGTTTATAGTCTCTCGTACATGTCCGCATTGTTTAGTTATACAACAGCAATTGAACCAAAAAAAAAAGTTGGAAGCTGCTCTGATGCGCCCTGGGGACCGAACGTTGACTTACTTTGCTGTTGTGCTGGTTCTGGCTGGAGAGAGTTAATTGACAGCGATTACATACTTTGGGTTATGCAGGCTGTCATTTCTCAATAATAGTTTCAATAAATGATTCATCTACACGCCTTGATGATGTCTCCGGATGATGCACCCCAGGCTGACACTATTTAGTTCATTTATAAATAAATATATCAGGTAGATCATTTCGACCTGGTCATTTTAAGAGTAGCTCACAAGTGGAAAAAGTGTGTTATGTTTTCGTGCATGTAAATGGTCTGTGAATGGACTCTCAAAGAAAAAGCTCAATCCGATACAGATATTTGGTTCTTAAAGTTTGACTTTGGGCGCACTTCAGTTAAACCTTTGACACTTTTGACACTTTTGATTTAAGACCTGTCAAGTCTTTGGGAGATTCTAGTTATTTTTTTCTGATAACTTCTTATATTCAAATGAATGTGTTTGTCACAAAAAAGAAAAGAAAAATATAACAAAAAACAGATCGCGTTTAAAATAATCATTAATTATTTCCCGACTAGCATATTATATTGCAAAGATTTGAACAATCCCTGGTAAGTGCAAAGGAGATCAATGTTTGCATGGTGAGTTTAATCACTTTTGATCCTATTATACAAAGTTAAAAGTGCTACAGAATAATGTGATACTCATGTATTGCTACTTGAGAAGATTAGAATACCTTACAAAGTGTTGCTGCTTCCTCAGCTGCTGTTCTAGTTGGGCATGCATGGCAGTGGCAGTGGCTGCCTTAAATCCCCTCTGATTTAAATGCTGTGTTTCCAGGCAGAAGCAGACTCATCCAGTTTTACAATGGTTTTATATTCAGCGCACACGTGTAGCTGAAAACGGCAGTCAACAAGTCAATGCTGATAACAGATTATTCTGTGTAACAAAATGAAGTGCATATAAATACACAAACACCACACCTTTTATTTATGGTCTTGAATGCGGTAATGTGGAATAGATGAATGTATCACCACTCTTCAGCAGCTGCACAGACAGATAAGGAATTACAACATGGATAAATGACCTCACTTCCTCTCTCTTCCGCGCTTCTTACTTCTGAAGCTTGTGCCAGTAAGCAGCTGATCAATCAGAAACAGTCACTGTATATAGCAGCAAGTATCTTTAAGGAGTCATTGGATCTGCAATGTCAGTCTTTTAGTAAGACAGCAGATATAACTATAGGAAGAAGTGATAGATCCTGTTGTTGGCCACTTTTGTAGAGATAGTGGTGGCTGCTATAAAAATCCATCAGGATTCAAGCAACCGCAACAAATCAAATGGAGATGTATACCACTTGTAACGGAGATAGCTACCTGGGTCTGTTTAGGAGAAGATAGTGAGAGGGGAGAAATGCCCATTAATATTTAGCTCTGCCCTTTTCAGAAACTAAAGTGAAATATCTTCAAGAAAGCTCTTGATATTCTCGTGGTATATCTAGCAGAAGATGCCATTTTGATTTGTATGCTGCATGTTTGGTATTGTATTGTGTTATAGTGTGTTGCATTTAATTAGTGCATTGTTAGTGCAAAATATGACACTTTCAAAACAAGATTAAAGTCCAACTATCCAGAAAACTTCAAACGGACTTAGAAGTAGGTGAACATCTTTGGCACAAAGATATACAGAGGAACAATAATGTTATCTCATTAACTTAAACAATAAAAAGGGGGCCTAAAACTGAACCCTGAGGCCCACTGAAATAGTGCACATATCTTTGTGTACAATCCCAGCCTTTCAGTGAAGCTAGAGAATAGGCAGTTTCCCAAACATCAAGGATGAAAGACGATCACATTATCATTCAAACTCTGTGAACTATACCATCAAGATTGAACAGAGAATATACATACGGCATATTAAATATATATATTTATGTGTGGGTTGTTAATACCTCGCTATACCAAACATGTTATAATCAACAGATCTCTCTCTGACTCTGATGCCTCCGACTCAGTTCGACTCTTTGACTCGCAGCTGCTATCGATCTCCGTGCCACCCTGCCTACTCCAGTTGACCCCTTCCACTTTCTTCTCTCACTCCTCCACATTTTCCTCTCTCTGTATTACTTTTTGCACAATTTCTCTGTCATCGTCTCATTTTCCACCTCATTCTCCCTCTTTACTGTCTTTTTCTGTTTCATTGTCTTGTTCATGTTCCTTTCCATTCCTCCTCCTCTTTCCACCCTCACCAGCCCTCTCACATTGTCTAGCCTCAACCTCTCCTCCTTTCCTCCACCGTTAACACACTTACTGCCCTTCCAGCACATCACCTTCCGCCTGTTGTTGTATTTCACAAGGATAACTTATGATTTGTGGAAGTAAACAACTTGTAGGCGTCCTAAGGGAGCACCCTGCTGCTGTGCTTTGTTTTCGGTCTAAAATGAAATGTGGTCCCAGCACTGGCCTGCACGCCTGCCAGACTTGGACATAAATGCCAAGGAAACGTTGTGACAAGAGCAGGGAATTAAAGGAAATGAAAGTCAAGGACAAACTGTTTCACAGGAAAGATTGTATTTGTAAGTCATGCTCTTATTTCTGAATATATATTCCGTGTATCTTTATGATAATACAGACATGATTTGCTGTCCAGGGTTTTCCAGCATCATATTTCCTGGTACATTATAATATCTTAGGCTTTGTAGACATGTACGCTAAATGTATTTTGACCCAGAGCCTTTTGCTCCTTTGTGAAACCAGATTCCAGTTTGTCTTCTTGGGGCATACACTACTCCACATTTAACAGTAGCCTGAAGACAGTCAGGGCTGGCTCAGGCTTGCATTGAACCAGCCCCCAGTTATGCTGCTATAGGCTTACACTGTCAGGGGACTTTCTACTTTCATGTCTCTTCTCTTCCTCTATATCTTTATGCACTGATCTCCCAAAAGTGCTAACTCAGCTTTCCTGGAGATGTTGTGTCTTCAACCTGGATTGTTAGGAGCAGGTTGCCAGAACCTGGTTGAAATCCACATGGATATATCTTCTTTTCTTTATTTTTATATAAACATAATCTGTTCTAACTTTTGAACTCTCTATGATGTAAATGTATACGCATCTTAATCTGAACTCACGACACCTAAGCGTTTGACTTTAATCTCAGAATCATGAGAAAACTTTTTCTGACTTATTCTCTGAATGTTATCTTTTTTTTTTTACAAAATGTTGACTTCTCTCACAACTCTCAAAATTCTGACTTTTTTTTGTCAGTGCTCAATAACTTTTGGTCAGATCGTAATAAAAACTCCTAACATGTTGCTTTAATCCTCTTTGGGAGTTTTTCCTTGGGGTCTAAGGACAGAGGGTGTCGTACTGTATGCTGTACACACAGTAAAGCCATGAGACACATGTGTAACTTGTGATATTGCACTTTTTAAAGACATTGGATTGGTGCATTGACCCTGATTCTGGACCTCCTTCAGGTGGCCGTCAGGGGAAGATGCCGGTGACGGCGCTGGAGGCCTTTGACCTGGAGATGAAGAGTTGGACACGTTACCCCTGCATCCCCAGCCGGAGGGCCTTTTCCTGCTGCGCCACCAATGAGCGCAGTTTCTTCAGCCTGGGGGGCCTCCAGCAACCGGGGCCACACAACTTCTACTCTAGACCTCACTTTGTCAGTACCATGGAGGAGTATGATCTGGATCAGGGTAGGTGTACACCCAAATACTACTTTTTAACGAAGCACATTGGACATAAAACTGATCGTGTTAGGTTACATCACTTTTTTATTTACTCAGATTTGGTTTCTGATTGCATTTTGTACAGTCATTGTTATTAAAGTATCCCCTCCAACTCTGTTTATGATATCTTTTCAGAGATTTTGAAAAATATGTGTATTCCTTCTTAATGTTTTTATTTTGGAAACACGAGGAGAGAGAAGCTGCTTTGAATTCAGCTAGAAATAATTGTTGGTTGGGTTTATAACAATGCACGCAGTTCCAGCCTGGAGCACTTTGCATGGAGTGAGACCATGATCTGTGCTGTGCTCATAATCCACCTAAATGCAGGAAGATTATGCATGAGTGAGTGCACAATCAGTTGTTATAACATTTGAATGTAAGTCTGAGTTTGGTTGCACTCTGAAAGTTAAGCAGCCAAAACGATATAAATCATTACCTTGAAAAAAGGATGATTTGTACTTTGAATAGATACTGTAATAATAATAACATTTGCAGCAAATTGCATTTTAAGCAGCATTAAACAGAACAGAGATCCTCCATCATAAGATGTAAGTATGTCTGTTAACAAGAACAAGATGGGTTTCTGCAGCTCTATGAAACGTTTTGAGAACAATTGAAAATAATTGTGTCCTGCTTTGCATTTTTTAATACATTTTAGTTGATTGTTTTGGTTGGCATTTCTGTCACAAGTATGCTATTGGCTAAAGAGTGAATTGACAAAGAGTCCTAGTGATGGTGGAAGAGGTCAACTTTGGCAGTCTAAACACGCATTATATTGATGCATACAAAAATATTTCTGTACAAAGTACACATGGCAAATCAGCCCTACGCTGATGTTTCCGTTATGTTGTTATGGTCAGAGCACTGCGCTCAGAGTTCAAATTATTTACAACTTTGACCTAGTTTACCTCGGACCAACTAATCAGATGAAAGCTGTTACATCATGTGAATGCAGCTTAACCTTAGCGCTTAATCTGTCTCTAATTTATCACTACTTTTGCTAAAACATGATAAATAACTTCTCATTTTCCTTAATCCCCTCTGATAACATTTGTAAAAACTAGCAGAGCAGCACGATTAAAATATTATCCCCATTCTAGTTAGCATAGGGCTAAACCACAAGTTATCCGCAAGTCTCTGGTGCAAATGCTCAAAGTAGCACGCAACATTACAATTACCAACAAGAAGTGTCATATAAACTGTACAAACCGTAATCAACCCTCACACCTCCCATTCTGTCCTGATCCAAAGTACATTTTAACGAATTCATCTTGTATTTAGCCAGTAGGGTCACATTGATATGCAAGATGTGTTCTACACATACTGTACATGCCATACCAGTGATTTCCATAACACATCCCAGCTGAGTAAAGGACCATGTAAATCGGCAACATGTTTATTCATGCTACATATTATAAACCATAATTAACCTTCTGGTTTCTTTCGGGTTCTGTCCTCAGTAGAATATGCTTCAAACTCTTAAGAGACCATAATTATTATTGTTAAATATGTATCATCATACTTATCAAATCAATCAACATAAAAAAAACATCTAGTGGTAACCTTTTCCTCGTCCAGCCCTAATAGAAACACTTCTGCTGTTCCCATTGAATGTTCATTGAAATACATTTGTGATGGAAATTCAAAAAGAACAAATATACAAGCTTAAACCAAAGTTGTGTTATTTAATAAAGAGTTATAGCATTTAACAGAATCAAAATCCAACCAGAGAAGCAAGTGTATATATTTAAATGAGACTTAATGATACATTTACTACAACAACATGCTTGGTTGAAAATGGCGACAGATAATGGCATGCAGTAAGACAATGTAAGAAACTCAGGGCTGGCCGCTCTGCCTGTGGTCAAGCTTTCAGCAGCTAAGTATACAGGATACTGTGTGATGATACAAGAGGGTGCACTGACTCACTGTCATAACTGCACATATGTAGCTGCAGATGCTACAGGTATGCTAACACTGCAGGTGCACTGCAGGTATGTTAATTAGTTCATTAGAGAGGTATAGAGAGAACTCTGTTTCCTGTTGAAACCATATGTTACACATATGTTCTGAACATAATCTTAAAGAAACAAGCTCTGTTATGAATACAAATTAATTATCGTGCACCACTAATCACTACGTCATACACGCTTTTTGCTAGCGCTTCGACACATTATATGTGATTTTCTAAGGGATCCTTACATGCTCATCATTTACCCAACATTTTCTTTTGGTTAAAGCAGGCTCAATTCTGTGGAAATAAAGAGTTTAGGTTTTTCTGGCCTTGGCCTCAATCTTTATTGCAAACATGACTCTGAGACTCTAATGCAGCTTGTTAAAGGGGGATGATTAGATATGATACAAATTATGCTTTAACGGTTCATTGCTGGATGAATGGATCCAAAAGTCCATAAGGTGGCTGTTTGTGTGTGAGTGTGGATAGATGTAGAAACTGATGTGTTTCAGTGTATACAGATATAGGGATTATTTGGTTTCTCACTCATGGGGCCAGAATGTGGGAGTGTTGACATTTTATGTACAGAACATCTGTATGAGTTACTCATTTGCCTGCCTTGCTGGTGTTGCTCGAGTTTAATTTCAGTTTCTCACTCTTTCATCTCCCCTCTTTCTCAGAGGGGTGAGGGGTACCTGGCTTGGTGGCGGTGCTGTGATTGGCACAGAGATTTAAGTCATGGAAGCAGATATACAAGCATTCCATTAAAGCAACAATAACAGTTGCAATATGATTTCCTCCTGAGGCCTCCAACACACAACACAGCGCCTCCCAGTAAGACCCTGCTAAAGCCAGATGCAGATTGAACGGAATAGAGAGGTGCATTGATATTGTGTTTTTGCAGAACCACCAGGAAGTTAGCTCTGCAAGGGCTCCCTTGACAAAAAGCAATGGGATTTTTCCATAGAATTAGCAGAAAACTAAATCTGTGCCAAACACACATTTTGTTCAGCAGGATAATCCTCACATTTTAACACAGTTGTATTACTTTTGAAACATAAATTCAACGCCAGAATAAAAAGGCTAACATTAGGCTATAAACCAACTATGGCTAGGTCAAGTGGCTGCGCATCACCACCGCTACGCTAATGGCGGCTAATGTTCTTTGTGATGACGTTTATTGTTTTCAGTGAGTCACTTCTTAGCAAACACCATTTTCAAGACACATATACGCTTCAGACAAGTGTGGTGTTTACTGACATGTGTATGTCATATGTCAAAAGCTTTTGTTAACCGCAGATCATGTTGCATGCTTCTAACCAAAAACACGTAAAAAACAAATGTTGACTTTGGGATGAGGGAACCGGAAACCGGATGTAGTGAAATGCTGACTCTTATCCTGGTTTTAGGACTGCACCACTCTATAGAAATGATGAACGAAAAAGACAGAGAACATGAGAATTTGATATAGATTCATACAGTTTTGATTTAGTGTAACATTGGAATGTCTGGTCCAGTCTACAGAGAGGACAATCATACACAAATGTAAACGACAGCTGTTTTGTGATTATTTTTTTTAATAAAGGTTACAACCATATGGGCCTCTGGTAATACTGAACATGTTCATTACCTGTTCAACTATCGGGAAGCACTGATGACACAGAGTGGCGCAGGGTTAATAGATGTGGTTGTTTTCAATGTGAGTCACTGTCAATGGCGGACAGTTCCTAAGGTGGTATTTACTTTTTCTCGCTTTTTTATATTAATACACCAGTCAAATTCAAGGGGAAAATATTGTACCTTGGCTAATACTCTTACACGTTGAATGATATATGCTTGGGGGGGGGGGGGGGTACATTAACAACACATCTCTAAGCGGTTAACCAATCACAACAGATCTGGCCAGCTTACCAATCAGAGCAGACTGGGCTCTGGTTTCAGACAGAGGGTGAACAGAGGTGCTGCAGCAGAGGCAGTATGAGAAAAATAAAGAGCTTTCTGAACATTAAAGCATGGAGACATGTCCCAGGAGAGGCACTAAATACAAATATAAACCTGAACGTTTGCAAACTGTGTCATCTTTATGTTGCTATTACCTGAAATGTTATGTGGTCTTTACACAAAGTGGCAAATGGAGTGATTAGCGTATTATATAATGTATAAGTATTCAAGTTGGTAATTTACAGAGAGCCCGAGGCAACGACTCAGTGTGTACACACATAATATACCAGCAGATTGTGTGTGTTTTTTCCCCTGAATATAATAGACAGATACTGTAGTATACCATTCTCATGCATAGTGACTCCACTTTCAATTTAATTCAAGCATTTGTAACATCTCTATTTGTTGTTGAGGAAACAGCCTGGAAAATGAAAAGAAATTGAGAAGCCGGTTCTGTTTTTGTTTTTGTTGTTTATTCACACAATCCATTGCGGGGCCTTTCTCATTTCACTAATTTCCCCTCCTCGACTCCTATCCTCGTGTCTTAGTCCCGCCCACAGGAGATGCGAGCAGAGGAGCCGAGGAGGCGCAGCAGCCCTCTATCTGATGGACAGATCATGATGTCTTATATATTTATTTTTAATTCATTCACATTCATCATCATCATTCAATGAGACAATAACAGGCTACAGATGCGGACATAAACACACACATATATGTATATATATATATATAGGTAGGTATATATATATATATATATTTATATAAATATATACAATTTCAGAAGTATGAGAGCACTCACAGCATAATAACGTAACACTATCAGAGACTGGTAGTGGTCGCTACAATGAGGAAATGAAATGACAGTCCAAAAGTTTTATTTACAAGTATTAAAAGTAAGCAAAGGACACCAAACCAACTGAGACCTGTCTGTCCATCGCATCTACGCACACACTGTACCACACACACCTACAACTCCTAAAGCATATAATATCAGGCTACAGCCATTGTGTATTTTATTATGTGAAGCACTAAATGGTTTTAGACAAATATGGACTCTTTTTGTAGATATCTACTAAACTACAGCAAATACAGAGAGTAATGTAGGCCTCTTATACTGAGTGATATGTATTATACACATTGCTCTGCTTTCTGCACGGACCTCACAGCTGTTCTCAGTGTAAACATTGCGTCATGATGAAAGTTAATAAAAGTTAATAAAATAATATCCAGGGGATGCATGCAGGGCTGTCATTGGCTGAGATAAGTCCGGCCGTGCGTCACGACTCTTTTAAACATCACTGTTGCCGGAAATGCATCCGCGGAGGAGCCGTGGAGGAACCATCAGTGTATCCTCAATTATAGCTCCTTCAGAGAGCCTCCTCGACGCTCGATCCTCGGTCCTCGATGTGCATTTAGAGAAATTAGATGTCCTTCAACATGGTGCGCCGAAAACCATTTCCGGGTCACTACCGGAGGATTCGAGGAGTCGAGCAGGGGAAATTGGAGAAATAAGAAAGGCCCATGGTTTTCCACCTTTTTTATTTTGAAATGTGTTTCTGGTCCTGCTTCCTGTGTTTGCCTTCCTGTCGTTAGTTTCCCTGGTGTGTCTGATTGTCTTCACTTGTTGCCCTTGTGTTTCTGCCTCCCCTGCCTAGCTGTGTCTTGTCCTGTGATTACCCTTCTGCGTATTTAGTCTTGTCTTCCCCTGTGCTTTTTTTTAATAAAGCTCGCTTTTTGTTAACAAACCTTTTTGTATTTTTTAACTGCACTTGGGTCCTATTCCCCCAACCTGACAGTACGAACAGACCAAGTATGGACCCAGCAGTAATTTTTCAGGATGCTCTTGATGAGCTTTCGTACAAGATGTTGTGTATTTTTGGAGTGTGGAGGAGGGCTCCTTGTAAAGAGGCTCAGGAGGCCGCTCTTTCACATGCACGCCGGGAAGTGGCAGATAAGCCCTGGCTGGGAAGCTCACTACCAGAAATGTTGAGGCGCCTTCCTGCCCGTCGGCGCCTTCCTGCCCGTCGGCGCCTTCCTGCCCGTCCTCTGGAGCTCTCCCGTCGCCGCCTTCTTGCGCCCGGCCTCCTGAGTGCCCCAGTGGCTTTCGCCCTCGAGCCCGGCCCCTGACTTTCCCCGCCGCGGCTTTCGCCCTCGAGCCCGGCCCCCTTACTCTTCCAGCCGCTGCCGTCGCCCTCATGCCCGGCCCCCTGAGTTCGCCCGCTGCGGCCTTCGCCTCTCCTCGAACTTTGCCTTGCCCCCGGGCCGTCCGCCCGAGACCACCTTCTCAAACTCTGCCTTGCCCCAGGGCCGTCCGCCCGAGATACCCTCCTCAAACTCTGCCTTGCCCCCGGGCCGTCCGCCCGAGACCCCTTCCTGGTCCTCTGCATGTGCCCCCGGGCTGTCAGTCCAAACCCATCCTCCAGACCCCCTCCACCCACCCTTTTGGCCCAAGTGATGCAACTCTGTTTCTAATATGCAAAAAGACTGCAAAATGCATCTATAATTATGTTTAGTATTTTTGATCTTTCCAATCCAGACGAGAGATCTCTCTCGCCCGCCTGCTTGCGAGGGGGCGGGGCATGTTACACACACGCAGCTGCTACATGCAACACACACACACACACACACACGGAGGAGATGGCTGAGGGAACACTCTCCGAGGTGTGGTTAAACTTTACCCGTCTCGATGTGGACAATGCTGAGTCGTTACCAAAAGTGCAATAAGAGTTTAGCATGTAAGGGCGGTAACGCGAGCAATTTGTCAAAAGCATTTAGCAAAAAGTGCACCACATTCAGACGGAGAAATGCACCGTTTTCGACTGTCTTGCTAGCTCTGTAGCGTCATCCACGAGTAACTTTTCCACGTCAGGTATTATGTATGCTAGCAGCAATACACAAGGTTCAAGGTTCTTTATTTGTAGGGATACTCCGATCGATCGGTCACCGATCGAGATCGGCCGATACTCACTCTCTACCAATCGATCGGTGCTCTCTAAAGATGCCGATCGCGAGAGCCGATCGCATGACGTAAAATACATGACACTTTTCTCTGTGTGCGGCAAAACAAGCTCGCCAAAATGGCTTCACCGGTCTGGCATTATTATTATTTAAGGTGTTTAGTGTGTTTCGTTCCGCTTACCGGTCCGGTGGGCGGAGCTGCAGGATTTCTGCTTCACACACAAGTTGCATACCGCTATTTTACTGTCTTTTTCGGAGTTAGACCTAACACACTTAGCTATTTTATCTACCTCTGGAACAAGCTAAACTAGTCATTATAAATATATGTATTCTTCACTGTCGGGTCACTCATTACTGGATCAGTGAGCTGCATGAGATACTGACAGGTTATCAGGAGAGAGAGAGAGAGGGGGAGAGAGAGAGAGGAAAAGAGAGCGCTTCCGCTAATTTCTCCCGTGTTATTATCCAAAGTGAATGTAAACTTGAATAATGTACATCATTTGAATGTAACAATTAAGTTGTTTGTTGTTTGTGGAAGCTCCAGTGAATGAACCCCATTAACTGAGTTTAAACATCACTTTAAATGGAAGATTTAAAGTGATGTCGATGACGTCTTCATCGATGTTTTAAAGCGACCGACCCCAGTTCGTAGACGGTTCAGAGTGGTCCACTGCCGGCGCGGTAGTCGTCTCCTCCAATGGCGCTGTCTCCTGGGTCCCAGATGTAACGGTGGATTCGGGAGGGCCCGGCTGACTCCCACTCCTGCTTCCAAGCTGCTGCCAACCATGCATCTCTGGAGATGTCCTCAGAGGTGGAGTTGAGCATCTCTTGAGCTGCTTTGTTAAAGGGGTGGCGGGACTTGAGTCTGCTTGGAGGTGCTGGTGTTATTGTGGTGTTGTGCAGGATGTGCCAGTCATACTTTTGTGCCTTCCTGGCCAAGGCGAGGGTGGCAGCCTCCCGTCGGAGGCCGGCCGGTGCTATTCCCGCGAGGACTGGCAAGAGGGACACAGGGGTAGGCTTGAAGCATCCAGTTATTATTCGGAGGGAGGTATTGATAGCCACGTCGACCTTTCTCGCATGACGGCTTCTGCTCCAGACGGGGGCGCAGTATTCCGCTACAGAGAAGACCAGGGCTTGAGTGGATATTCGCAGCGTCTTAGCGGAGGCTCCCCAGGTTGTTTCAGCGAGGCGGCGGATCAGCGCGACCCTGGATGTCACCTTGGCCTTGACTTCTTCCAGGTGTTTTTTAAAAGATAATGTCCGATCCAGACGTACTACAGATACCTCGGGGCTTGCTGGACCTCCAGACATTTGTTGTCGACGCGCACCTCAAGTTCCCTCCTGGCTTCTCTGGTGCTAAGGTGGTATGCCGCTGCGACTGTTTTTCCGACGCTGAGCTGTTGACGCCACCTTCGGAGGTATGCTACTAGTGTGCCCATGTCTTCGTTAAGACCCTCTTCCATCACCTTCCACGTTGGTCTGCTCAGCATGATGGCAAGATCGTCTGCGTAACCATACTTTCTGGATGCTGTATCAGGTAGGTCGTGGATGTAAACATTGAACAGCATCGGCGAGAAAACAGACCCCTGCGGTACCCCGTTCTTCAGTCTTCTGAGCCTACTGGACTGGCCACTGCTGGTCTGGAGGATGAAGCTACGGTTGGAAAGTGTCTCCATGATGAACTTCACCATGTGGCGGTCCGGTATTGTCCTCAGCAGCTTCAGGTGGAGTCCCCGAAGCCACACGGTGTCATATGCAGCAGTCAAATCCAGGTACACTACCCCAGCTTTCTCATTTTCCTGGAAGCTGTCCTCGATGTCCTGACAGAGTAGTGTTACCTGGTCTGCTGTTGATCTTCCACGACGGAAACCAGCTTGTTCCCGTGGGAGCTGTGAGTCCACCACTGGCTTGATGCAGCTATGGATCATCCTCTCCAAGATCTTAAATGGGACACAGAGCAACGAGATTCATTTCATTTAATTTCAAACCTTTATTTATACAGATAAATCCCATTGAGATCATTGATCTCTTTTTCAAGGGAGACCTGCTCAAGTAGTTCCACATGAAACATAAAAACATAAATAGAACAACAAAAAGACATCATACAGCATCATCTACATAATTATCCACATAAACAGGTACCAATAGCTTCCGATTGACTAGCATCCAACCGAGCTTTAAAAACATTTAGTGGCACCAGATTGTTCAGTTTCCATTTAATTTGCAGACTATTCCAAGACAGAGGAGCTGCACATCTAAAAGCTGTCTTCCCTGAGACAGTCCTAGCAGTTGGCACATTTAATAAAACCACAGCATTCGATCTCAGGCAGTAGCCACTTACAATTTTCCGTGAGATCAGGGAGCAGATATAAGATGGAAGTTTCCCTAACATGGCTTTGTATATAAAAATGTACCAGTGACTGAGCCTCCATACAGTTAGCGAAGGCAAACCAGCCCTTGCATACAGGGTACAGTGATGGGTTAATGCTTTACAGTTTGTCACAAATCTCAGTGCACTGTGATACGCAGCATCTAACTTGACCAGGCAATTGGCAGGTGCATTCATATACATCAAATCACCATAGTCCAGCACAGGTAAAAAGGTCACAGTGACTAGCCTTTTCCTGGCCTCAAGCGAGAAACAGGACTTGTTCCTGTAGAAGAAACCTAGCCTAACCCTCAACTTTTTAAGCAGGTTATTGACATGAAGTTTAAAAGTGAGACAATCATCAAGCCAGATACCAAGGTATTTGTAACAGGTAACCACTTCAAGTTTTATTCCTTGCGTAGTTACAATATCTAAAACAGGCTCTGATGTATTTTTAGCTTTAGAAAAGAGCATTACCTTGGTGTTATCAACATTTAAAAGAAGCTTTAGTTCAGAGAGCTGAGTCTGAATAACGTTAAAAACAGCCTGTAATTTAACACCAGCCTCCTTAATCGAGGGACCTGCACAGTACATCCCGGTATCATCCGCATAAAAATGTAAAGTAGCTTCATCCACATTTTCACCTAAACTGTTGATGTAGATGGAGAATAAAAGTGGACCTAAAACAGAACCATGGGGAACACTATTAGCAATGTTCAACCACTCAGAAGACAGCCCATCAAAATGAACACATTGGGACCTTTCAGAGAGGTAGTTCACAAACCACCCCACTGCATGGCTGGACATGCCTATACTGGCTAGCCTCTGCTTTAAAATGTGATGATCGACGGTGTCAAACGCTTTCCTAGCCTTTGCCCAGGCCTTGTTTCTCTGATGAATGAGACTAGATAATTCAGCAGAAAACCAAGGATTTTCTCGTCCCTTTACTCAAAATGTACGCAGGGGTGCATGTCTATCAATGATCTCCATAAAACCAAGATAAAAATAAGACCATGCGGTTTCTACATCAGCCCACAGATCGATTTTACCCCAATCAAAATCAAACAGATCATGCACAAAACCCTGCTCCACAAAATGTTTTTTGTCTCTCTTTTGGACCTTCGTGTCCCTAATTGTGGTACAACACAGTGATCACTCAGATAATTTTCAAATACTCCCACAGATGAATATTTATGGAGAACATTAGTTAAAATGAGATCAATTAGGGAGGATTTATTAGGGGACTTAATGTTAGGGCGAGTAGGACTGTCAACAATCTGAGTAACATTTAAAGAGATACAAAGGTTTTTAAAATCCTCTGACACTGCAGTTAACCAGTCCCAGTTCAAATCACCAAGTAGCACTATTTCCTTGTAGTCTAGTTGTGATAACAGATTTGCTAGTGAAGACAAGGAGTCTTTGACAGCTGAGGGGGGTCTGTATGACTTGGGGTCTTCTGCAGATTTATTTGGCTTCGGCAGAGCTATGACAGAGGCACGACGCCAAGTATTTGGGAACTTTAATCTCTGGTAGCATGATGTATAGAAAGCACAGAGCCAGCCAGTTGTTGTTGTGCTCTGGTGGATGACGAACTCCGGGTGGATGTTGTCACGGCCAGGGGATTTGCCTGGCTTGAGCTTGCTCATGGCCTCACTGAGTTCCTCTGCTGTGAATTCTCCCGAGAGGTTGGAATCGACACTGGCCGCTCCCGAGATGCAAGACACCTCACGCGATGTCAGTCGGGCAAAGGCTTTGTCAGCATCCGGGAAGCGGCCGTTCTTCAGGAGCTGGGATGCGATGGCGTTTGCTGTGACTGGGCAGCTGTGGGGTGTTGTATTTCTGCCTGTGAGCTGGTGGATGGTCTGCCACGCCTTGCGACTAGAATGGGTGAAGTCGATTGATTCAACGACCTCTGTCCATCTGGCCCTGCGGGTGATATCCAGCTTCTTGAGCAGTGCTGCTGCAGTCACATCCACCTCTTCTCTGGAGCTAGCCCTCTGGTGGCCACACAGAAGGTGGTTGCATTCCTCGTCCCAACCCGGGATGTAATTCCTGTTATAGCCACGTGTGATGGACTTCTTTGCCGCACCCAGGAGGACCTGGCAGTAGGCTGCATAGGCCGCATCCAGGTCGGCTGTGTCTGGGTCTGGCAGGCCAGCTGACCTTCTTTCAGTCTCCTCAGCATACGACTTCCAGTTGGCCTTTCAGAAGTTCCATCGCTTGGCGGGTTTCCCTGGTACCGGTTCCACCAGTGATGGGACTTTAATGATGGATGGTCAGTGATGTGAGCGGGGAAACCTGTCCAGGACGCGTCTCACCGGTATGGGGTCGATACTGTGGCATATGGCCAGGTCCGGGTTGGTGGAGGTGTTCCAGCGTGCAGAGAAGAAGGTCGGAGGCTCCTTGGGGTCATACAGCAGCAGCACATCAGTGTTGGAGGCCCATTCACTCAGCGCCACTCCATTAGGTGTTGTGTAGTTGTAACCCCAGTCTGTGTGCTGACAGTTGAAGTCACCTGCATAGATGGCGGGTGCAGTTATTGATGGGAGTGAGGTCGTGGACAGCTCTGATGGTCGGGGCTTATATACGTTGACGACTGATGTTTCCTGGATTTGTTTTAACCAGCCACTCGATGTTAGAGCCTGGTGGGGATTGGCTACTGGCTGACCAGCTTATTTCAGTCCGGACGAACGTTGCTACACTGTGTTGCTTGCTTTAGATGGACCCAGCGAGATGGAACCCAGGGATCTTGAGGATGTTGTCTGATGTGCAGTGTGTCTCCTGCAGGAGCAGAACCGCTGCCCCATTGGAATCAGCCAGGTGATGCAGGACTTCGAGTTTGGCGGTTGTTAGGCCCTCGACATTGAGTTGAAGCACTGACAGGCCTCGGTTTTCGACGGTCGGGATGACTGCCCGTCCGCCGGTCCTAAGCCTGCCAGCTCGACGTTTGGTTGGCGACATTAGTTTCACAAGTTGGTCTTGCACCATTTCTTGTTACTTGCAGAGGAGGCCACGTGGAGGCTGTTGTCTTCTCCTCCTTATTCCCCAACCTGACACATTGCTTTTAGCCCAATGGTTAGTAGGCAGACTTTTTTATTTATATTGCCATGGGACTTAGGAGGTTACACCTGCAATTAGCCTGCTGAGAAAGCGGGCCAGTCTAATTGACTCTCTGCTCAGCATGAAAACTCTGTCTCCAGTCCCATCGCTGTGTGAACATCTGTTTAACCAAGCATGCTAATTAAAGAGGACATTGGAGAACAACTGTTTGCTTTACCTGGCACTTTGTTTGCTCAGACACTCTACTGTTGCTACGCTATTGACACAACTGGTGCTGTGTGAATGGTCCCCATCTAACAGAAAGAGACAAACCACCAAACTTGTGTAAATGGCTCTGACAAACACGGGTCACACAAAAGTTTAAGTCATATCATGTTCATTATTATTCTGCTTTAAAACAATTGTGTGGGCAAGAAGATGGCAGATCTTTTAGCGGGCGACAATCATGGTCAATATCCATCCTGTTGCCATTTTCATTGAAAAAAAAAACTTTCAATGTTTTGCTTGATTTTTTTAACCGCCATGTTCAATTTAAGACTATACTACCCTGTTTAAATGTTCACACTACCTAACTAAATATGTAGTGTACACTTCACACTATATGGAAGTGAACTAACAGAAGTATCCAAATGGACCCACAGCAAAAGACTCTACAGCCGTGATAGACGCTCTCTGATGATTTACCGAATGCTAAATGCTAACATTGGCCAGCTAACATGCTAACAACATGATGACACTGGCAGTGCAAGATTTGTATCCTATTCAACATCTTACTTTAACTTTTGTGTCATAAAGCAACACAAAATACCTACTTATCTAATAAATTGGTGTAGCAACCACCGACCAGCTGACATTAACATAGGAGGAGCTACACTAGCGTGGATAAAAATATGCAGTAAAACTGATTTCGAAAAAAATACCAACTATTTTAAATTAAGATATGTTTAATTCAAGATGATTTGAAATTTTGAAAATGTTCCATGAAGCATAGGACAACACAACATTTATGTTAAACAGTTATCACATATTTAACAGTTTGAAATAATCCTTTCCCTGGCATTGATTAATTGTCATTGCTTTTACCCTCATGTGTCTTTCTCTTTAGTAAGTTAATTACATTTAATTGTTTTGTTGCCTCTGCCATGTGTCTCTGGATATTACAGACCTTATATAAATACTCTGGGAAAAAAAGCTCATTCTGCCGTCACACTGAACTGTAACCAACTTATGAAAGTAAAAAGGACAGAACATTGACGTAAATGACAAGAGACAATTCTAAAGTATGTTTAGCAAACGGGTGACATAACACTGGACATTTAACAGCACTCTGTGTGTCCATTGTGTGCTTAATTATTGCTGATGCAGCTTTTATAATTACTATTGTTGTGTACCTACTTGTCGTCCCTATAAATAGATGGGTAATCATGGAGGACTAGATGCTCTGAGACAGTCTTTGTCAAAGTGTTTCTGACTATTGAAGCACTTAACTCCCACATATTCTACAAATGCCCATTATATGAAGAGGTGATTAGTCTTTAGTGACGTATGCGCCCTTCTTTCACTCATCTCCTCTCTGTTCCTTGTTCTTTTACTTTAAGACGTCACCTGATGGTGCCCTTTTCCAGTTTAAAAATACCCTGCCCATCGGACCCAGGTTACTGGGTTGATTTTATACTTGATAGTGTCCTTTCTCGGCTCAAAAGTCATGCATGGTTGTTCAACGGAATTCGTGTTCAAGTTAATGTGGATATTACAGTTGTAACAGGCGATAAAGCTTTAAACCCCCCAGCCTTCAAACCGTCTTCCCAGAAATGGCACGCCAATCAAGCCCAGCCCTCCTGAGAGGGTTAGGACGCGGGGCTTTGATCTTCCAACAGATTGCTTGTAGTGGGAATGTTTTGTCAACCAATTCTTTATCTAAGATTTATTTCCTCTTCCCTTACTCACCGTCTTCCTCCATCTGATCTCAGCTGTCAGGAATGGTTGCACAGATTATATAGCAAAGTGAGAGTTTACAGATTCAATTTTCCAAAGCCTGATTGATTTTGCAAACAGATTGAACTTCAGTGGTTATGTCAAAGATTTTGCGTTTTTCCAAATATTTGAATGTATGAGGATTGATGGACCACTCGATCACATTTTGGATAACAACTTAGAAAAGTCCATTATCACCATGATCTTTTTTGATAAATCCGTCTCCCCTCCAATCATACTGACGAATAGATTTAGAGTTTCCTTGTTGGGATTAAACATCAATGTTGCCTTTATTAGCTAGTAGTATACAACATTATATTTTTGAATAATCACACATTTCAGATAAGAGGCCCAAACAGCAGTTTTCTTGTTTCCTTTAATAACCCTTATGGGGCATCAGTGGCTCAGTCTCTAGGACTTGGCCGTAAGGTCGCCGGTTCACGTCCCGATCAGACCAAAAATAATTTGGAGTGTGAACGGATTGCTGAAGAGGTGCCAGTTCACCTCCTGGACCCTGCCCATGTGCCCTTGAGCAAGGTACCAAACCCCTAACCACTCCCTGGCGCCGGACAAACTGGCAGCCTGTTCACTCAGACATCTCTCTGTGCATGTGTTTTTATCTATGTATATGTATTAATATGCAGTGGCGAATCGTCAGGGCCTTCAAGGTATTCAGAGAATACCCTGGAACACTCAGATAAAACAAACAAAAAATCGATTTAATTATATAAATAAAATGTAATAAAATGTATATAAAATGAATAAATGAGAATCGTATCTGTGTTGTTGATCCGTAATATTACAGTGTTACGTTGATTTGTTTGTCCTTCTCGGACCATGCACTACGCATTTTAGTGGTTTTGTGTTAGAAAAGAAAGCAACCAATCAGATCTTGTTCTGGGTCTCTGGGTAGAATATCCTTCAACCAAGGTATTCTACATCCTTGATATAATGCCCTGGCCGTTGCACTGAATGAGAGCGTACGTTTGGACCAAGCGGCAAATTCTGGGGAAGAGCCGGGACGCCAATACGGAAGTGCCACACACGGCAGTTCATCTAGTGGCCAGTAGGAGCAGGCTGCAGAAGGGAGCAATTGCCATAGACCCCCATGTTAAAATGCCCAACTTTACAGCATAAATAAACGTGTTTACATCGTGGTTCAAAAAACCATATTCTCTGTATAGTTAGATTCCCCCTTCATGACTACTGTGTGGGGGGTGCATTTTTTCTCAACTCATCTGTTTAATTAATATTAAGCCTTAAAGCTTTTGCATAAATTAGGGCGTGGTCACTTTGATGGACATGTACATGCCTCAATGTCAGCTAACAGCAACTTGTCCACTCTGCTAGGCTACAACCATAGAGGCTACAACGTTAGTTAGTTAGTTGTAGTTGCTGTACTTGACCCTTTAGCTTTAGCCGTGTTCGTGGTGATTGTGCCTTTTAGGGAATATTGTTACAAATACCAGACAATTAAAATGTTGTGCTGTGCGCTTGAATTTCCAAGAAGTCTAAAAATGTTAACGCCGTTCGCAGGTGTTTATGTGATTGGTAGCTTAGCTTGCTACTTATTAGCCAGCTAAGGACGTAACCCTTTATACATACATATACATTTTAGTTTATGATTCAGCCTTGGGTAAGACTTTTATAGTCTATGGCTATGACGCCCATAATGCTAAACGGGAGCAAATGTTAATAGGGGTCCCAATTATCCCAGTGGTGGCCGCCGGAGCTAACGGAGCCGCAGGGGGCTAGCTCCAGCCGGCGTCCCGGAGCTAGCCCACTGCGGCTCCGTTAGGTCCGGGCGGTGGAGTCCGTCTTTAATCAACGTGTGAATGACAAGCAATAACAATAACAAAATATAGCTAATTCTCTTGCAGATTGTCTCATTTGATTATGAATGTAACGTTTATATAGGGGAACTACACTGTTAGCAGTAACTTGGTATGCATGTATTTCATGTTAGCTTAGCTTATTAGCCTGAGCTAGCTCTGTTTACTTCCAGTTCGGAGGCAGCAGGTCCCGCCTCTGCTCCGCCTCTTTGCCCTTATTTGGAGCAGGCGGGATTAGACTCTGACGACACAGTCGAGCCGTTAGTGGCCGACTCCGCCCGGCTTCTTGGCAACTCTGCAGAATCCTATGGGTGACGTCACGGACACTACGTCCATTTATATATACAGTCTATGGGAATGACAGAAAAGGTTTGAGAACCACTGGTCTAATGGTCATTGGAGCGAGGGGCGCGAAACTCGCGGGAAACAAAAGCACTCGAGAGACGGCTGAGTTGACTGCAGTGCAGATTCGCTGTTTAAATCTCCTGACAATGTTGTCTTTTTTAGACATAGACTTATTATATTTACAGCCCTTAATAACATTCATTTTCTGGGCTCAATGTGTGTCTTGGCAGTTTTCGTTGTGATCACTAAATTCACCTTGTTTATAATATTATCACCGTTCCAAGCAAACGAGTGCTTTTGTTTTGAAATCTACATATATTATTTATAATACTAAATATAAACATTGAATGAATGTGCATGAGAGAAAAATGTATAAATGTGTGAGTGACAATGTGTGCATTGAAATATGATAATGAGAGCAGAATGTGTGAGTGTAAATATATACGTGTGTGAGAGTGAAAATGTATGTATGTAAAAGGAGAATGTATGTGTGTGAGAGGACCAGTATGAATTACGGCCTGTACGGCCCCTCATACCTGTGGGTATAGGTCCTGATCAATTCAAGCTTCTTATGCTCATCTCATAAGATCATGGGAATTGAGGTGGCAAAGTTCTGTAACATTTCCTCGATTGCGAGAAAAGAGTTGATGAGTTAAATGAGCTATGCAAATGCTTTTGGTGAATAACTGTTACCGGAGCAATTATTTAACATGACCTATTAGCTTTTTCCCAAGCGCTTGTGCATTAGCATCAACACATTGATTGACCTTTCTTTGTCTCTAGGCGGCTAGACACACTTAAAGGACAATTAAACCTGCCCAATTGAAACTATTTCCGTAGACCTCTCCATTTTAACCTAATACAGAGACTGCACTGACCTCACCTCCTTCAAAAAACTCACCTCTTCAATCTGGCTTTTAATGTGTGATGTGTTTTTGTATTATTTGACTTTAACTATATATTTATTTGTTGTTCCTTTCTTTTCTTTTTACTATATCTGTAAAGCGTCTTTGAGCGCCCGTAAAAGCGCTAACAAATTAAATCTATTATTATTATTATATTTATACAGTATATAATTTAGATACAGTATATTATATTTATATTTATACAGTATATAAGTTATATTGTAACTACGCAAGGAACAAAACTTGAAGTTGTTGCCTGTTACAAATACCTGGGTATCTGGCTTGATGATTGTCTCTCTTTTAAACTTCATGTCAATAACCTGCTTAAAAAGCTGAGGGTTAGGCTAGGGTTCTTTTACAGAAACAAGTCCTGTTTCTCGCTTGAGGCCAGGAAAAGGCTAGTCACTGTGACCTTTTTACCTGTGCTGGACTATGGTGATTTGTTGTAAATGAATGCACCTGCCAATTACCTGAGCAAATTGGATGCTGCGTATCACAGTGCTCTGAGATTTGTCACAAATTGTAAAACGCTTACACATCACTGTACACTGTATACCAAGGCAGGTTTACCATCACTCTCTGTACGGAGGCTCAGTCACTGGTACACTTTTATTTATAAAGCTATGTTGGGCAAACTCCCGTATTACATCTGTTCTCTGGTAAAGCAGAAAGTTGCAAGCAGCTATTGTCTTAGATCACAGGATGTAGTCTTATTAGTACCAAGAGTGAGGACTGTCTTAGGTAAGACAGCTTTTATGTGCACAGCTCCACTTGCTTGGAACAGCCTACAGTCCAACTTGAAATTGTTCACTTTTGTTTCTCTGAATGTTTTTAAGGCACGTCTGCACGAAATGCTTTATGACACTATGGGTGTTTGTAAGTGTTGGTGAATATGTAAATATGATGTCCTCTATTGTTTGTTTTTATGTTTCATGTGGAACTAATTGATGCAGGTCTCCCTTGTAAAAGAGATCCATGATCTCAAGGCACCTATCTGTCTAAATAAAGGTTTGAAATGAAATGAAATGAGATGGCCATTAAAGCTGCAGGGGCTGAAATTCCTCTTTAAATTGTGTTTATTTGTTGTTGTATTATGTTTTTTTCTATTAGACTGCACACATTGCATTTGATTATCATACATTCTGGCAATTATCACCTGGGTGTGTTTCATGTTATTTAATCTCCATCCTCAGATGTACAATGCACTTTTGGGTAAGAGAGGGTTAGCTAGACTCTGATATTACCTGTTAAACATCTAAGTGACTAACCTTAGCACTTAGTTTAGCACAGGCTCTTTCTCACCAAAGTCATGTGGCTAATTTAGCCTTTTAGCAATTGTTTATAGGTAGAACTGGCTATAACAGCCATGTGTAAAGGGTAGCCTATAATGCTAACTTCTGAAAAAAAAAACATGCCATCCAACTTAAATCGCTCCAAACCAGTTACCATAAGCACAGGGCTGCCCCTGGCCAACTTGTGGCCCCACGCAAAGGTGTTTTGAACTGTTAGCGCCGGAGCAGGCAGTATGAGAAAAATAAAGAGCTTTTTGAACATTAAAGCATGGAGACATGTCACAGTAGAGGAACAAAATACAAATATGGACCTAAAAGTTAGCATAATATATCTTCTTCAAAATGTGCTTGACAATTGAATGAAAACACGACGATTGACATCCAATGCTACCTGGACATAGCAAGATTACCTTATTAACCTAATAAGTGTGTGATTGCCCGCTCTTGCCCAGATGAGGCCGGTTTCGCTTAATAACTGTTGCTATTTTACTTCTCGCATGGAGTTTATGTTGAAAAACTTTAAGCACACAACATTTCTATTTTAAACAATAGGCTTGTTTGAGACGAGCGAGACCGACGCAGACCTGCGCAATTGCGATCGCCGTCTTGCTAGTGCGTTGCATGATGGTTAGTCATTTTGTCCGACTTGCTCTGGAGGCTCGCCTACATGAGACGTTGAAATCTCGTGGGACAAAGACGCCCGCAGACTTGAGAGCGAGGCGCGGCGCAGTTTCTTTCCACGGGCTGCGGAAGCGAAATGCTTGATGGGAAACGACTCGCTGGTATCTCGAGCTGAGCGCTCATTGGTGGTTTTTACCCCGTGCTGCTGATGAAGCTCTCCCATTGGCTCGGCAAAAGTTTGTTGTTGTTTTGTGTCAGTTTTACGTCACCACTTCCATTCACATTTTTTATCATTGTTCCACAATATTTATCATGATATTAATATCTATATATTTTATACTATACTTGCACCGCTTACCGTTTTCATACTTAATATATCTTAGCATATTCATACACACTGCTCACAGGTGTGTATATCTAGTGTATTCATACCCCTCATTGTTTATTCATCATTCAATTCATTCTATATTTTATTCTGTAGATTGTGTACATTACTTTTCACTTTACTGCTTTTTGCACTCCTGGTTAGAAGCTAAACTGCATTTCGTTGTCTCAGTACCTGTAATCTGTGCAATAACAATAAAGTTGAATCTAATCTTGAGCAGGAATAAATGTATTTACTTAGTACATATCTGACATTAACGATTAAACACATTTGTGCATTCTTTATAAATGTAAACCGAGTCAAGCCGACTCCGGAGGTGGCGGTATGCACCTTAAAGTTGTTTGCAATCCGCCAAAAAAACGAGAGAAGAAGAAGCCGACTCCGAGCTGTCCGACTTCAGGCGAGCTTTTTGAGACCTCCCCCGGCTGCGATCGGCTATTCTCGTCTACTTTCGAGGCGAGCCGCAGCTCGTCTCAAACAAGCCTAACGTGTCCTTGGTATCACACAGGCTTCGTATGTTTACCGTGGCCTACTCATGCACATATCAAACTTCTTTGTAAACCAAAGCTTAATATAAACTATGCCTATACACAGTACTAGCTACATTACAAGCTATAATTTGATAATCACTGTCAATTGCCTTGCACATAAATCATGTCCTCTACATGTATGTGTGCGATTGGCTGTGTTTGGCCTTTCAAAAAGTCTCCCAGTGTGACCCTTAGCCATTTCTTCTCAGCTTTTCACACAGTCCATCTCCTTCTCTCACTTTCACCTCACCATCCTACTCCGATGGCCTCTCACTTTTTAAATGTCTCCACTCTCTCGCTTGCTGAGTCACTGAACTCTTTGACAATTTCTCATTACCGCTGTCCTCTGTGACCTTGCTCTGGTCACACTTCACTGACACACTCATCCCTTTGGATTGACCTTATTCAGGACGAGAGACACCAACTGAAGGATTCTCCTGGAACTCTGGAAAAAAACAAAAACGATGAAATTGTTTTCATACTGTTGACTTTTAGAAACTAGTGCAGAGGTGGATATACACTGGGGCAAAAAAGTATTTAGTCAGCCACCAATTGTACAAGTTCTCCCACTTAAAAAGATGAGAGAGGCCTGTAATTTTCATCCTAGGTATACCTCAACTATGAGAGACTAAATGAGACAAAAAAAAAATCCAGAAAATCACATTGTCTGATTTTTAAAGAATTTATTTGCACATTATGGTGGAAAATAAGTATTTGGTCTAACAAAAGTTCATCTCAATACTTTGTTATATACCCTTTGTTGGCAATGACAGAGATCAAACGTTTTCTGTAAGTCTTCACGAGGTTTTCACACACTGTTGCTGGTATTTTGGCCCATTCCTCCATGCAGATCTCCTCTAGAGCAGTGATGTTTTGGGGCTGTCGCTGGGCAACACAGACTTTCGATTCCCTCCAAAGATTTTCTATGGGGTTGAGATCTGGAGACTGGCTAGGCCACTCCAGGACCTTGAAATGCTTCTTACGAAGCCACTCCTTCGTTGCCCGGGCGGTGTGTTTGGGATCATTGTCATGCTGAAAGACCCAGCCACGTTTCATCTTCAATGCCCTTGCTGATGGAAGGAGGTTGTCACTCAAAATCTCACGATACATGGCCCCATTCATTCTTTCCTTTACACGGATCAGTCGTCCTGGTCCCTTTGCAGAAAAACAGCCCCAAAGCATGATGTTTCCACCCCCATGTTTCACAGTAGGTATGGTGTTCTTTGGATGCAACTCAGCATTCTTTCTCCTCCAAACACGTCTAGTTGAGTTTTTATCAAAAAGTTCTAATTTGGTTTCATCTGACCATATGACATTCTCCCAATCCTCTTCTGGATCATCTAAATGCTCTCTAGCAAACTTCAGACGTGCCTGGACATGTACTGGCTTAAGCAGGGGGACACGTCTGGCACTGCAGGACTTGAGTCCCTGGCGGCGTAGTGTGTTACTGATGGTAGCCTTTGTTACTTTGGTCCCAGCTCTCTGCAGGTCATTGACTAGGCCCCCCTGTGTGGTTCACCGTTCTTGTGATCATTTTGACCCCACGGGGTGAGATCTTGCGTGGAGCCCCAGATCGAGGGAGATTATCAGTGGTCTTGTATGTCTTCCATTTTCTAATAATTGCTCCCACAGTTGATTTCTTCACACCAAGCTGCTTACCTATTGCAGATTCAGTCTTCCCAGCCTGGTGCAGGTCTACAATTTTGTTTCTGGTGTCCTTTGACAGCTCTTTGGTCTTGGCCATAGTGGAGTTTGGAGTGTGACTGTTTGAGGTTGTGGACAGGTGTCTTTTATACTGATAACGAGTTCAAACAGGTGCCATTAATACAGTTAACAAGTGGAGGACAGAGGAGGCTCTTAAAGAAGAAGTTACAGGTCTGTGAGAGCCAGAAATCTTGTTTGTTTGTAGGTGACCAAATACTTATTTTACAGAGGAATTTACCAATTAATTCATTAAAAATCCTACAATGTGATTTCCTGGATTATTTCCCCCCATTCTGTCTCTCATAGTTGAGGTGTACCTAGGATGAAAATTACAGGCCTCTCTCATCTTTTTAAGTGGGAGAACTTGCACAATTGGTGGCTGACTAAATACTTTTTTGCCCCACTGTATCCATAGGCTCCACTGTCCTAATCTCAGTATTTCCATGGTGCCTGTGTTCCCATTGTGCCTATTTTTGGCAGAAAGGGGCTGGCAGGGTGCTAAGAGAGCCTCTTGCTAGCGTTTCATCATGAAACCGCTCCCAGCTCTTTTACATTTTTTGACTACGATGTTTCGACAACGTATCACTGCTGTTATAAGATGGACAAGCTTCGCCCCATTGGATTTTGTCATTGTTTATTATCATTTGTGCTACTATATATTTGTTCACTGCTCAGTCTGACAGCCATACAGTGATGAGGATGATCAGTATATTTACATAGAGGTCCCAAACTTATCGGCACTTACATCCAGGATCTACCTGGCCAATCTGCTCCAACAAACGGGGTTTTCGGGTCTTGGGAATGACAGTTTCCATTCGACATATACGCCCAAAAACAATCCTATTATCCAATTTCTACACTGTAATTGTCATATATATTTTCAAATCTATGCGCTCGGAGCGGCCGCAAAAAGAGGGCGGAGCGCTCAGAAAAAAGATGTGGCTAATGGTGATAGCATGCACTCTGTTCTCATCGGTATATCAATTGAAAAATTGACACTGGCTATGCTATGCTGTAGCATGATTAATGGAAACTTTTTGCTTCACTCCCTATCAAGTCACTTTCAACTTATCCACATGTAACTGGATCTGCTTCCCGTGTTGACACTGATTAAAAGTGAATATCTTTTGACATCAGGTTTTTTTTTATTAGGAGTGCCTGTTGATCCTGAGGGAATTTAATTTGTGAAATGTCAAAGATGCCAATGTTGAAACTGGTGGCTCTTTTTTATTCTGTTTACCTTTCCTGCTTTGCCTTCTCACTTCCCTCCTCTCTGAGCTGATGCTGATAATGAGTTTCCTTACTAAAATTGGCCTTCCACTGCTCAATGTAGTTATGGTGAAATGCAACAGGTCATCACACTGATTTGTTTTCCTCCTACATGATTTACTTACGACGCAGATATCACGGCACAGACAAATCTCTTGGCAAATGAACACATTGGCTTCATAGTAATTATTTTAATGCATATTTAGCTGGTGTTCTCGCTGACTGGTGCTCCAAATAACTCTAATCACATTAAGTATGAAGCTTAATAGGTGTTACATATCTGTCGTCTAAGTATGTGATTAAAAGACCGTCTTGCGGTTATCTGTTAAGACATGCTGTCACACCAGGCCTTTTAAATAGACCCTAGGGAGTGCTGGTGATGACGGTGTGTGTGTGTTACCAAGATACTACAGTGGTGCTATTGAGAAGACAGGAAGGTTGAGCACTGAAAAAAATCAGTTTGTTTACTGAAAATAATGACAGAAATCTTCCTTGGTTGTCGTTATTTGGAGATTCCGAGCTGTTAGGTCTGGATGGAAAGAGGAAGATAGATTCATTATGCGCTGCCATATGTCATGCCAAGGAGCCTGGAACCAAAGCATGTCTCACCACATGAACATGAGTTCTGCATTGGTGGTGGATGCTGATCCCCAACTGCAAAATAAAAAGTCCTAAAGGAAGATATGTTTTTAATTCCTACACTGTCCGCAGGCAACTATGAAAATAATGTTACCCACTGCTTAGCTAATTTTCTATTCATATGCATTTGTAAAAAAAGTATCTTTATGTTCTATGGAATCGTCCAATGCAAACGTGAATCTAAGCAATACAAGTCTGCGGTGTTCAGAATTTGATTTTTTTGTTTGACCAAGGAAAAACACTTGCATGCTTTGTTGCGTTACTTTTGTTAGATATTTTTTAAGTGACAAAAACCTTTAGCATTAATTGTGAATAAAGAATGAAGAGAAACTCCCTATGGCATGAACTATTGGAATGTAGCCTTTGCAGACCATTTACATGCACACACACACACCTATATAACACACTACAGTAGAGGGGAAACCCCAAAAAGCATAATAGGGTGCCTTTAGTGCTGCGTACCGGTATGCCGAACCGGTACTGGACTTGTAAAAAGTTTCGGTTCAAGTCCGGTTAAAACCGGAACGTCGGGAACCGGTACTTGGACTCGCAAAAATACTAGCATTTACGGATATTCTCCTTTTTGTTCTAAACCATCTAAAACCTCCTTGAAGGCAGGAGAGGCTGAAAAGAGTCAAGGGAAGCTTATAAAATATAACAGCATTTAATTACACAAAAGATGCAGTGGTGTACAAATGAAATTGCAAAAGGAGGCGCTCTCCTCATCTCCCGTCAGCCCAGGTCAGCAGGTAGAAGAGATTAATTCTCGGCTTGCTCTTCCTGTTGTCATCTGAGGTCTTCTCCTATTGGCCGGCGGGTCCAATGCAATTCCTGTCTTTTTCTGTTGCTAAATTACATCATTCTGATGTCTGTGGTTATTTAAACATTCCCTGATAAACGTTATTCAGCGTCAATAAATGAGTGCTAATCCCAGTGTGCTCAGTGTACAACATCACATTTCACCTTCGTTTCACGGTTTGAAAACTTAGCATTTCGCCACATGCTAATGCTAACTGGAAGTGAAGAATTTTCAGAATAAAAGTATTAAGTTAATAGTGTGAACTTCTGTTTTTTTCAGAATAAAACTGATTTAAATTAAATAGTGTATTTAATTCAAATTACGCCATATCAACATTGATTTTAATTTTTAACAGTATGTATGTACATCCCTATGTATGTAGTATGTACTGTATAATGTACACATGTAGAGTTGTAGAAAAGACATGGTGTACAGACAGTACAGTACACTCTGACTGTACAGTCACTACAGTGTATACTGTATAGTAGGTGTGTAACAGTGTAATGCGTATAGTCTACTCTACACTCTACCTTTCAGCAACGTTTTAGAGATTTAGGCTCAGTCAGCTCAGGGACTGTTTGGTAAATGAAATAAATGTTTGAACGTTGTAGTAGTTCACTGTAGTTGCTGTCATAAGTCATTTGTAGACTAAGTGGCAACAAGTTTTTTTTTTTACATTTGTACTTTGTAGAGAAATGTAGACACAAGTTGGCAACTTGACGAGTTTCAATTTGAGTTGATTATGAGTTTATTTTCAATTGATAATTAGCTCACAATAATTTCACTTTAGTTACTCACACAACTTGACACAAGCCATGGGTTCAGGTCCGGACTTATAAGTCCGGACCTGAACCCGAACCTCTGGACTTGAGTCCAGACCTGAACCTGAATGTGAGTCCAGGTACGCAGCACTAGGTGCCTTATATGACGCCACTGGAGGTAAACAAACGTGTGGAAACATGCAATACAAAAGTAATTTATTGGGTAATGGGCTGTTAATACACCATGTTGTTAAACATCAAGAACAAGAAGAAGTTTAATTAAAACAAATCATCTTGTAAGCTAGTATGAGGCACCCAATAAAGAAACCTCAAGATGCAACTTGTAAATGCGTGAGCTGACTCATCAAGAGCTGATATCTACAGTAATCACTGCAATCAAACACAGCAACACGTAATTGCTCAAGAACTAGAAGTACCACCTATGTTAGGAACATCAAGAGCTAATTACTGTTATTTTTATGATGCACAGGGCTCGACATTAAGGACTGCCCGATGGCCCGGGGCCATCTAGTATTTAGCTCGGGCAATGAAGCCTCACCTGCTGGTTGCCCGATCGGGCAATCTATTATGCCAGTATCATGCAGCTCGCGGATCCAGTAATGAGTGACCCGACAGTAAAACTAAACATATCTATAACTATTTTAGGTAGTTTGAGAGGTAATTAAAATAGCTACGTGTGATATTCTAACCTGAAGTATGTGTTTTGTCTGCTCACCGCTGCATGTGATTATGCAGAGCTGCGTGTCGACTCGTCAGCAGCAGCTGATCTCTCTCTCCCGTCAGATTAGACTTCACTCGCGTTTGTCCATATCGATCAGATCCAGCTAGTTCTAGCTAATGATAAGACTACCTGCTTATTAAAAAACACCTAAACAATAAGTGTCGCTATGCAACTGGGTGAGGCCACAAAGTATAGCGCAGCATTATGCATTTGTTTACATGCCCACCGGAACCCTGAGGCATTACCAACAGATCAACGCACAATCAACCCATACAGGACATCTCTTTCTCCACATTAAGTGTTAGACACATAGACTGTATATATAAATGGACGTAGTGTCCGTGACGTCACCCATAGGATTCTGCAGAGTTGCCGAGAAGCCCTTAGTAGGCGGAGTCGGCCACTGACGGCTCGACTGTGACGTCAGAGTCTAATCCCGCCTGCTACAAATAAGGGCAAAGAGGCGGAGCAGAGGCGGGACCTGCTGCCTCCGAACTGGAAGTAAACAGAGCTAGCTCAGGCTAAGAAGCTAAGCTAACATGAAATACATGCATACCAAGTAACTGCTAACAGTGTAGTTCCCCTATATAAACGTTACATTCATAATCAAATGAGACAATCTGCAAGAGAATTAGCTATATTTTGTTATTCTTAATGCTTGTAATTCACACGTTGAGAAAAGACGGACTCCACCGCCCGGACCTAACGGAGCCGCAGTGGGCTAGCTCCGGGACGCCGGCTGGAGCTAGCCCCCTGCGGCTCCGTTAACTCCGGCGGCCACCACTGGGATAATTGGGTCCCCTATTAACATTTGCTCCCGTTTAGCATTATGGGCGTCATAGCCATAGACTATAACAGTCTTACCCAAGGCTGAATCCATCCATCCATCTTCTTCCGCTTATCCGTGGTCGGGTCGCGGGGGTAGCAGTTCCAGCAGAGAGCCCCAAACTTCCTTTTCCCTGGCGACATCAACCAGCTCTGACTGGGGGATCCCAAGGCGCTCCCAGGCCAGCGAAGAGATATAATCCCTCCACCTGGTCCTAGGTCTAACCCTTGGTCTCTTCCCAGCTGGACGTGCCTGGAACACCTCCCTAGGGAGGCGCACAGGTGGCATCCTAACTAGGTGCCCGAACCACCTCAACTGGCTCCTTTCGACGCGAAGGAGGAGCGGCTCAACTCTGAGTCCCTCCCGGATGACCGAACGTCTGACCTTATCCCTAAGGGAGACACCAGCCACCCTGCGGAGAAAACCCATCTCGGCCGCTTGTATCCGCAATCTCGTTCTTTCGGTCATGACCCATCCTTCATGAACATAGGTGGCTGAATCATAAACTAAAATGTATATGTATGCATAAAGGGTTACGTCCTTAGCTGGCTAATAAGTAACAAGCTAAGCTACCAAGCACACAAATACCTGCGAACGGGGTTAACATGTATAATATTATCATTTTAGACTTCTTGGAAGTTCTGTTAGTACATTCAAGCGCACAGCACGACATTTTAATTGTCTGGTATTTGTAACAATATTCCCTAAAAGGCACAATCACCACGAACACGGCTAAAGCTAAAGGGTCAAGTACAGTACTATGACTAACTAACGTTGTAGCCTCTATGGTTGTAGCCTAGCAGAGTGTACAAGTTGCTGTTAGCTGACAGTGAGGCATGTACGTGTCCATCAAAGTGACCACGCCCTAATTTATGCAAAAACTTTAAGACCTAATATAAATAAAAGGGTCGTGTTAGAAAACAATTCACTCACAGATTCATAATCATGAAGGTGGAATCTAACTATATCAATAATAATATTTATTGCATCCATGGGTAGAAACATGTTTTTTTCTGCTGTAAAGTTGGGCATTTTAACATGGGGGTCTATGGAAATTGCTCCTTTCTGCAGCCAGTCCCTAGCGGCCCATGTATGAACTGCAGTGTGTGGCACTTCCGTATTGGCGTCCCGGCTGTTCCCCAGAGTTTTCCACTTGGGTTAGACATTATAATTGACTATTCTTGTCCGTCACATAAGTGGCGCAACTGAAGCGGTATTGCGCTAAAGGAAAATTATATTGACCGGACATTTTGACCGAAGAGATTTAGATTTGCCGGCTAACGGGAACTCTGACGTCGCCATTTTGTGTGCTTCGCGGATGCGCTCGGCTCCTCTCGACTGCTGCTCGGGTCTGCTCGGTCAGCTTCCGGATGAGGAACCATCAACTTACAGTAGATAACATTACAAACATTTTTAACAGGGGCCATAATAGTGTAAATATTGTTTTGGCAGTTATAACTGAATGTAATGTTTTCTACTTTTTTACATCTGGGAAGGCATTTGCCTTCATCAGATGGAAAGTGTCTTGACCAACAACTTAAGTATTTTTTATAGCTATGCAGGGCATGAAGCGAGCAAACACAAACAAAAACAAACAAGTGAAATGAAGAATAAACTTGAAATTGTACAATATAATATTGTGGTGGTTCATCTTATAATTCAGTCTAGAGAATGCACCAGACAACATCTAAGACCTGCAACAATCTAAATGTTCTAGGGGGAGGCCCCTCAAACCCTTCGTGCGTCATTACGTCCGTGTGCATTTTTCAGGACAATCTCCATTGGGCTCAGGGCCATCTGTAAATTTAGCTTAGACGGCCCCCTCTCTGAAGAACCAGCACCTTATCGTGGTAGAGAGGTTTGTGTTCCCTGATGAACCTGGGGGCTGTGTTGTCTGGAACCTTGTGTTCCTGGTAGAGTCTCCCATGGCAAATTGGTCTCAGGCAAGGGGCCAGACTAAGATTGGTTCAAAAGACCTCATGAAAAAAAGAAGAAGAAGTGAGGATACCCGGCCAGAAGGGTGGCAGTGAAAACGGAGGGTCTCGACGGACCAGACCCGGGCGACAGAAGCTGGCTTTGTGGACGTGGAACGTCACCTCTCTGGGGGGGGAAGGAGCCGGAGCTTGTGCGGGAGGTGGAGCGTTACCAGTTGGATCTGGGTGTGCTCGCCTCTACGCACAGCGTCGGCTCTGGAACCTTACTTCTGGATAGGGGTTGGACTCTATTCTTCTCCGGAGTTGCTCAAGGTGTGAGGCGCCGGGCGGGTGTGGGGATACTCACAAGTCCCCGGTTGGGTGCTTCGTTGTTGGAGTTTACCCCAGTGGACGAGAGGGTCGCCTCCCTACGTCTGCGGGTTATGGGGGGGAAAACTCTGACTGTTGTGTGTGCTTATGCACCCAACAGCAGTTCAGAGTATATCCTTCTTGGAGACCCTGGAAAGAGTCCTGTATGGGGCTCCTGAAGGGGACTCTTTAGTCTTGCTGGGAGACTTCAACGCACATGTGGGCAATGATGGAGACACTTGGAGGGGCGTGATTGGGAGGAACGGCCCCCTTAATCTGAACCGGAGTGGTGGTTTGTTACTGGACTTCTGTGCTAGTCATGGATTAGCCATAACAAACACCATGTTCGAACATAAGGATGCTCATAAGTGTACGTGGTACCAGAGAACCCTAGGCAGAAGGTCCATGATCGATTTCGTTATCGGATCATCGGACCTGAGGCCGTATGTTTTGGACACTCGGGTAAAGAGAGGGGCGGAGTTGTCAACTGATCACCATCTGGTGGTGAGTTGGGTCGAGTGGCGGGGGAAGCCTCTGGATAGACCCGGTAAGCCCAAACGTGTAGTTCGGGTGAACGGGGAACGTCTGGAGGAGGCCCAAGTTCAGGAGGCCTTCAACTCACACCTCCGGCGGAGCTTTTCAGGCATTCCTGTGGAGGTTGGGGACATTGAACCAGAGTGGTCGGTGTTCAAAGCCTCTATTGCCGAAGCGGGGAGCTGTGGTTTCAAGGTCCTAGGTGCCTCAAGGGGCGGTAACCCTCGAACCTCCTGGTGGCCACCGGTGGTCAGGGAAGCCGTCCGACTGAAGAAGGAGGCCTTCAGGGATTTGTTATCCCACAAATATAACACAGGCCCGAAGGGCAGCAGCCTCATCCGTGGCCGAGGCAAAGCAGCGGGTG
Source organism: Harpagifer antarcticus (assembly GCA_902827135.1). NCBI lineage: Eukaryota > Metazoa > Chordata > Actinopteri > Perciformes > Harpagiferidae > Harpagifer > Harpagifer antarcticus. The sequence goes on along the minus strand of CADEHL010001049.1, from coordinate 8,887,540 downwards.
TGGGAGAAGTTCGGAGAAGACATGGAGAAGGACTTTCGGGCGGCACCAAAGTTGTTCTGGAAAACTTTCCGACACCTCAGGAGGGGGAAGCAGGGAACCATCCAAGCTGTGTACAGTAAGGATGGGACGTTGTTGACCTCAACTGATTGAGTGTTAGGGCGTTGGAAGGAACACTTTGAGGAACTCCTGAACCCGACAACTCCGCCCTCTTTGTTAGAGGCAGAGCTGGAGTATGACGGGGGATCAACACCAATCTCCCGGGGGGAGGTCACTGAGGTTGTTAAACAACTCCACAGTGGCAAAGCCCCAGGGGTGGATGAGATCCGCCCAGAAATGCTGAAGGCTCTGGGTGTTGAGGGACTGTCATGGTTGACACGTCTCATCAACATTGCATGGAAGTCGGAAACAGTACCGAAGGAGTGGCAGACCGGGGTGGTGGTTCCCCTTTTTAAAAAGGGGGATCAGAGGGTGTGTGCCAATTACAGAGGCATCACACTACTCAGCCTCCCCGGGAAAGTTTACTCTAAGGTACTCGAAAGGAGGGTCAGGCCGATTGTCGAACCTCAGATTGAGGAGGAACAATGCGGATTCCGTCGTGGTCGTGGAACGACGGATCAGCTTTTTACTCTTGCAAGGATCCTGGAGGGAGCCTGGGAGTACGCTTATCCGGTCTGCATGTGTTTTGTGGACTTGGAGAAGGCGTATGACCGAGTTCCCACGGAGTTACTGTGGGAGGTGCTGCGGGAGTCTCTACTCAAGGCCATCCAATCTCTGTACTCACAAAGCGAGAGCTGTGTCCGGGTCCTCGGCAGTAAGTCGGACCCATTTCCGGTGAGAGCGCTTTGTCACCAATCCCGTTTGTAATATACATGGATCGGATTTCGAGGCGTAGTCATGGGGGAAGGGGTCTGCAGTTCGGTGGACTAAGGATTGCATCACTGCTTTTTGCAGATGATGTGGTTCTGATGGCTTCATCGGTCTGCGACCTTCAGCACTCACTGGATCGGTTCGCAACCGAGTGTGAAGCGGCTGGGATGAGGATCAGCACCTCCAAATCTGAGGCCATGGTTCTCAGCAGGAAACCGATGGACTGTCCACTCCAAGTAGGGAATGAGTCCTTACCCCAAGTGAAGGAGTTCAAGTATCTCAGGGGCTTGTTCTCGAGTGAGGGAACAATGGAGCGTGAGATGGGCCGGAGAATCGGAGCAGCGGGAGCGGTACTGCAGTCGCTTTACCGCACCGTTGTGACGAAAAGGGAGCTGAGCCAGAAGGCAAAGCTCTCTGTCTACCGGGCCATTTTCGTTCCTACCCTCACCTATGGTCATGAAGGATGGGTCATGACCGAAAGAACGAGATTGCGGATACAAGCGGCCGAGATGGGTTTTCTCTGCAGGGTGGCTGGTGTCTCCCTTAGGGATAAGGTGAGAAGTTCGGTCACCCGGGAGGGACTCGGAGTTGAGCCGCTCCTCCTTCGCGTCGAAAGGAGCCAGTTGAGGTGGTTCGGGCACCTAGTTAGGATGCCACCTGGGCGCCTCCCTAGGGAGGTGTTACAGGCACGTCCAGCTGGGAAGAGACCAAGGGGTAGACCTATGACCAGGTGGAGGGATTATATCTCTTTGCTGGCCTGGGAGCACCTTGGGATCCCCCAGTTAGAGCTGGTTGATGTCGCCAGGGAAAAGGAAGTTTGGGGCTCTCTGCTGGAACTGCTACCCCCGCGACCCGACCACAGATAAGCGGAAGAAGATGGATGGATGGCCCAGAGGGCCATCTCCCAAAATCCTTAATGTCATGCACTGATGCACTTTTATTATTTTATATCATATTATACTGAAAAGGATTTATGAGCTCAACGACATGAAAAGTCCAAAGTAAAATCAGGTATAAATGTGCCAGACGCATAAAACACAGACTGTGTTCCTTTGATAGAACCGTTGTGCGGGTTCAAAGCATTAGAAAATTTAGAAACACGTGTATGAGTCTATTACAATTTGTATCAACCTTTTTTATATATAAATTGCATAAAAGATATTAAAGCCACCAAATGACTGACTGCATGTCTCCCCATTAGGATGCTCTCCCCGCCCGTCCTTAGGCATGTGTAATGCACTCGCAGAGCCATCCTGTCAGGCGCCTCTTGGAGAGAGCTTTTCCAGCCACACCATCCCCAAAACACACAAAAGCTGTTCAGTGCGCCTAATGGCGGCTGCCCGCTCTACATAACATGCTAGCGCACACACCGGGCAGAGGAGGTGCAATTTAGCCTCCCTGGCCCCAATATGGGGTGGAAGACTAAAGCCGTCTAACTGAATAGTCCTTGACCTGAACGAACTCCCTAGGCTCTTGGGAGCAAAGGAGTGGTTCTGTCTGAGTGTCGCCCCGCTACGGTCACCCCGGATCAAAAGAATGTGTAATTATGGAGGGGAATGACTCTTAAGGCCGGCCCCCCGATACCGGGGAAAAAAACACGTCACTGCCAGACACTGTCTCCTGCAGTGACGCGTTTTGGAGTGAGTGAGGAGTTTTCTTCTTAATATTTAAAAACCTATGCATGTCTTATACTCAAATAACGGGAAAAACCTCAGCAACCTGACGATATGAGCCATTGTTACCGAAACAAAACACAAGTCTCACAAGAAGCGTTAGCATTAGCCCTTAGTGAGAACAGGCTAATGCTACTTCTGGTGCTAACTAGCAAAAACGATCTTTAAAACTTAATATGTTCTGCACAAACTACACAGATTATTAGAGTGAGTATCGTGTGTTCTTTTTGAAATAAATCTGCTCCTGTTGGAGACACATTTATCCTATGTTGTTATTGTGTAAGTAAACCTTCCTAGAAGTGTTAGTCAGGTGATAAACATGTAAGGACTGTGGCAAAGTCCACACACAGACACCATTTACATAAAAAAAATGTAATTTAAAAATATTTTTTTCTTTTATAAAAACACTTCTATTTGGATGGAATGATTACCTATAGTGATAATACAATTATTTTTACAGTATGGTACCTGAAAAAGGTCAAATGGCACTGATGGTGCCAACATGTCAGTCCGCCTGGACACATTTTTGCTAAACCTCTCTAAAAAGGTCAAATTTAACTTGTTTTGCCTCAATCTTGAAACAGGGTAATTATATGTTATACTTTGGATTCCTAAAGCTTTTATTCTACCATACCATCATTCAAGGGTGGTTTTCACTATATCATCTCTTTCGACTCCACTTCGAGCGATAGAACTATTAACAAAGCACTTATATACTAATAAAGGACTGGCTTATCTAAAGTCAGTTGAGTAGCACTTGAAATGTTTTGACTCTATGAAACCTGATGTACTTATATGATTGTTTTCTTCAAGTTTGTATTTTGTTGGTCAAACGCACTTATTGTAAGTCGCTTTGGATAAAAGCGTCAGCTAAATGTAATGTAATAAGTAATGGGTTTTTTTTTAGGCGGAGGTAAGAATTTACCTTTTCTTTTACTATGTTCCATCTGAATTTACTCTGACACAGAAACATCTATATTGATTCTGACACTTCTACATCCAACTCACAGATGTAACCTTGCTTTGATAACAACAATTATTCATATAACCCTTTTAGAAGTTAAGTTATAGTCATTTGTTTTGGGCATAGCATTTTCGAGCCTGAAACCTGAAAAACAGACTCAGGGCTTAAGAGGTTGGGCTGGGATAAATGCAATAATTTTTATTAAAAGCATTTATTCAGTATTGACACATCATAGAGGGAGGAGGCGGGAATCGTCCTCGCGTCCTGGGTGGAGAAAGCCATCTCCGCCGGGAGACTTCCTCCCACCGCCGGTCTCCGGGAGGGCGGTGCACCCCATCCCGAAGCCCTCTGCTGACGCGGAGCGGAGACAGAGGCCCGGTCTGGCCCCGCGGGTGCTGTAATTGAACCTGCCCCGTAGAACCAGCCGAGGGAGCAGGAGAGGCAGCGGGAGCGGTGGGCGCTCTGTACCTGTGCCTCTCTCTCCTCCTTACTGTGACTTCACGCCCACCCCGCTGAGGGAGAGCCAGCGGCAGCATACGGCTGAGCTGCGCTCTTTCCTCCTCTAAGCGGCTGAAGCGCTGCATGACCGAGGTGATCGATCCCTTCCGTGGATATGGGGGCTCCAAGGAGATCATCACGGTCCTTCTTAGAGAGCGCCGTGAGTCCTAACCACACGTGGCGTGATCCCACTGAAGCCAAAGACATCACACGGCCAGCTGCGGCGGACCAGATTATTCATCTGTCCAATGCAGCGGTCCACGTAATCGCTCCGGTCTTCCTGAGACGGGGAGGCGGGGGCTTCCAGTTGAGGAGTAATCAGCGAAACCCCTAACACGCCCAGATTATTGGCCAAAATGAAACAAACAAATAGATACATTATTCGATTACCTCCAGTGACACAGATCTTAGCTCATAGTTTTGTTTTAATTTACCCAAGCTTTGAGATATTGGCCCTGTCCTTGATATTGGTTTCAGCTGCAACCCCACACTAATTGAGTGAAATGTTCGTTACCATTTCAAGAAAATAATTGACAATGTATTGTTCTGACCAATAAGCAGTGTATATTCAAAGCCTGATATATTCAGGGATTCAAAGATCATTTGACAAAGAGTTGCACAACAAAATGCCCATGCATTCGATAATTGGAGAGCATTTTTAAAAAGATCTCTTATTATGAATCGTATTCATTCATCTGCCATAGACAATCATTTTTGTCAGCCTCAAGATCTGTTGTATTTCCTATACTTTTTTGCATTAAATTCCATTTAATGAAGAGGACATCTGTGAAAACCTAAGATGGCAATGTCCAAAATGCCAAACTCAAGGTTTTAAAAAGAGTAATATTGCAGTGATTACGTCCTCTAGTTGCAGACATTCATACATTTGGAGCAAAAGAGTAAAAACTATGACATTGAGCTGTTATGTTTGCAGACGGAGGTTAGGTTGGATGGAGGGGTCAACAAAACATTGAACCTAGAAGAACCTTGTTTTTCCACTCCTACTAGCAGTCATTACTGGTTACTCTTAACATTAACCATTAGTTGAACCATTTGGTTAAAAGAATCAATAAAGTATATATCTATCTATCTATATGTCTAACCCTAACTCACGGCAGTGTCCAATGAGAAAACTATTTTATTATTGCTGCAATGATTTTTAACATTTGTGAAAGGCAGTGATTTGTCTCCCGGGAGGAGGTTGTCACAAATAACGTAATAAAGCATTTCATTTGGAGGACTTGTTGGAAGAAACCAATTTAGGCTGGAGGCTAAATGTGTCGCTAACTGCTGTTTCTGATGGATGTATACCACTAGGAGTATGTGAAAAAGGATGTATTGTAGTAGAATCGATCGTTTAAAAATAAACACACAGCTGTGTTTCTCTGTGACTCATACGTGGCCCCAGAGGTCTCATATCTCACATGTGAACTCACTCACAAGCACACACATGCTGAGAGGCTAATGGACATCGACTCTAGTCTTAACTGTCACCTGTTGGCTTTTCGCACAGTAAATGAGCTAGCTTCAGCTTTATCCACACTTTCAAGGTCTGGATGTTGGAGGGTGGAGGTGTAATGGAGAGAAAAAGAGAGCTATGGGAGTGAACCTTCATGTGACTGACCATCAGAAACACATTTAATCGGGTGATAGAGCAGATAAAAGTGGAGGGTATTGAGACGAAAAGAAGAAGAGACAGAATATTTTTCCTTTGTAGCCCTAAAACAGCAGCTGCCAGTGATTGCACTGACTATCAAACATATGTGTTAAGCCTCCTGCTGATTACATATCTTGTTATTAAAGCACGGCAGAATAATTAAGGTTGGCAAATTAGTGATAGCTTGTTCGGGGGGAATTACAAAACTGTTGAGCGAGGACTCAGAAACCGCCAACGGCTGGCAGACCTTCACAACTTAAGACTCGTTTCTTTCTCTCTGAATCATCTCTGTTGGTGTTTTACTCCCCTGCCTGCTTCTTTTTGCTGCTCTATGAACAATTTCAGGATTTGATGTTTGGATATTGGATGTGCTTTAAATCACTTTTTCCCTGCTGGTTTGGAAGGAGTGTGCTCTTGTCAAGCTCCATGCAGCACTGCAAAAGGTGTCATAATACAAATATATATATATATATTTGTATTATGACACCTTTTCAATCCAGACCCTAACCCTCATGCAGTTTCTCTAAAAGCTCACACACGGTTCTTATTCTCAGCAGAACCTTATCTTTACTTCAAGCCAATACAGAACATGCGTGATTTCCACTGTATTGCACTCAAACATGCGACTTGACATTTGGAGAAGATGGAAAATAGTTTTTTGGGATTGGAATAGGAAGATTGGATCTTATCTTGAAAGAAAGTGCTTTTTGCCTGAGAGATCGAAGCAGAGAAAGAGGAGAGGAGAGCCTGATAGGTTAGGAGGTCGTCATGGTGTTTGGATTTCCACCGTTTCCGCTCTGCTGCCGGAAGGACGGTTCTATTAGCACGCAGTGCGTCATTTAGCCAGGGAGCAGGAGGGGACTGACGAGCCTGCCGAGATGTGAGAGGACAGAGAGAGTCCAGAGAGGATGAGAGAGTACAGAGGAGAGTTTCTGCAGCAGAGTTTGGAGGCAGGAGTTGGAACGAGTCAGAGGAAGGGAGGGCTGAGACCACGATGAGGCAAAGGTAGAGGGGGAGAGGGAACGAAGGTTACGGCGGACAGGTGCAGGATGAGAAGAGATTAGTTTGTTATGTTTGGAAAGGGGTAGAGAGAATGAAAGGAAGAAGTGATCGGATGTGTGGAGCGGGTTTACAGAGAGGTTAGAAGTAGAGCAGTTCCTTGAGAATATGAGATCAAGGACATTGCCAGATTCATGAGTGGGTGGGGATGGAGACAGTGAGAAAGCAAAGGCGGTTAACAGAGATGTTAGTTCGTCTATCTTCCCTGTCTGGAGGTTGAAGTCTCCGAGAAGTACAGCGGGAGGGACAGCTTCAGGGATGTGTGAGAGGAGATGATCTAATTCCTCCAAGAAGTCCCCCAAGGCACTTGGTGGACGGTAGAGAACAACAATGGTTAATTGTATAGGATGTGTTACTGTGACGGCATGGAATTCAAAGGTGGAAGGAGTGAAGTTAGGTAGCTTGAAGAGGTTAAAGCTCCATTTGGGAGAGAGCAGGAGACCAGTGCCACCTCCTCTGCCAGTGGGTCTGGGTGGGAGAAGGAATATGCTGTGGAGAGAGCTGCTGGGGTGGATGTGTTGGATGGAGTAATCCAGGTCTCAGTGAGAGCAAGGAAATCCAGAGACTGCAGGGAAGCGTAGCCAGAGATGAAGTCAGCCTTAGGAACAGCTGACTGGCAGTTCCACAGGCCGCCTGAAACTAGATGTTGGATCTCAGTGGAGCATGTGGGATAGACGAGAGCAGGCCGGTTATAGCGATTAGGAGATGCATGGGGCCAGTGATAATTGCGAGAAGACACATGAACAGGAATGGAGAATATACACATGTTTTTAGCAAGAATGGATATAAACACCAGCGATACTTCGCTCATTTAAAAGTAGGATTTACCTCCTCTTTGCCTCCCTCGTGACTCCAACAGGATCTATTGTCTTTGTCATTCTTGGACCCCAACAGGACTCTATTGTCTTCGTCTGTCTGACGCTCCTGGAAAGTGCTACCTAAAATGGACACCTGATTGCTGAGTTGTCACAGCTGTGGGGCCACGCCCCTTTAATTAGTTAACTCTCTGCAGCTGATGAGCCTCAATAGGAAATCAAAACTGGCTCACTCCTGAGTTCTTAATGAAACTTTTCAGTGGCACATTAGTTTACAATTACATTAAACCCTAAGTTATAAAGTTATGAGTTTAACCCTTAATACAGTTTGTATGTAGCCTTTATTTAACCAGGCCCCTTGAGATCAAAATATCTCTTTTTCAAGGGTAACCTGCAGTTACCCCTACTCAATAAAGCTCTTAGTATTCTACAAATGTTTAAATCAAAGTTAACCCTAGCAGCCAGTTAGTTCAGTTTTAAGGTTTCTGTCAAATTACTTGTCCCAAGTTTCTGCCTGACAGATACTGTAGCGGTTTTGAGATTAAAATCACAATTTCAGTCAGATCAACTACAGAGCATTTATACAGAGTACACACACTGAAACAGAGAAGTCTAAAAACAGAATGTTACTCACACAATTCTAGAAATCACCAGTTGTTATCCTGTCAAAATCGAGTTGCACACTTATTCTTTTACTCATCTGTATCAGTATGTTATTTCGGCATAATTCTGAGACGTGTATTACAAATGAATCTGCGCATCTACTTTGAATGACATGAGTAAACACAAATAATGCCATGGTAAAGCTTGCATGAGTAACGCTGGGCGAATCTTTGCTTCGCATCCAGTGTGAACGCACATTAATTAGTGATGCCATGTGAAACAGCTGTGATCTTATCATCAACACAACAAATTGTAGTTATTCCATCAAGCTCTTGCCGATCCTACATAAGATAAGATATACTTTTGTGTTCCAATTGGCCTTGTTCGTTACCATTGCTGCAGCATAATGTTAAAGCAAAACAGAAATATAAAGAAAATAAATACATTGCACCAATAGAGACAGATATAGCATCCATGTATTTTAGCCTAGCTGGATAAGGGCTTTAATGTATAACTTATTCTAGATTATGTGTGTTGTGGCTGTTGTGGTTCACCTATGCGGTATCTATACTGTATGCACATTGGTATGTACCTGACTTTTAGCCTACCTCACACGGCTCGCCCTAATCATCTCCATACATTCCATTATATTATATTTCTAACAGCTCTGTGTGTTTTTTACATAGCTGTTACATTGTTAGAGTGAGAGCAGGAGGGAATTGTTACAGAGTCATGTTTGCACCACACACAGGATAATTTAGCAGGTTGCCGTTATTAGATCTGTGTTGAATTAATTCAAAATGACCATATCTTTAGATGGTAGCTTTGTGCTGCAGAAAGTCCTTTTTTGCGCAAGTGAGGTTCTCCCTGACTAATCAGTGGTCTGAAGTGTTTAACCCTACCATCTTCTCAGCTTGCTTTGAACCTTAACCTAGTTAGTACCAAAAACAGCACAAGGTACTATCGGCAACCTTTTGCTTCTAATTGAAAACCCAAACATAATTGTTTTAAGAGAGTTGAGTTGAATAAGGCAATGGAAAGGAGGCTTTAGAGAACAAATATTTCATTAGATCAGACTATTACTGTATATTATTGGGAGATAAATAGTTGGTGTGTATAGCATTCCATATTGTAATATATATAAATCAACTTAAAATGATTATTGCCAAGAACCAGGGTGTTAAAACTTGAGTCTACATTTACCATTTGCTTATTTACAAATGTTCAACCCCTTCACTGAATCTACACCTACACCAGGACTGTGTCTCAATTGAGACACTTCCATGGGTACACTGCATGTCCTTCACTGCCAACGCATGCAGTTGGCACATTTTGACGGACTAGGGATGTGTTGCGGGAACGATGTTAGCGAACTGGCTTACAAACAAGTCTGTATAACTTTTAGTTGTATAATGCCAAATACCCCGCTGCGATGGCAAATGCGTATGGTCGCGCAGCTTCCATTACGTAGAGATGGCGATAGCGTCCAGCTTTCCGAACTCAGCCATTTGCCCATCTGGGTGCTCATAGTGCATTTTGCCATACTTCTCATTGGGACACTCGTATGCACTCAAAATAGCAAATGTGAGTACAGAAGCACATTAATTGAGATTATGATCTATGGTTGATTCACATGCTTTCCATGGATCTCTCTCAAGTAGGACTCTATACGATGTGATGTATTTGCAGGTGCTGTGTTACATTCTGTCTGGAGTCTAACATAAATATATTTATTAACACACAATGAGCTCCCCGGCCCTCTTTGCACTGTACAACAATCAACTCAGAGAACAATATTATCAAATTCTCAGATGATACAGCATCCTTGGCTTTATGCACAAAGGCAGCAGTTCATCGGCTTAGCACTCTGAAAGAGAGCAATGGTGTGATTTTAACCATCTTGTGCTGAATGTGATGAAGACTGAGGAGATGGTGTGGGACCCAAAGGCAGTGGGTGACCTTAGGCCTGTGGTTATCCACAATGAACCCATATCTCACGTCAGCTCCTATAAGTACCTTGGTGTTCATCTCGATAGTACACTCAGCTGGAGGGTCCATGTTGAAGGTCTGTGCTCTAGATGTCAACGACGGTTATATTGTTTACGTAGACTCAGGGCTTACGGAGTCGAGCAGAGGTTCATGTTACTGCTTTACCATGCAGTGTTGGAGAGCATCATAAGATATGGTATCTGCTTGGCAGAGGTGGGAAGTAGTGGAGTACAAATACTTTGTTACTGTACTAAGTACATTTTTCTGGTATCAGTACTTTACTCCTCTACTTATTTTTCTGACGACTTTTTACTTTTACTTCTTACATTTTTAACACAAATACCTATACTTTCAACTTCTTACATTTTCAAAACAGGCTCGTTACTTTAGTTTTAATCTGTGTTTGGTGGCGTGATCATTATTATTTAGTCATTGCGTGCCGATTGATTTTAACACGATCCGTGTATCCATCAATTCCTGGTCTTCTCTAAAGAAGAGGGACCAATGAAAACGTTGTCATGTTGCCGTTGTTTAGCATCGAAACATTCATTAGCTAACAATGAGATTATTGTTCTAATATAAAGGGAGGTCAGGTACTCTTTAAAACAGTTGGTAGTTATGGGTACTTTTTACTTAGTACATTTCAAAGCCCATACTTCTTTACTTTTACTTGAGTAAAGAAGTTTAGCCAGTACTTTTTAAAACATTTTTAAACACGGGTATCTGTACTTCTACTTGAGTAAAGGATGCGTGTACTTTTGCCATCTCTGCTGCCTGGTATCGCTCGCCTGGTACAGACTGCTAAGAAAGTTATGGGGGTTAAAAAAAAAAAAAAAAAAAAATCCATCTTTCCAAAACATATATGTTTTGTGCAATAGGTCGCCATTATCGATAGGTGCTAGGTGGCCATGACAGCAGGACTGATTATTAAAGCCCACATCATTTTGCATTCCCACCCACTAAGCATGAATATTAATAGGATTACTTTGAAGCCAAGTAGACCTGGTAGAAACCTGCAGATTTCTTTTCCTGCCCTCCCCAACTTTCGTCCTGATTTTCCCATAAATCCCTGCTGGATAAGACTGAGCCGTTATAATTGGTTTGTACAAGATTCTCACCAAAATGAGCGGCTCAATATCTTCCACCGTTCATCAAATCTTCATTGAGCTCATGATGACTTCCTTCTCTGTCTCTGTAAGTGTATGTGGTTTATTAAATGTCATGCGGGAACACATACTCTTATCTCTGCACAGACAGGAAGTTGAGTAAGTCCTCGAGGTTGCATTATTTTTTCCGATTCCTTTGCATATCCCCTAAATCAGTGGTTCTCAACTGGTGGGTCATGACCCAAAAAGTGGGTCACGGACCCGTTTCGAGTGGGATGCAGATGTGTGAGTGAAGAAAAAAATAAAAGGAATTTTTTTTTTTTTTTATGTGGAAAAAAAGTCACTTTTATTTTGAAGGCCAGATTTTCACAGAACATCACAGTGCACCAGGTGAACATAATCAACAGCAACAGACATGGGGAAAGACATTGTATTAACAAATAATGCGAAAAATTATTACTACGTCATCAAGTGCCGCCGAAGGACTGTTCCAATGTCCAGCATACTTGGAATTCTACCGAGGCCGGCGTACTTCGTAGCGAGAAATTTCGAGGCTGCACATGTGTAGACTCCGGTCTTAAAATCCCCACAAAGCCATCTTCGTCACATTTCCTCCTTCCTCTCCCGAAAAGAGAACAGTACCTTATTCCTGCGACACTTATTGATCTTGGCCATTTTGCTCTCCTCCATGTGTCTCCACTCCGCCCGGTGTTTCTGCTTCCCCTTGTGCCGCATGGTTTCCTCAGAGGGGGGCGTGAAGTCGGAAGGAAGCTTCCCTTTCTTCCTCAACTCTTTCTCCCGCTCCTTCGCGATGGCCTCCGTCAGGTTCTCCACGTACGCCGCCTTCTCCGCCTGCAGCGTCTTCATCACCTGCTTCTCCACCTGAGTCTGAGTGGCTAACAGGGCCTTTGCATGAGCCCTTATCTCCTCCAGCTGTTGCTGCATGATGCGCTCTCTCTCCCGACGGATCCCCTCGGCCATTTTCACCCGCTCCTCCTCCGCTAGAAAAGCATCTTCCTCGTCTTTAATTTTCTTCTCCTCTGCAAGTTTCTTCTCCTCCTGCAGGCGTATCAGACGAGCCTCCTCGGCTAAGCGCATCTCCTCTTCTCCTCTTCCTCCCTCTGCAACCTGGGCTGCTCCTCTTTCTCTTCCATCAGGGAAACCTGTTCCTGTATCTGTGAAAACGGCTGCTCCATGTTCCTCAAACGGTACTCCTCCCGCTTGAATCTGGCTGTCTCATACTGCAGGAATGACTTCATCATCTCCCTCAGTTTCTCCATCGTTTTCACCTCCTCATTTGGTCAATCCCACTTCTGACACCAAATGTGAAGCTGACCGTTGAGCGGGCCGACCAAGCAAGGAGGCAGAGGCAGAACGTCCAAAATACAACCCGGTGTGGGCATTTATTAAGTCATGAACACATGACACACAGCCTCAATCTGCTGTTCACGTGAGCACAGCCACCAGGATCTCACACACACTACCAGCCTCCACCAAACAGGAAACACAGAGCCTAAATACACACCCACTAATCAGCAATTAGACACAGGTGAGGGGGAGCAATTAGACACAGGTGGGGGGGGAGGAGACATCACAGGGCACCAGGTGAACATAGTCAACAGCAACAGACATGGGGAAAGGGAACACTTTTCAAAAATAAAAACACACGTGCAATATACGAAGCCCGAAGCCGTCAGTCCACAGTGACGAAGCCATCTTCGTCACACCCACAATTTCAAGTAATATCCTCTTTACTCTTCTCTCTGTGTGGAGCAGCAAGATCAAAGTGAAAAACAAACAATATTATTAATATGTCGGTTAGGATAGATTTATTTATTTTCTTCTGAGAATCCCCCCAGACCCCCCTTCTGGGGTTGGGTTTTCAGCATGTGTGCCTTTTTATGTTATACAGTTCAGCTTTGATTCCATCATCTCATTAAACCTTTTTTAAAAGCATACTTTAGTTCTTTGAAGGGATATATGCACTGTACTTCACTTTTATTAATAATATATACTGAAAAGCGTATTGCAGCACCATTTTTTGTTGAATAGATTTGAGTGGTTAAACATTTCGGGTCGCGATGTATTGACAAAGGAAAAAGGGGGTCCCGAGGCCTGACCAGTTGACAACCACTGCCCTAAATCCTCCTAAGACATGTGGATTAGTGCATCGATCCCTTAATCAATAGTAGAGTGCTATCCATCAATCCTGCAATGTGGCAAGCTCTACTCAGTAAGTGGATGTGATTATCTGGGTGTTTCTCAATGTCGAGGAAGACTGCTCCAGAGCCACTATTTCAAGCATACTACGTCATCAAGTGCCGCCGAAGGACTGTTCCAATGTCCAGCATACTTGGAATTCTACCGAGGCCGGCGTACTTCGTAGCGAGAAATTTCGAGGCTGCACATGTGTAGACTCCGGTCTTAAAATCCCCACAATGCTTTGCGCACGGACCAATTTCCAATTGCGCTCCATTTAAGGCGGGGCCTCGCATATGACGCACACCTGTTAGCCTGTTCCACAATTCTTCGTTTTCCGAGGCTAGGAAGGATTCTTGCCTCGCTTCTAAAGCAAGTGACCCGGAAGACATTTGCTACCAAGCAAACGTCCTCGACATTGAGAAACACCCACTGCTTGTCCGTGCTGCAAATCCAGTTGTAGGGAAGAGGGGAATAAATACTCGCCATCAGAGAGCCAGATAAAGAATTGCAGAGGGAGAGAGACGTTTTAAGGCTTTATGTTGCACCAGCGGATCCAGCAGAAAACCTGGTTAAGTGAGGAGAGAAAGGGCAAGACAAAAATAGTTTTGTGGGCTTTTATAGCAGCATGCAGCAAGCGATTTTCCGGTCGAAAAAGTAATTTTAATAAAATATTATGTGTTTGAATCTGGTCTGAATGCAATATCTCAAGAACGCCTGGAGGGAATATCTCAAGATTAAGCACACATTTCCAATTGGAATCAAACTATAAACAGATTTAAGCTCAAGGTCACAAAGCATGATTTTGGCCATAACTCAATTCATATGACACTTTTTTTCCAATAGTATAAAGAAATCTCAGCAGGAAGATCTTGGTGTCAATATTTTCAAGAAGCAGAACAATCTTGAAATATTGGAATTAAATTAACTAAATGAAATATGTTTATTTGCATCCATTTTACATATCCACAGCTGCCTCATTTTATGCCAACTGTAGTTCACCGTGTTGTTTTGCCCTTAAGACCGAGCCTGATCCTTCCTCCCTTAGAGGTTACCGTTACAAATATATTTGTGTTTTTAAGATGCTTCAAGTTACTTCAAGTTACTGATTAATAGGGTATTCTGGACGCATTGTATTTAAAATAGGAATTCACTGGTTTTAAAAAGCTTAGGTACGAGGCAGTATCTCTATGAGTTCTGAATTTAGCTTCCTTTAAAAAGGGGACCCATCATGCAAAATGCACTTTTGTACGTCTTTTATACATGAATATGTGTCCCCGGTGTTCCAGGGAACTCACCAAGTGTCAGAAAATACAACCCTCTCTCTTTTCCTCCTTACCCAAATCTCTAAAAACGGGGCTGCAACGAATTGAATTATTTTCTACGTCACAGAAGTGGTGCTCCGCTTAGTGGTCAATTCTCCACCTATCAGGGGAATGTGGGGTTGGGCCACCGCCGGCCATTGCCGCTCGAAAGCGACAACATTTGAAAAGTGCAAAGTTCTTCTTTGTTATTTATTGAGCTTTAAAACAAATGAATAATGACTTTCTATAATCATATATAAGAATAAAACACGGAGGACGGAGATCTATTGTTCAAATATAGCATGATATGTCCCCTTTAAGGCAGTGGTTCTCAAACTTTTTTCAGTAATGTACCCCCTTTGAAACATTTTGTCAGCCAAGTACCCCCTAACCGACCCCGGAGATTTTTGATAGAAAAAGCCTATATAATGAAATAATTACAACATAGTGATATTCCATCAGTGTGGGATTTATTAACTCCTTCATTTATGATCTGTATGACAGTGGCCATGTCGGCAGGCCACATCATGTAGACAGCCAGTCACCCTTTGTGAGGCAGACCACATCATGTAGACAGCCAGTCACCCTTTGTGAGGCAGGCCACTTAACAGGCCTGGCCATCGGGAAACCCCCCGGTCCTCCCGATGGCCAGTCCGGGACTGGGTACAGGAGGCGTAGAGCGAGGGATCATTGTCCACAAGTAAATCAATCGCAGATGGCGTCGTGGTCACGGACGAATAAAAAAAAAAAAAACTAAATAATACTATTGAAAACAAAAAAAATGGATCGCGAAATATACTTGGGCGGCCGTTAATATACCTGGGCGGCTCGCCCAAGTCTGTGTGGGAAACCCTGGCCAGTATGCATGTGGGTGTTTAACAGCATTCAGTTAACTTTCCGTTTGCTTGTTGCTCGCTGAATGACTGCTAGGACATCAGTAGCAGCCTACGTATTTTTACATCACACTGATACAAATCCTACCTGCCTGTACACGTTGGTGAGGATCCAGCATCAGGCCTGTCAGCCAACAGATGCAGAGGTAGTCCACCATAACACTGTAGACCAGGGATCACCAACTACATTTGTCCAAGGGCCAAAATGTATCCAATAGACACTATCGCGGGCCAGCGGCCACGTTACTTAAAAAAGTAACGTGTTCAGGTTACTTGTAGAATACTTTTGGAATACTTTCTTTTTCCATAACAGATGGGTATGTTTTGTTAAACAGGAGACACTTGTTTTACTGTTTTAATGGCTTATCAAGAACTCAAACACAACATCTTGGTGTCATTCTGGACAGCTCCCTCTCATTGGCACCCCACATAAAAAACATCACCCGGACTGCATTCTCCTACTGTAAACCTTTCCTTAGAATATGTTATGAATTGTAAGGTGTCCTTGGGTGCTTTGAAAGGCGCCCCTAAATAGAATGAATTATTATTATTATTATTATTATTATTATCTGAAACGATGTAATAACTTTTAAAACTGTTTCCAGTCACTTGCCCCATGCATTCAGCAGCAGCAGGCCATTCACTTTGATTTTATCCCGTTATAAATGTCATAATTTCGACAATAAAGAAATGCTACATCAACGTTATCTTGCACATTTTATCTAACCATCTCCGTTTCTAACTTTCAATATATTTTAAAAGAGATCTCTCTCTCTCATCTGCGTGCGGGGGCGGGGCCTCACAGACACGCTGCATCTCTCTCTCACAGACATGCTGCAGCGCTGTGCAGTGTGCACACAGTTCTGCCGGTAATGAATATTACATTTTGTGAGGAAACTTTTCCACCAATAATTCCAATAAGTATTCCAAAATGTATTCACTTCAGGTTTACGAAAGTAACTGTAATCAGATTACTCGTTTTTCAAATGTAACGCCAGCTGAATACAGTTAGCCTACTTGATTTTTGTGTTCTGATTACGTAACGCCGTTACATATATTCCGTTACAACCCAACCCTGCTTCTAGGCTACTGTCCCGCAGCTCCTGCCTCTCTGTTGGACTCTGTCGCAGCAGGGCTGCTGCTGTGGTGCGGAGCGCACAAAGCAGACTCTTCACAACGAAGGATCACTTCTTCTTCTTCAAGAAAGGGAAGGTTTCGCAGTACGCAGTCTACAGTCCCGCAGCTGCTGCCTCTCTGTTGGACTCCGGTACTGCACCTTACTCACGAGACGTTGTAAAAATAAAAATGGGTGGGGGGCGAACGCAGTAACCACTCCGCCAACGCCACAGTCACCCCGTCGTGCGGGCCGGATGAGAATGTCTGGCGGGCCGGATGTGGCCCGCGGGCCGCCAGTTGGTGGTCACTGCTGTAGACCTTGATGTAACTCTGTTGAGGGTGTAGGGATAACAAAACACATCAAGCTCATTTTCAACACCTTGGGTATATTAAGGTCATTTATCTCCATCACACATTCAGGCATGATTCACACGCTGAGATGAGTAGTGTTGTGGCTGTAAAACATTGTGGAATATCCTAATATATTGCAGTCAAGATTAGATAATGGGAAATTGTATCCTCCAAAATTGGATCATTTTTCCATTTAGCTTGGATTGTACCTTTTCATACACAGATTTCAGGACATCTAAGATAAATAGATATTATATAATAAGTACAAACTACATAATAGCGTTCCATTATACTGGTTATGTTCATGTCACCCATTATTTATTTTTTTAAATGATAGCAATAACATGCATGGGCTATATTCAGGGTTTAGTTGCCTTTAAAAAAAAATTAATCAGTAATAATCTGAGCATCAAAATATAAAAGTAACTGCTACTTTTGCATTACCTCAATATCAAATGCAATGCAAATAAATACAAGAGAAATAAAATATCAATAAGATGTTTTTTACTAAAGTGTATTATCTAAGACGACAGAACAATGTGACCTTAGAAAAGAAGAATCCACGATATTTAGGATCAAACACTATATGCTCATTTCAGGTTTTTAGTAACATTATAATACTGCTGGTAATCCCCAATTTTAGTAGTAAACTGATTTTGTCTTTTTTTAAAGTAAGACAATAGTTACCCTTTTTTGTATCCTTATTACGTAATCCTGTTACATGTATCTGTTACTCCCCAAGCCATATTGCTATTATATTTATATTTCAACTTTTAGCTTTCTTATTTAATCCTAATTATTCTTATCTTTTCTCACATATCAAGCTGTGCCCTTAAAACTTTCTTGTGGAGATTTTGTTTGTCTTTTCAACATTGAGTTGCTGCCTAATCGTGCTAAACCATGCTAGCATATTGGTCGGAGCAATGGCTGTTCCTAATCTATAAAACACATAGGATGCAAGGTAAACCCAGGGCCGGTCCGTAGCACTGGCGTTATAGATGTTCACCTAGGGGCCAGATCTGGGGAGGCGCTGCGCTGACAGCTCTGGGAGGGAAAAAAACATTGTTGACCGTTGGTGCTCATCCTAATTTTCGGCCTTGATGTAACAACATTCATAATTAAGTAAATGTAACACCCTTTTCACCCCGGTTACACGTTTCATTTGCCCTGTACGATGGGCGCTGTAAGTGATGAAAATGGGGGATGTTGGCTTATCTGGTGCCCGCAGCTCACAGCCAAAGTGCGAGCGAGGGAGAGAGGGAAGGGCGCACCGGCACTGTTGCTATTAGAATCTGATTCTAGCTGCTCTAACGGATATAAGAAGAAGATGTTTCTACAATAATGTGGAGGGAGAGTCCTCTCCAGTCAGACTGAGAGGCTGAGTGAGGTAAAGGACTCTGAGTGACAGGAAATTGTCTAGAGCCGGCCCTGGGTAAACCGAACCGATTAAGTAGTATGACAGGGTCCAGATTTATTGAGAAGATATAAGCCTGATATAAGCCTCTCTCGACTTGGGCGATGTAAGAACACTGGCTAATGGAATGGAAAGACAAAGGCCAAACAAATTGCATTAAGAAAAGCACTGTCCTTTTTTGTTATGGCAAACTTCAAATGCTGTTTTCAAGGACAATAAACCTAATTTTTCGCATTATTTGTTAATACAATAAATCAATGTCAAGAAGTTATATGTCTTAGGTCAAATTGCACTTTGCAATATGGGCAGCAGAAAAATGCAAGAAACGTGCGTAACTTGGACAGCATTTTTTCCATTTCTTGAAAGGAAAGCAGGTTTTATGACGTGTTTCAAGATGCTTGGAGGTAGTGATCAGATGCACTGTAGCTGTGTGATTTCTGCCTGAAATATTCATGGCACATCTATCAGAATGTGATCCCAGAAGGGGCCTGCTGTCATTACGGGCTCATTTCCGTGCCAATTTCTTCCTATTTCTACCTTGTGATGACATTTGGAAATAAGGGGGAGTTGGAGTGTAATGGAATGTTTCCATTGGGCAAATGAAAGGTGTGTGTGTGTGTGTGTAAGAAAGATATATTTTTGTACTGTATACTATGCATAAGAAAGATTGTTCATATGTGTCTCTGCATCACATGCATATTAGAATATTCTTCAGTCTCTTTGCGTGCATGTGAATCTGTTCGAAGTCTTGTGTCACAACATGTGTGTGTGTGTGGATTTTTTGCTCGTATGCCTTTTTCTATTGAGCTCGGGGACGGGAACACAGTGGAGTGGTGATGTCTGGGAGAGAGAGAGACAAGAGAAAGAAAGGGATTGATTCAGAGCTTTAAATAACACACTCTCTTCTCCTCCAGCTGAGCCCACCAGACACATGTCTGCCCCACACGTCACTCAACTCACCAACTCCTACCATCACAGCCAGTGTGTGTGTGTGTGTGTGTGCAGGGCCGTCCCTCCCTACAGGCCGATCATGCCGACTGCGTGGGGTCTCACCTTGCGGAGGGGGCCTCAACTGAGCCGAAAATGCGGAGCACCTGCGCTTATGCGGCACCGTTGGCAGAAGGAAGAATGGAGAGGAATATGTGGAAATAATAGCATAAATGAAATGTTACCTCTCATGTATCATATATGAAAAATTAACTTGCATATTTAAAGCCAATCTTAAAATGATTAAACAAACGCCTGTTTGAGACTCCTCAGTGCACACAAAAACATAACATGGAGAAATAAATAAATACGGATATGTTATTTAAAACCACCTCGAATATGTTGTGTTAATGTTATGAAATGTTTTCTCATAAATGATGCGGTAAGCAGGAGGACAGAATTACGTCTAAACTGACGCCGTTTTGCATGTCTATAGGTTGTAGATACGAGCATGGTTTTATATACTATCACGTTTAATCGTGTTTTATGCCGTTTGCCAAGACTTGAGAAGTCGCTCATAAACACAGGAGGTATGGAAACTAAGAACACCATATATTTGGTAGATTTGGCAGCTGATATAACACAACACATTTGTTGTATTTAATTTAAGTGGGGATAGAGTTGCTGCGGGGGGTTAAGACGCACATGCTGCAGTGCAGACGCTGCGCACAGCTGATTGACAGCTGGAACACAAACCACAAAAAAAAAATTCAAATTAATTAACTCCACTCCGCATTATCATTAACTTATTTATTTATTATGGTGACGATCCGATCTCCATGCTGCTACTCTGGTTCAAACTGCATCCACCAAACAATGTGATTTGTCTTCACCTCCCCAAAAGAACCAAAATCTGACACGGTGTGAAAAGTCTTTTTTAGCTGTTCTGTCGTCATTTCCTGCGATCTTCTTCATGCAGTCAAAATGAATATTAATACGGGCCTTTCTTTGACTATTTATAGGCAAATAAGGGCGTTACGTGAAGCCCGCAAAAGCTGCGCCGCATTTCGAGTTGATTGTCATACATAGTGATTTCATTATGTTACGGAAGTAAACAAAAAGGTCTAATGGAGGAGTTTCAGGCAGGGGAGGGGGCAGAGTTTGGGGGACATAAACTCCTCTGGAGGGAACAAAGGTGTTAGCCTTTGCAGACCATTTACATGCACTAAAACCTACAGGAATGGGAAAACCCCAAAAAGATTAATATGACCCCTTTAAAGCCTTGAGCTTCAGATTTAGACACAAAATGTATTTTATTACATTAATTTGACACTTTTGTCCAAATCAATAACTGAATTCTTACAGCACGGGAGGGTTTGCCACCATCAAGTTGACATTTGTGCTTTTGAGGGAAACGTTTGATGGATAGCCATGACATTTTGTTCTGACATTCATGTCTCCCTCAGGATGAATTCTGATCATTTTGTTGATCCACTGACTTTTCCTCTAGAGCTATCATGAGGTCAACCTTTAATATTTGTCCAACATTTTGCTTTAAGATCAAATACCTTCAAAAACATCCAGTCAAACTCAGCTGTACTTTATTTGAGTGCTTATTTAAAGAAACATGTCTTTAATATAGCATTTCAGTTGTTCACCAGATGCAAGATGGAAGGTGAGACCTATTGTATTTGTTGGCAAGTTTGAATATATTTGTATCTTTTTTTTATGACAAGCTATTTTTGTTCTCATAACCTGAGGGCGGTGGTGGCAAAGTCCATAGGGACTTGGCTTGGCAACTGGAAGGTCACCGTTTCAAGCCCTGGAAAGACCAAGTGCTACCGAGGTGTCCCTGAGCAAGGCACCGTTCCCTACACTGCTTGCCAGGCGCCGTTCATAATGGCAACCCACTGCTCCTAACACTAGGATGGGTCAAATGCAGAGAAACCGTTGTGTTACTAGTACCTGTACTATATAATGACAATAAAGTTGAATCATCATCTAATGTTAGCATGCTTACACCATAAAGTAAGATAGTTAGCATTAAGCTCGAAGTCCAAATAGTCATTTCCATTATACTCAGTGTTTTTCGGGAATCAATTCCACTTTGGATGATGGGGAAGTGCCTTTTCTTTTTACAAAAATCCATACTTTTCAGACACAAGTGAAAAAACCCAGTTTCAAGCTGGTACGCTGCAGCATTGAGGGAAAAAAACTACCAGAATGGACACTGGTGGGTTCTTTGCAGCTCCTTTGCAGCGTTTTGTATGAATTAGCATTATGTCTAGGTTGCAGATTTGTAATGATTGTGCTACGGTGTGTTTTGTTTCACTTTCCTGAATTTCTTTTTCCTTGCCAAGGAGTTTTGCCGAGAAGAAAAGAAAAAACGTTGGAAAGTTGAACTTATTACTTTCCAAAATATAGAAATTGAACCTAATGTTAGGTAGTGTTTCAATCTGTGGAACGAGGGAGGGTGAGGTAGGAAGTGAAGGGACCCTGAGGCAGAGCTTGTTATGCTGTCAAATACAGATCCATCTACACTGCACACTTTTATTTTGTCCTCTCCTTCTCCATTTCCTTTCAATTTCTGTGCTCTCTCCCTTTGTCTAGCATTGAAATCCTTTGTTATTCTTAAATGTTGATGTTTTAGGTGATTTCTAAGAACAAGGGCTACTATAGGCAAAGCAAGGATTGCAGTTTTGGAGTCAAATCTGCTGAAACTTCTAGCAAATCACATAAATAATGAATTTTGGGAAGCACACTTTTTTCAAAGAGCGTGTGAGAAGTATTGAGTATTGAGCTTCTCATCTAAGTCTCAAAAAGTAAACCAAACGTTTATCAACTAACTGAACAATTTTTTTACTTAATGAGTCAGTCTGGCTTTTGTTTTGGGGCGTCCAGTTAACAGAAAATGGTTTCTTCTTAAAAAAAGAATGCGTCATTTAAAAATACTTGGAATATATGAATGTGAACTACTTCACTGAAAAAATAGGACGGGAACTAGTTCATTCCATTCTGTGTGAACTTAACTTTAAGCTTGCTTGTGTTAACCATCACATTTCTGAACACTGTGAATAACCTTAGCCCTGGACTATTTGTATTTTGTTTCAATGGTTTGTGCCCATTGGTTCCAATGAATGGAGGGTTTGATGCTTCAGTAATAGCTCCTGTTATGCTTCAAACTTTGAGAAAACATTATACTAGAGCAGGGGTGGCCAACCCGCGGCTCTCGAGCCGCATGCGGCTCTTTGCCTAGTTTCATGCGGCTCTTCAGTTCATATCGAATTGTATATGTGTGAGTTTGGGGGAGAGACACTGACTCCTGACTAGTGTTGCACGGTCTACCGATACTTGAAAGGTACCGCGATACCCTGCCTTTAAAAACGTTACTATTCCTCCGTTTCATTAGTATCGGTACTTTAAGAATGACGGGGGA
The DNA here is from genome assembly GCA_902827135.1 of Harpagifer antarcticus. NCBI lineage: Eukaryota > Metazoa > Chordata > Actinopteri > Perciformes > Harpagiferidae > Harpagifer > Harpagifer antarcticus. The sequence continues at coordinate 8,864,669 of CADEHL010001049.1, read as the reverse complement.
AAGTACTCCGGTGAGAAAGCGCCGTTTTAATGTGTGTGTTCAGCGCTCTGCTTCCACTCCCTGCACTGCAGCCGTGCCTGCAGTCCCGCCCCACTCAAGCACGCTCTAAGTGCCTCCCCTCTCTCGTGCACGCTCTAGGTCCCTCCCCTCTCTCGTGCACGCGCTAGCTGCCAGAGCATGTGAGAAAACCAGAAGCATGGCTGCGAGTGGGAGTGCAACTGCCGCTGCGCCTCGGCTTGTTGACAAAAAAGACGCTAGAAGCGAAATGTGGAAGTATTTGAGCTCTAACTCTGACAGTGAGGGCAAGCCTACGGACACCACGAGGCCTGTCTGTCAGAAATGTTTTAATTTTATTTAACACTAATTCTTGTCATTTATTTTATTTATTGTTCTCATTGTTTAAAAGTTTGTGTTCTGGTTCTGGTGTGAAATAAAGCACAATAATTACATTTAAGACTGTTTCCCTTTTTTTAAGAAAAGTATCGAAAAATAATCGGAATCGCAATTCTTGACTTGGTATGAAACCAAAATGTTGGTATCGTGACAACACTCGCTACTCCTGACAGTTAAACCTGATATTTAGTCTGTTAAGTACTGAATGCTGATCATTCTGACGTCATTTGGCCGGTCAAAGTTGTTTGGGCTCGGATAAAATCGCTCCGTTACTTTCGTCCCGTGTTACTTCCGTTCCGTGTTACTTCCGTCCCGGCTCTCCCTACTGTGTATGTGTGGTGTCAGGTGTCAGTAGGAGAGGATGACAGCGCGTCTAATTTTGATGTGGCCCAAGAGCCAATCACAATAATACCTGCGATGCAATGAACTAATCACCTTTGAGGGGGGGGGGGGAACCTATCGTTGATTAAACACTATCCAGTGTTTCCCCTACCATTGTGTTGGAGGGGCGCTGCGCCCCGCCAACGGAGCCCCGCGCCCCCCCTGAAATTCAAGGTGTTTAAAAAATATTTTAAACTATTAAAATATTTGGTGCTATATATTTTAAATATATATAGTACCAAATTGCAAATAATCTATAACTACTGTCACTTTTCACATTGAATATGTGCTCTGTTATTAAATAAACTAAACGCTTTCATTTGAAGTTGTGAGTTTAGTGTTTTTGACCCTAAGAAACGCTGATGCATTAATCAATAATCCACAGCTCCTCTCTCTGCTCCAGAGGATTTAATATTTATCCCAATGCCACAAAAATGGTTGAAATCTTGTCTCCAGAAAAAAAAAACTGAAACAAGCGGTATCAGTGACCGTGTGTTTGATGTGGCTCTTTGCTGTAACATAGAAAAAATGTGGCTCTTAACCTCTGACAGGTTGGCCACCCCTGTACTAGAGGACAGTTTTCATGTATCTTTCTTACTTTTTTCATTTTCTCATGAATATAGCATATCAAGTTGAGAAGATTTTAGTATCACTTATATTGATTTGTTTGATAGGCTCAGTTTTTTGTAAAACCAATAATCTCTAATGAATAGGCCAAATGGGATTAACTATAGCACAGACTGAGAGCAAGACCTTATGAAAAACAGAGAATTGAACGAGATCACATTTTTGCTCAAGCATCTGGAGAAGAAGCCTGAACCCAACCAATAAATATTTGAGATTAAATGTTTAACAGTTAAATATTGGTGTATTGATTTCTCGTTTGTGTGTTCCTTTAAATGCTTAGCCAATGATGAATTTAATTTCCTGTTGTGGTTGAGTGACCTGTTGCAACAAGAATGTCCTCTCACCTTTGGCAGGTATCTGGATCAAACCCACCCGAACATCCAGGATGAGGGAGAAGAGGGCGGACTTTGTGGCAGGAAGCCTGGGAGGAAGGGTCATCGCAGCTGGTGGTCTAGGTCAGCACCTCCATTCCTCTCCCATTTTCAGTTTGATTGTTTCTGTCAATTAAATAAATTGCTGTGCTTTGACCCAAGAAGGAAAAAGAAAGGAAGGAGAGACAGAACAAAAGTCCAAGTCGTCCTTTGATTGATTTCCAATGTTGTAGGTCCTTTAGTCTATTAATAGACAAGCCTAACATCTGTGTTCAGGTTTAGAGTTTCATCTGAAGTACAACACATAAATGTATCTCGTATTTCTTTCCTACAATATCTGGTTTGTAGGGGAAATAAATATTGGTTTATACTGATAAAGATATTTCTTGTTTTCTCCATCTACTCTGGAGAAACATAAAAGAAAATCAATCAATGTCAAAGACCTAGAAATCCTACGTTTTAAAACTTTAGTATAGAAATCTCCTAAAAGGCTGCATTCTGACTTTCCTGTGAGTCAACAAAATGGCGTATTTTATTGAGAAGCTCTTGGAAGACCGCTTTGACCTGTAGGGTCAGGGTCACATGACCAACAGACAAGTTACAGGAATCAGTTGCCAAGTTTTCCATATATTCCCATCCTGGGTAATTTGATAAGAAGAGAAACATTGAAACATTTAGAGAACTGTCTTTTATTGAGTATTGCAACCATTTTAACTCCAGTAAAAAGGTTATGTCCTGTTCACAGATTGGTTGTAGGTTTGTTTCTCTATTTGTGAGCAGTATATACCTGCCCAATTTTCATGAAAATGGAAAAGTTAAGCATAGGCGAAAGAAGAAGCCATTAAATTGCGAAGCAGCTTGGAGTCATGGTTCAGATTATTCTTTACCTGTGGAAATTGCCTTGGCTTAATCAGATTTAAAAAAACTGATTTAGGTTCCCTTCATATTTTCACAGCTGTATTTTTGCAGAGTTTCCTCAAAGTCATGGGTCAGCTTACTGCCAGATTTGACAGCATGACAGTGTTACGTCATTGTAATACATTGAAGGAATACTTAGCAGACCTTGCAAAGAACATGCCCTTTCTCGCAATGTTAATGAAAATTAAAAACAATCTGTCTATCCATCCCCTCATAGAGATATGGTCCAACTTGTTAATTGTTTCTTCTTGGCTCAAACTAAACCCTTCCACCAATATTCGTGAAAATCGAGCCTGTAGTTTTCCAAGAATCCTGCTGACAAACAAAAAACCAACTAAACAGAACATATACGTAGCCTAGCCACACCTCATTAGAAATGTCTAGTCTCCAAGCCAAAGACATGGTCTGACTTTAGAAAACTCTCTGCAAATTCAAACAAGAGAAAATACAATAAAGGTTATTGCACATTTCAACCAAATAACCCATGCATCTTTTTTATAATGACATTATAAGCTAAGCAGGCTTAAATCAATACCTGCTGCCAAGGCATATGTTCCTGCAGAATTACTGAAGCAATTAGTGTCATTGCCGTTGCTTGGTAACTCAACATATTTCTCATGGATTGTTTTTTTTTTACCCTAATACTTAGAGTTGGCTTAATCTGATAATGAAGTCTTACCGACGGTGAAGTTGTCAGTGACAACAACTGTGATTAATAACACACAACAAACACATGCCCTCACTCACAACCAAATTAGTTTTCTATTAACTTTCCATTTTCTCCTTCACTGAGCAACGCTACAAATTAATTAAAGGTCAGCTTTTGTCCTCGATGACATTCTTGTTAAGCAGATATTGACTCTCTCTCTCGGCACCTGCATGCATCAGCAAGTAACACACATACAGTAAATACACATACACACACACTGGAAGTTATATAATGAAATGTATTGACAGATTCAAGGCCATGGATATCTGTAATATTATATATATTTTTCTGTACATAGACACTTGAATAGCCTACATTCTATAGAATGAATGGAAACCATTTGACTATCTTAATCAAAGTTGCTGTACTTTGTCATCTACAGCAGGGATGGGCAAATGGCTTCCCGTAGGCCCCATGCGGCCCCCACCTCCTCTTTTTGCGGCCCTCAGATTAATTTATAAACAACGTAATTAATAAAAAAAAAAAAATTAGTTTTACTTGTATTACTGATACCGTCCACTAGACTCCTAGTTACGTCGCGAGCTGCGTAGATGATTTCAAATACTGCAAAATAATCTGTGACGCATTTGTGTGTATTGTGTTTGTTTCCCGGGGAAACCCTCACAAGAAACACCGGCTGTTGTTATGCCTGCTGTGACGTTAAATTGCCTCTTGTAATTATGCCTTTACAAGCTTAAAAGTTGTTTTTATCATCTGAATTTGGCGAAACAAGTTTAATATTCTTAAAACCAAGACTGTTTATTTGAAATCAGATGAAAACACACTGTCACGGACCCTGCCGTGTTATCTATGATTACTACGCTTTTCATTCATAATTTCAGTGGGAGGGAGAGGGAGCGGCGCTGAGGAACAGCAGAGTGCGGGCTGACAGGTGTCTGTGTTGACATTCCCCTTATTGTGCGTCAGAAGAGGCTACAAGTGTTTTAGGTTCAAGTTAGACAACTAATGTCTGGGTTAGTGTTCATGACTTCATGTTTATGTCATCTTAATGGTTAATCTCAATACACACACATTTTCCGTGCTTTCCAATAGTTTAAAAATAGTTTTATTCCACTGTTTAATAACCTGTTCAATACAAACATGCCACTTGTAAAAATGAAATAACATTTCTGTGAACTGATATTTGGTTAGTGAGTTTATTAGAGGATGTTCCCATTTTTTGGGGATGTTCCCTGTGAAGCTGACAATTGAGCGGCCCGACCAAGCAAGGAGGCAGAACGTCCGAAAATACAACCCGGTGTGGGCATTTATTACTCATACACATATGATATGACACAGCCTCAATCTGCTGCTCCTGTGTGCACAGTCACCAGCGACCACACTACCAGCCTCCAAACAGACAGGGCAACAGAGCCTAAATACACACCCACACTAATCAAACCAACAGGACACAGGTGAGGGGGGAGGAGACAACACAGGGCACCAGGTGCACACAATCAGCAACAGACATGGGGATAGGGGAACACTTTTCAACATAAAACCAGGAAGCAGAGACAGACAAACTAAAACACAGACATATGCACAAACTACATACACTTTGCCACCAATGAAGCTACAGCATCCGTAACGGAGGCCGAGATCTATGGCCCCAGAGATCACCTCCGTTACATTCCCTTTGATTGTAAAATGTCAATGAAGATGTCAGACTTAGTATATTTGTTAATAATTACATACAACACATGGAATTGTTGTGTGTGTGTGTGTGTTCCAAGGGAATCTGCAGCCCTCTGGTGACCAGTACATCAATGATGTGGCCCCCACCACCATCAAAGTTGCCCATCCCTGATCTACAGTATGAATCATCACCACAAACATATGGAGATACACTATATAGACAAAAATATTGAGCCACCTACACATTACCCATCTGAACTTGTGGACTATTATAACAGCACCCTCTCCTTCTGTCTCAATGAACTGGCCCCCACAAAAACAAAAAATGTCTCTTTCATACACTCCGCCCCCTGGTATACCCCCGAACTCCGCTAAATGAAATCAAGGAAACGTCAACTTGAACGCCAACACAAGAAAACCACACTAACAGTCCATCTTCAAATCTACAAAGACTATCTCCAACAGTACAGTAACGCACTCAAAGCAGCCCGGTCTAATTACTACTCACAACTCATTCAGTCTGGCTCCAGCAACCCCAAGCGTGTGTTCTCCACCATCAGCAAACTTCTCAAACCCTGTGACAACGCCACCTCATCCTTCACCACCGAACAGTGCAACTCCTTCCTCTCATTTTTCCAAACCAAAATCAGCAACATTTACAGCAATCTGACATCCTCATCAGCACCCCCCACCTTCCCTCCTGGCTCCCCCCCCCTTCACCTCACACCCCCTGTCCCACTTCTCCCCTGTGACCCCCATGCAACTGTCCGACTTCATGACTGGAATTAACTCCACCTGCACACTTGACCCAATGCCCTCCAAATTTGTTAAAGAGAGCCTCCCTGCCATCTCCCAACTCATCGCCACCATCATTAACTCCTCCCTCAGATCTGGATCAGTTCCCCCCTCTCTCAAACTGGCTGCTGTCACACCCATTCTCAAAAGACCTGGACTCACACCTGACATCATGTCCAACTTCCGGCCCGTCTCAAATCTCCCCTTTCTGTCAAAAATACTTGAACGTGCCGTTGCCTCACAACTTAAAGCCCACCTCAGCTCCAATGATCTCTTTGAGCCATTTCAATCCGGTTTCCGATCAAAACACAGCACCGAAACAGCTCTTCTCAAAATCACAAACGACCTCCTCCTCTCCTCTGACTCCGGCAACCTTAACATCCTCATCCTCCTCGACCTCACCGCAGCATTCGACACCATCAACCACGCCATCCTGCTGTCCCTCCTCGAATCATCACTCAACATCACCGACACTGCACTCTCCTGGCTGAAATCCTACCTCACCGACAGACATCAGTTTATCAACATCAACAACTGCACCTCCTCCACTGCTCCTCTGTCCCAAGGTGTCCCCCAGGGTTCGGTGCTTGGCCCCCTCCTCTTCATCCTCTACATGCTCCCCCTTGGCAAAATAATTCGTCGCCACAACCTTCAATTTCACTGCTACGCCGATGACATCCAACTTTATATCTCAACAAAAACCATCACCCCCACAACACACTCCACTCTCACCAACTGTCTCTCAGAAATAAAAGCATGGATGCAAACAAACTATCTCCAACTGAACAGTGCCAAATCAGACATCATCATCATTGGCCCCCCATCCCGTATCAAAGACATCCAGAATTTCAACTTCACCATTGACAGCCACACTCTATCTCCCCCCCCCTCACATCCGCAACCTCGGAGTCATCATCGACAGTCAGCTCAAATTCAACCACCACATAAATCACATCACCAGGACCGCCTTTTTCCACCTCAAAAACATTGCCCGTCTCCGCCCATCACTCTCCTCCTCTGCTGCTGAAACCCTGATTCATGCATTCATCACTTCACGACACGACTACTGCAATAGCATCCTCTACGGCAGTGACCACCAACTGGCGGCCCGCGGGCCACATCCGGCCCGCCAGACATTCTCATCCGGCCCGCACGACGGGGGTGACTGTGGCGTTGGCGGAGTGGTTACTGCGTTCGCCCCCCACCCATTATTTTTTTTACAATGTCTCGTGAGTAAGGTGCAGTACCGGAGTCCAACAGAGAGGCAGCAGCTGCGGGACAGTAGACTGCGTACTGCGAAACCTTCCCTTCCTTGAAGAAGAAGAAGTGATCCTTGTTGTGAAGAGTCTGCTTTGTGCGCTCTGCACCACAGCAGCAGCCCCGCTGCAACAAAGTCCAACAGAGAGGCAGGAGCTGCGGGACAGTAGCCTAGAAGCAGGGTTGGGTTGTAACGGAATATATGTAACGGCGTTAAGTAATCAGAATACAAAAATCAAGTAGGCTAACTGTATTCAGCTGGCGTTACATTTGAAAAACGAGTAATCTGATTACAGTTACTTTCGTAAACCTGAAGTGAATACATTTTGGAATACTTATTGGAATTATTGGTGGAAAAGTTTCCTCACAAAATGTAATATTCATTACCGGCAGAACTGTGTGCACACTGCACAGCGCTGCAGCGTGTCTGTGAGTGAGAGAGATGCAGCGTGTCTGTGAGGCCCCACCCTCGCACGCAGATGAGAGAGAGAGATCTCTTTTAAAATATATTGAAAGTTAGTATGTGCAAGATAAGGTTGATGTAGCATTTCTTTATTGTCGAAATGATGACATTTATAACGGGATCAAATCAAAGTGAATGGCCTGCTGCTGCTGAATGCATGGGGCAAGTGACTGGAACAAGTTTTAAAAGTTATTACATCGTTTCAGATCATAATAATAATGATAATTCATTCTATTTAGGGGCGCCTTCCAAAGCACCCAAGGACACCTTACAATTCATAACATATTCTAAGGAAAGGTTTACAGCAGGAGAATGCAGTCCGGGTGATGTTTTTTATGTGGGGTGCCAATGAGAGGGAGCTGTCCAGAATGACACCAAGATGTTGTGTTTGAGTTCTTGATAAGCCATTAAAACAGTAAAACAAGTGTCTCCTGCTCACCAAAACATACCCATCTGTTATGGAAAAAGAAAGTATTCCAAAAGTATTCTAAAAGTAACCTGAACACGTTACTTTTTTAAGACACGTAACTGTAACTGTATTCTGATTACTTTCTGAGCATGTATTCAGTAATCAGTAACTGATTACATTTACAAAGTAACCCTCCCAACCCTGCCTCGAAGTGATCCTTCATTAGCGTGAAGAGTCTGCTAAGCTTTATGCAGTACCTGTACCCCCCCCCCCGCTGGCCCGCGATAGTGTCTATTGGATACATTTTGGCCCTTGGACAAATGTAGTTGGTGATCCCTGCTCTACGGCATACCATCCAACCTCCTCAATAAACTCCAACATATCCAGAACTCTGCTGCCCGCCTCCTCACCCACACCCGCTCCCGAGACCACATCACTCCCGTCCTCCAGAACCTCCACTGGCTCCCCGTCCGTCAAAGAATCAACTTCAAAGTCCTCCTCATTACTCACAAAGCCCTCAACAATCAGGCCCCCCCCCTACCTCACAGACTTGCTGCACCACCACGCCCCTTCCCGCTGCCTCCGCTCATCAGAAGCCAACCTCCTATCCATCCCCACCCGCACCAATCACCGGACCTGGGGGGACAGAGCCTTCTCCGTCGCTGCCCCCTCCCTCTGGAACTCACTCCCCCAACCCATCAGAGACTGCACTGACCTCACCACCTTCAAAAAACTTACAAAAACTCACCTCTTCAATCTGGCTTTTAATGTGTGATTGTTTACTATATATTTATTTGTTGTTCCTTCCTTTTCCCTTCACTATATCTGTAAAGCGTCTTTGAGCACCTGTAAAAGCGCTAACAAATTAAATCTATTATTATTATTATTATTATTATTACACCTGTACAGGAGCTTATATGACATCCCATTCCAAATTCCCAGGCATTAATATGAAGTTGGTCCCCCCCCTTTGCAGCTACAACAGCTTCCACTCTTCTGGGAAGGCTTTCAACAACATTTTGGAGTGTCTGTGGGAATTTTCATTCCATTCATCCAGAAGTGCATAGAGTGCCACAGTGACGCATCCTAAAACCCGGAAGTAAACTCCTTCCGGTTCCTTCGACAAAAACCAATGCAATTTCTCCATAGGATTTTGGAAAATAGCTCGAAATAAGGTCTGTGGTTGACACACATTTAAGAGGCGGATCACGTTATGTTCAGCCGGATAATATCCATATGCATAAATCTAATCGCCAGAAGCAGTCGCCAGAAGCAAAATGCTAAATTATAAAACACAATTGAGTTGCCGGAACCTATATATACATGACAAACTCTTCCCGATTTCAATCTAATCCTTTACATATTTGATAGCATTGAAACATTGGGGATTAAACAAATACATTTAAAAAAGGGAACCTTATGGACATGTTAAATACATTTTATTAACATTTGATTTATTTCAAAACAGTTTTCATAAAACGGTAACAAGTTTGTTTAAAACTTCTAACTAAGGATAGAGCGTGTCGTTTTTATCATACTGATATTCTGAACAATCTGTGCTGTTGTATTTGCTGTAAAGTGTCTCTACTGTAGGCTATTTTTATTTTATGTACAGCACTTTGGCTCGACCAAAAATCGTTTATAAATGTGCTATATAAATAAAACTTGATTTGATTTAATAAAAGCATAACACATTAACATAGATGGAGACACATGGTTATTACTTGATGGTTATTCCAACGGCATCTGACTCGTGGGCAACGTATCACTCCATGCTGTGCATCACGAGCCTCTGTTGCACTTATGCTGCGAATATTCGCTTCGCTCTAATCGCTCGAGTTTCACCACGGCTGCCAGCTGTGTTTACTCGCATCATTCAAACAAGACGCGCTGGCTCAGGAGCTACAACTACAACAAAATTAACATATTTTACCGTGATTTAAATGTAATACACGTTTCTAAATGATGCCGAAGTAACAACATACTGATACCATGAATTAAAGCTTGACAAGTCTGCAGACAAGACGGCAGGCGAAAAACCTTTTAAAATGCTTGTTTTCTGAATAGAGATTGGGTCGACCAGGCTAAGCTAACGTTGTATGCTCATTCCACACTCATAACAACGACCTATACAGACATAAATAAACCATAAATAAATTTGCTATGACACAGACAGTCTGTGGTTTGTACTTGTTTAACTTTTGTCCAGTTTCTGAACAGATATGAGGAGCTGTGATCTCTGTGTGCTAACTGCTAACAGCTAACGGCTGATGTTTGCTGATTGAACATCAGTGACGGCAGGCTGAGATCATCACCGCTGATTGGCTTCCGCGAGAACGCGTCACGTGAATTTGACGCTCGAGTTGAAAAAATCTCCTCAATCGCGTGATTCACGCCGCGTCCACCACTTCATGCTCGCCGTCGGAGCGAATTCGCGTCTGTCCACGTCTCTGCATTGACTTTACATGTAATCGCGCCGTCCCAAAACATTGCATCGCGTCCGGTGTGAAAGCAGCATTAGAACTCTGCTGTTCCCTGTATATACAAACAAAACACTATATTGAGTACAAATCAGGACACACCATGTGTTTTCCTCAACAACAAAAAATGAAATCCGTCTTGAAAACATAACGAGACAGTTTACATTAGCTGTTAACAGACGGTAACAGAGGTGCTATTCACGTGCATGTAAATTTACTTAATTTGAATGTAATAATTATGTTGGTTGTTGTTTGTGGAAGCGCCAGTGAATGAGCCCCATTAATTGAGTTTTAAACATCACTTTAAATGGAAGATTCCCATAGGCCCCGCCCACTCGATCGGATCAGCGATCGGTATCGGCCGATACTGATTCCGGCGAACGCCCCCAAAATTGGCGATCGGAGCATCCTTATTTGCATCTATAGCATTGCATAAGCATGAAAAATATAGTTTGCACTTCATTTTGAATAATAACAACTCAATGCTGTAACTGCAGACTATGAGTTTAAATGTGGTACACATCTAAGATTGTAGAAAGATAATTCATTGCTCACAGTAAAACAAACGGCGAAAGACATACAGAGGAATTAATATCAAATAGGCGAATTAATGACTTACTCTTACATAACTGCTCGGTTATAAAGTAGTAGAGAATAGTTTTAGCTTAGGTATTTTACCGCACAACATGCACGGCAGGAGAGCCTCTGAGCCCCGCGGCGGCATCACGGTGCCCGGCCAACAGTTTGCGGAGTTGATTCTTAATACGTAGGCTACTCTTAATTTAACCACTTTTAACAGAATTGCGTTGGTAAGCACCTAATGCAAACTTTGCCCAACGCCATTTGCGCGAAAAAATAGACTACATGAGGACGACAGGGCTGAGTCTAACTTTAACAGCAGTAACGGAGCGTCCACACAGCAGCGTGCGTTGACGCTTGGCGGTGGGCGTGTCTGAAGCTTGGGGATTTTTTGCGACCAACGCGACCAACAACCAATCACATGAATCTCCCGCCCCCGACATACAAAGCAATAGCAATGTTAAAACGAAGTAAACTGGATATAAAATCCCCAAACAGGCGAAAACCTACCAGTTTCACCCACTGTCTCTGCCACCTCCCTCCAAGCCTCCTGTCTCTGCCACCTCCCTCCAAGCCTCCTGTCTCTGCCACATCCCTCCATGCCTCGCTCCTCCGGTTTGTATCCCGGTAGATGAACAGAGACTGATCATACAGCACCGGGTGATTCACTACCGCTATAATGAATTTTCCCTCCATTTTTTGGAATATGAGGAAATGACCTGCGTAGTCTCTCCCAGCATACACGCGGTTTGATTGGCTAGCGCTTGTACTGGCAGATTTGCATAAACGGGATTTCATTGGCTGAGTGAATGGGCAGAAGCGTTGTAAGCTTCAACGCACACCGCTGTGTGGACGGGCCGTAATGGCGCTGGCATGCATTAAAATGTCGATGTTTCGTTCAAAACAGTGAATACAAGAAAAGTAAATAACACTTGTTAAAAAGCAGTAATCAATAACTCGGGTGGCATGCTTACTTGTTTTACAATGGTTTGAAGAGGATCCAATGCAAACACGTGTCGAACCTCTGAAGAATCGCTGCAAAGAGGACCAGGAAGTCTCACACCGCGGTATTCTCGTTTGAGGGGGTGGCATGACCGTGGCGTTGACAAAAGCATTTTTATTAAGTTTTCCAAAACGTATTTATAAGAAAGTTCAGAAAATGTGATATCAATTTACAAATTAATGAGTTCTTAAAAACATGTTCTTATTGTTGCTCAAGTGTTACTTATTTAAACGCACATTAAAAAAATACTAATTTAGTGTGTGTGTGTGTGTGTGTGTGTGTGTGCTAACATGACAATGACGGAGTGAAGGAGAGTGAGGAAGACATGTTTTTCTTTTCTCTGTGCGAGTGTCAGCTGTGAGTCTATGTTTGGCTTGTGAGTCATGGCAGGTTTAGAACACATTTCCAACGCTCTGCCATTTGTCTTTGGAAATAAAAGAGGAAATACACTCACAGGGACCAAAGAGCATATTTAACCCTCCTGTTGTCTTCGTTTCCCCCCCCCCCCCCCTTACTTGGTGTTCGCGGTCAAATTTGACCGGTCCTGTTTTAACTGCTATACATTAACACAAAAACCATTAATCATCACAACATTTAATTTAACACCCTTTCAAACTGTACATATTGTATCAGACTGCTGGTATACATGAAAAACTGCAGTACATATACAAAGAGTAGACACTGAACATGTATTGCGTGTGCCAGGTGTGATCCATGTGGGGGGATGGGAACATACGAGCGGTGTGTGTGTGTGTGTGTGTGTGTGTGTGTGTGTGTGTGTGTGTGTGTGTGTGTGTGTGTGTGTGTGTGTGTGTGTGTGTGTGTGTGTGTGTGTGTGTGTGTGTGTGTGTGTGTGTGTGTGTGTGTGTGTGTGTGTGTGTGTGTGTGTGTGTGTGTGTTGTGATGGGCATACATAAGGGGGGGAAAACACATATAGTGTCACAGTTCTGTCTAGGTTTGGGTGTTTTCACTGTTCTCTGTCATGTTTTCCTCCTGTCGTTAGTGTCCCTGTGTGTTCTCCTCCCTCCTCACCTGTGTCTCGTTAGTTAATTGTGTTCACCTGTGGCTCTTGTGTTTTTCTCCTCCCTCCTCACCTGTGTCTCGTTTGCCGATTGTGTTCACCTGTGTCTGGTAATTATCCCTCCCTGTATTTAGTCCTGTCTCGTGCTGTGTTCAGTGTCGGTGCTTCTTTTGTTGGTGACGGACTTCACCGGTGAGTGTTCTGTGTTTGGCTGTATTCGTTCCATTTTAGCCTTGAAATAAAGGTTTACCAAAGTTATCTGCGCTTGGGTCCTGCTTCCTTCACTCAACCGTGACAGAAAGCACCGACCAGAGATGGACCCAGCAGATGACCCATTTGAGGAGGAATTACAGCATTTTTCATTTGCTTTGGCTTGCTGCTATGATTGGTGGAGGGGAGCGTCCAGTGTTCGGCAGAAGGAGGCCGCTCTGGTAGAGGCGCACCGGTTGGCTATGGAGAAACCGGACTTGGTGAAGTTCTTACCTGACTGGATGTTGAACTTCATCTGGGCGTGTGATTTCCAGCCTGCGGACTATAAACGTCTCGGTGTGTTCCGTCTGGAGTCAACCAGTGCTTCCGCCCCAGTTCCTGCTCCTGTCCAAGAGGCGTTTTCTGGAACTCGGCTGGCTTTTGGAGGTCCACGGAGCCTTCAGGCGGCTTCTAAGAGAAGGAGTCGCAAGTCCAGGCTAGCAATCCGAGCCCCAAGAGCCATGGTTCCGGCTACAGAACCGGCCCACACAGCCATGGTTTCCAGCCCCAGTTCTGGCCCCAGCAGCCATCATTCCGGCCCCAGTTCTGGCCCCAGCAGCCATGGTTCCAGACCTAGTTCTGGCCCCAGCAGCCATGGTCCCGGCCCCAGCAGCCATGGTTCCAGCCCCAGTTCTGGCCCCAGCTGCCATAGTCCCCTCCCTGGTCCCTTCTCTAGTCTCTCCTCTTGTCCCTTCCCTAGTCCCTCCTCAGGTCACTTTCCTAGTCCCTTCTCTAGTCCCTTCTCCAGTCCCACCTCTAGTCACTTCTCAAGTCCCTCCTCGAGTCACTTCTCTAGTCCCTTCCCTCATCCCATCTCAAGTTCCCTCTCGAGTCTTTTCTCAAGTCCCCTCTCAGGTCCCCTCTCGAGTTCCCTCTCGAGTCTTTTCTCGAGTCCCCTCTCAAGTCAACTCCCCAGTGTCCTCTCGAGTCACCTCCCAAGTCAACTCTCCAGTGTCCTCTCGAGTCACCTCTCAAGTTTCCCCTCAGGTCTCCTCTCAGGTCCCCTCTCAAGTCCCCTCTCAGGTCCCCTCTCGAGTTACCTCTCGAGTTCCTTCTCGAGTCCACTCTCCAGTTTCCTCTCAAGTTCCCTCTCAAGCCCTCTCTCGAGTCCCCACTCAAGCCCCTACTCATGTCCAGTTGGAGGTCCCGCAGACTAGTCTTCTGCCGGGGGTCCTGCCAACCCCATGTCCTGTACCGTTGGAGGTTCCGCTGGGGGTCCTGCCAACCTCATGTCCTGTCCAGTTGGAGGTCCCGCAGACTAGTCTTCTGCCGGGGGTCCTGCCAACCCCATGTCTTGTCCAGTTGGAGGTCCCGCAGACTAGCCCTCTGCCGGGGGTCCTGCCAACCCCATGTCCTGTCCAGTTGGAGGTCCCGCAGACTAGCCCTCTGCCGGGGGTCCTGCCAACCCCATGTCTTGTTCCGTTGGAGGCCCCGCCGACTACTCTCCTGCCGGGGGTCCTGCCAACCCTGTGTCCTGTTCCGTTGGAGGCCCCGCCGACTACTCTCCTGCCGGGGGTCCTGCCAACCCTGTGTCCTGTCCCGTTGGAGGCACCGCCGACTACTCTCCTGCCGGGGGTCCTGCCAACCCTATGTCCTGTTCCGTTGGAGGCCCCGCCGACTACTCTCCTGCCGGGGGTCCTGCCAACCCTGTGTCCTGTCCCGTTGGAGGCCCCGCCGACTACTCTCCTGCCGGGGGTCCTGCCAACCCTGTGTCCTGTCCCGTTGGAGGCCCCGCCGACTACTCTCCTGCCGGGGGTCCTGCCAACCCCATTTCCTGTCCCGTTGGAGGTCCCGCCGACTACTCTCCTGCCGGGGTTCCTGCCAATCCCATGTCCTGTCCCGTTGGAGGTCCCGCCGACTACTCTCCTGCCGGGGGTCCTGCCAACCCTATTTCCTGTTCCGTTGGAGGTCCCGCCGTCTACTCTCCTGCCGGGGGTACTGCCAACCTTTTGTCCTGTCTCGTCGGAGGTCCTGCCAACCGCTCTCCTGCTGGGGGTCCTGCCAACTCCTGGTCCTCTTCCGTGGGGGATCCTGCCGAAGCCTGTCCCGCCGGCTCCGGTTCCTGTCCGGCCGACACCGGGTCCTGCCCGGCCTCCGGAGCTGTCTGGTCTTCGCCCTCGATCCCGACCCTCGGTGAGCCGTGGTCTTCGCCCTCGATCCCGACCCTCTGTGAGCCGCGGTCTTCGTCCGCGGGCCCGGCCCCCTGACTCTTCCTGCCGCTGCCCTCGTCCTCGAGCCCGGCCCCCTGACTCTTCCTGCCGCTGCCCTCGTCCTCGAGCCCGGCCCCCTGACTCTTCCTGCCGCTGCCCTCGTCCTCGAGCCCGGCCCCCTGACTCTTCCTGCCGCTGCCTTCGCCCTCATGCTCGGCCCCCTGAGTTCGCCCGCTGTGGCCTTCGCCCCACCATGGACTCTGCCTTGCCCCCGGGCCGCCCGCCCGAGACCCCCACCATGGACTCTGCCTTGCCCCCAGGCCGTCCGCCCGAGTCCCCCTTCTCGGCTTCTGCCGTGCCCCCGGGCCGTCCGCCCGAGATCCCTTCCTGGTCCCCTACTAGGCTCCTGGGCGGTCAGCTTAGTCCCGTCCTCCGGACCCCCTCCACCCACCCTGGTGGCCTAGGGATACGTCCCTCCTCCGGACCCCCTCCACCCACCCTGCTGGATTTTTTTTGGATTTTTGTGTTGGGGTTTAGGGACGTCTGGAATCCGTCCCTTGAGGGGGGGGTTCTGTCACAGTTCTGTCTAGGTTTGGGTGTTTTCACTGTTCTCTGTCATGTTTTCCTCCTGTCGTTAGTGTCCCTGTGTGTTCTCCTCCCTCCTCACCTGTGTCTCGTTAGTTAATTGTGTTCACCTGTGGCTCTTGTGTTTTTCTCCTCCCTCCTCACCTGTGTCTCGTTTGCCGATTGTGTTCACCTGTGTCTGGTAATTATCCCTCCCTGTATTTAGTCCTGTCTCGTGCTGTGTTCAGTGTCGGTGCTTCTTTTGTTGGTGACGGACTTCACCGGTGAGTGTTCTGTGTTTGGCTGTATTCGTTCCATTTTAGCCTTGAAATAAAGGTTTACCAAAGTTATCTGCGCTTGGGTCCTGCTTCCTTCACTCAACCGTGACATATAGTGTGTGTGTTACAAAGTTGACTAAATCATCCACAATTCAATGAAAGCAGTGATCAGCAATTGTATATGGTCAAATGTCTACTGTGAAGGATATCATAAAGCCTAAATGCAATTTAATGTAAAACAAAAAAGTTATGATTGATGAAAGTAGTAAATCGATCAGATTTGACCCAAACACAAGCAGTTATGCTATATGTGTGTGTATATATATGTCAGTGCACACATATATAAATGTATACAATACAGAGTATGATGCTTGTCTTTGTATAAGTAATAGTTACTTATTATACTGTATATAAGTGAATTATTGATTATAAAGCAGCTTTAATCTGTTATCTTTGTAGATCTATCCAAAGCTTTTGATTCTGATTATCACGCAATTTTCCAGTGTTTTGATGGTTCTAAGAACAATCCTTTTTTTGGAGAGGAACCTTTTAGAAGCCTGATTCACTAATATTACAGTCGAATTGTTGCAGTGGAGGGAATATTAAATCATAAAAAAGAGGATCATTTTATTCTCATTATCACTCATACATAATTTAAATAAATCAATCCGGTGCCTTTGATTGACATTTTACAAGAAAATGACATTATCAATTTGACCTGCCCTTAACTTATTTTCAACCTCCATTCATTCAAAGAGGACATATTCTCTTCATTTTCATAAATGAGTATCTAGTGCCTCTACTGGGACATGTCTCCATGCTTGAATATTCAAAAAGCTCTTTATTTTTCTCAAACTGTGCTGCAGCACCTCTTTTCACCCTCTGTCTGAAACCAGAGCCCAGTCTGCTCTGATTGGTTAGCTGGCCAGCTCTGTTGTGATTAGTCAACCGTTTAGAGATGTGTCAGAAATGTCCCGCCCTTAATCCATCACATATAATGTGTTGGAGCACTAGTCAATAGCAGCAGCAGCAGTGTTACATAGTGATGTCACTATGTTATAGAAGTAAATAAAGGAGTCCAATGGAAGCGTTTCAGGCAGGGGGGGAGTGGTGGTGAGAGAAACTCCCTCTGGAGGGATTTAGCATTTCAGACCATTGACATGCACAGAATTTATATGACAAACTACAGGAAAGCAAAAAGGGCCTCTTAAACCCTATCTATCCCAGCTAAAATAGTGTGCACACCTGTTTTTAATACTAGTTGGCATAAGGTTAGACTGAGTTGGACTAAGTCAGATGCAGTTTGATCTTGGCGAGTGGAAGAAAAAAAATGACTCTTAATCTTTTGCCTCTGATTAAGTTGCTTCCGGTTTCATAATTGAAATTAATGACGCTAAATTAGTTCAGTACAGGCAGCCATGACACTTTTCACAGCAATGCAGTTTTAATCATGCTGGTGAACCTAAGTGCTCTGCTTCTTTGCTGCCAGCTCACCTCACTTTCTGCATTTATCATTTCAAAGCCCCACCTCCACACAAGCATCATCCTGAAAGCTCTGAGCATAAGTCTTTCTATATGCGGAGTTATTATCGTCAGATCCTAGACGAGGTCAGACTCCTTCTCATTATAGGAGCACATGAAAAGTGGTTAGTGGTACCTCAGGTGTTGTCTAGCCTCACCACTCTACTCATCTACATGTCTATATTGTCTATGTTTTAAAAGATGAACAAGATCTGTTTAAATCAATGGAAATTGCTTTTGTGATGAGGTCTAATCTTCTAGGTTTCAATTATCTTTATCTTATCCTAGCTTTACCTTTTCACTGATACAAGAAGGCCTCTAAATGATACCTGACCGCCATGTGTGTGAGGTGTTTTCAGGCACATAGTTGGAGATCACAACTTTTGTTTCTCTGTGTCTCATGTGAACAGTCCACAAAGTTCCAAGTGTGTCGACAGCAGTTGTGATGTTCTTGTCATTTATTTGCCACGTCCCTGCTGTGTAGGGACAATGTGGCTCAAGGGGTAAATAGTTGTCTACCAATCAGAGGGCCAAAGGGTCAATGGTGTGATCATTAGTCCCAGAAACCAACTGTCATCATCCTGTTGGACCTGTCAGCTGCATTTGACACAGTGAACCATCAGATCCTCCTTCGCACTCTCCAAGAACTTGGAGTTTCAGGCTCTGCACCTTCCCTCCTCACCTCATACCTCAAAGACCGTACCTACAGAGTAACTTGGAGAGGGTCCGAGTCCGACCCTTGTCAATTAACTACAGGGGTCCCTCAGGGCTCTGTTCTTGGTCCCCTCCTCTTCTCCCTGTACACAAACTCGCTCGGATCAGTCATTAGCCCGCATGGTTTTTCATACCACTGCTATGCTGACGACACCCAATTAATTCTGTCCTTTCCCCGCTCAGAGACCCAGGTCGTCGCACGCATCTCTGCTTGTCCAGCTGACATCTCTCAGTGGATGTCTGCTCATCACCTCTAGCTCAACCTTGACAAGACTGAACTGCTTTTCCTTCCGGGAAAAGATTGTCCCACTCTTGACCTGACAATCAACATCGGCACCTCTGTTGTTTCCCCGACTCAGACTGCAAGGAATCTGGGAGTAATCCTAGATAACAACCTGTCCTTCACTGCAAACATCGCTGCTACAACCCGTTGCTGCAGATATACGCTGTACAACATCAGGAAGATTCGTCGCCAGCTGACCCAGAAAGCCACGCAGGTTCTGGTCCAGGCTCTCGTCACCTCACGCCTAGACTACTGCAACTCCCTCCTGGCTGGTCTAGCTGCATGTGCCATCCGACCTCTGCAGCTCATCCAGAATGCAGCGGCTCGTCTGGTCTTCAACCTTCCAAAATGTTCCCACACCACTCCGCTCCTCCGCTCCCTTCACTGGCTCCCGGTAACTGCTAGAATCCACTTCAAGACACTGGTAATTGCATACCATGCTGCGAATGGATCTGGCCCTTCCTACATCCAGGACATGGTTAAACTGTACACCCCAGCGCGTGCACTACGCTCTGCATCAGCCAAACGACTCGCTGCACACTCGCTGCGAGGGGGACCCAAGTTCCCATCAGCAAAAACATGTGGGTTTGCTATCCTGGCTCCAAAATGGTGGAATGAGCTCCCCATTGACATCAGGACAGCAGAAAGCCTGCACATCTTCCGGCGCAGACTGAAAACTCATCTCTTTCGACTCCACTTCGAGCGATAGAATTACTAACAAGGCACGTATATACTAATAAAGGACTGGCTTATCTATAGCCAGCTGAGTAGCACTTGAAATGATTGGCTCTATGATACCTGATGTACTTATATGATTCTGTTTTCTTCAAGGTTGTGTCTTCCTGGTCGAATGTACTTATTCTAAGTCGCTTTGGATAAAGGCGTCAGCTAAATGCAATGTAATGTAATGTCAAAGTGTCCTTATAATTAAAATAGCATATCCCCAGTTGCTTCCATGGGCAAGTCTACAGTATTAAGTCAATTTGGATAAAAGAGTCAGTTTAAAGAGGACATAATGCTAATTTCCAGGTTCATATTTGTATTTAGTGCCTCTACTGTGACATGTCTGCATGCTTGAATTTTCAAAAAGCTCTGTATTTTCCTCGTACTGTGCTTCAGCACCTCTTTTCACCTGAAACCAGAGCCCAGTCTGCTCTGATTGGTTAGATGGCCAGCTCTGTTGTGATTGATCAACCCCTTAGCCTATCATGTACAATGTGTTGGACATGTTGGACTTTTACATATGATGTCATTATGTTATGGAAGTAAACAAATGAGTCCAATGGAGGAGTTTCAGGCAGGGGGGGGGGGGGGGGGGGGGGTGTGTGGGAGAGAACTTTGGTACCAGCTTTAATTGGATAAAGCTCACTTTTCTTTTGAAAAACTTGCCCCCACTTGACATTAAGGGCGATACAGTCGAAGAGTATTATTTTAAGAAATAACCAAAAATGGGTAAGAAGAGAAGCCAGGTGAGGAATAAAAAAAGAAAAGTATTCGGTTAGTAGATAAAACAGTTGGGACAACCGCAAACAATAATGGAAGTATAGAGCAGAGGTTCTCAATTGTTTTTCAGCCAAGGACCCCTTACAAGATAGAGAATACACCAAGGACCCCCACATTCTGATTTGTAATTTTGGGCTATATAAATAAAAATTGACTTGATTTGACATGTATGTCCCTTGGAATAATCTGACATAGCCTATTTTTTACACTTCTATAGTCTTAGTTATGTGAAAGAACAACACAAGAGAAATGTATTAGAAAGATATTAGATATGTATTAAAAATATTTGCACCATCTCAACACAGAATACCCATAAATCAATCAATTAGCTGCAAGTAACACTGTACCTAAACAAAATATCAAAAGGAAATCAAGAGAAAAGTGATCATTTGAAGTGCATTTCAGAACACACACACACACACACACACACACACACACACACACACACACACACACACACACACACACACACACACACACACACACACACACATAAAGATAACACATCAAGTGTTGCACTCTTAGTTAAATGATTTATAAAAGTCTAATCACAAAATAAATGCAGGCTATAAACAATTGAACACATGCCTGCATTGCAACATATATCAAGTAAATTGCAAAACAACTGCAACTGCATTGCGACAATCCCAAACCACTACTTGTAATGGCAGCCAGCTCTGGACACTATTGGAGTGATGCAAGGCAGTTCATGAAGCTGATTGCTTCTCTCTGCAAGTGGAGACACAAGGTGTGGCCCTTAGTGGACCTTGGACACATAAACTCAGCAGCAAAGGTGCAGGTGCTGGAGTCCACGTGGATGTTAAAATCACCTAGCAGTAGTGTGGATGGGGACATGGAGCAGATTGAGGTGAGAAGCTCAGACAACTCAGACATGAATGAGGTGGAAGGTTTGGGGGGGCGGTAAATGAGGACGACCTGCTGCTTTGAGGGGGCAGCCACTGAGAAGGCAATGCACTCAAGTGAGATTTTATTCGTCACAATCAGCTGTTTGACAGGGATATCTGCTCTGTGGATGACTGCCAGCCCACCACCACGACCAATGGAGCGGGGCTGTTGGAGATAAGCATAACCTGGGGGGGGTGGCTAGGTTGAGTGTGAGGAAGTCCTGTTGGTTTTGCCATGTCTCATTGAGGCAGAGAAAATCCAATTTCCTATCAATGATGATTTCATTAATAAGTGATGCTTTGTTGTTAAGGGAGCGGGTATTTAACAACATGAATGTGGGGGAGTTGTTATATGTTGCAATGGCTGGTAAAACAGTGATGCCATCAACACAGGCCAAGGGCTTCAGGTTAACACTGCACACGTGTGGTTTGTTGTGATGACGTAAGTGGGCGGTGACGGGGCGCCGGGACCACACAGTTGGGATAGTGTCAGCTGAGCCGTTGTAAACAAACCCACGTTTGGAACCTCTATGGACATACCTGGGTCTGCCAACTCGTAACAGCCCGAGGTATTCAATGACTGACAGACATAGAGGGGGTGTAGTGAAGTGGTTGATCCTAAAAAGTTGCGAGGCGGAGTAACGAAGCATCATGATGCTAGCGTTAGCACAGCGTTAGCTGTGGTCGCGGATCGGCCGGGAGAATGCGCTATCAGCCAAGAGTACAGATGAACCAGGACAGCAGGCAGCCTGTCCAGGAAGCGACTCAAGGACGGACAGCACTGAGGAGAGATGGTGGAAGTTGAAGAAGTTTGCCGCAGAGGAGCACCGGTGGTGGCCAGAGCAGGCTAGCCTGAGCAGGTAGAACTAGGCTAGCTTCTGATCGCCGTCAGACTGGCTGGGTGGAGAGGACCGTTGTTGTGTCTTTTTGTGGCAGAACAAAATCAAACGGCAGCTAAGCAGGTGATACAGTGAAGCAGGATCGGGACTCAAAACGGGGAAAATGAGACGGAGAATCGGGCTTGTCGTCAGATGGAGCCACTAACGTTAGCAATAGCGTTAGCCCTGAAGCAGGGGCAGGTGAGCAACATTAGCAGGTGTAGCAGGGTGGACAGGTCGGAAGCGGAGCATCCGTAAAAAGTTGCGAATCGGGTGTTACAAAAGTGTCCAGAACAGCGTGTGCAAGCCACTGAACGTATGGAAACTGAGGTAGAAACGTTGGTCCAAAACCCGGCAGATACATTTTCGGACAGAGAAGCGGCGAACAGACAATGCCAGCGTCCTCTCTCTCCAAAAGTGTTGCGTCACAAAATAAAAAAAAATAAAAAAATAAATCTAATGAATCTGAAAACTTTTCACGGACCCCCTGGCAGAGTGCCACGGACCCCCGGGGGTTCGCGGACCCCACTTTGAGAACCACTGGTATAGAGGACAGGAATGGAGGTCAGGAATAGGACGGGCGGAATGCAGGAGGAGAACTGTCATGATGGTTGTTGGCCATGAATCAAAGCAGCGACAGGAAGCTTTTGAGCCAAAAGAGCAGCGCAGAGAGTGTTTATGTGGTAGTGCTGTCACACGTTGGGGTAGGTGTGTCTGAGGCCTGAGAAGACCCAGATTGCTTTGAAAAGGCCGACTCCTTCAGCACTTTGTTCTTCCAACAAAATTATGGTAATAGTCTTCCTCACACAGCATACACTCAACAGGGGCTTGCTGTGATGTGTGTCTCCATGGAAACGGCAATAACTTAGTGCTGGTTGATGTATAATGACAGTGAGCATTGAACCTGAGGGGGGGAGGAGAGTGACGCACGGCAGACCTTTGAAAGGAGAGGAATGCTTGGTAAGACTTTAAATGTCGTAGACGTAGATGATATTCGAAACATTACATTGTAATATGGTTGTCAGCCTTCCCTGGAGCACAAACTAAATCCATTCATTCATGAAATTAATATCCTTTAATAATTACAAATAAATGTATCTATTTTTGCTACTTTGCATTTCACTTGTGAAAAAACAGTACTACAGCCAGATAAATGTCAGTGTTTACAAGAAGCTTACCTAAATCACCAGGATTTCAAGAGAAATACTGACTTGTTTTTTTGTTTAACGTACATTTAAGTATCAGGAAATTAGTGTTGAGGTTGGGTCTAAGAATTCCAAAATGTAACACTTATAGAAAGTATAGAAGAAAAGTAAAAGAGGACACAGATTTAGCAGATAACTGCTGTTAAGCTGAAACACAATTAAAGGGGGCGTATTGTGCCTTTAGGGGTTTTCCCTTTCCTGTAGTGTGTTCTATAGGTTTTTGTGCATGTAAATGGTCTGCAAAGGCTAAAATCCCTGTGTTCCCTCCAGAGGGAGTTTCTCTCCCACACACTCCCCCCTCTGCCTGAAACACCTTGATATGACTCCTTTGTTTACATCCGCAATACATAGTAACATCACTTTTTTTTACTATTGGCTAGCGATCCAACACATTTTATGTGATAGGCTAAGGGGTTGGACATCTCTAAGCGGTTGAAAAAATCACACCAGAGATAACCAGAGCAGACTGCGCTCTGGTTTCAGACAGTGGGTGAAAAGAGGTGCTGCAGCACAGGCAGTATCAGGAAAATTAAGAGCTTTTTTAACATTAAATGTCACATTAGAAAAGGCATAACAGGGCCCCTTTAACCTGTTAAGCCCTGAGCTTGTTTTTCTGGTCCAAGGCTCGAAAATGACATTCCCAGAACAAATGACTATAAAGGCCCTGACACACCAAGCAGCCACCAGAGAACTCGCCGACTGTTGCGTCGCCATGTTCTCCTGCGACCTGGCCATGTGTCGCACTGAAACAAACCGCAAAGACTTAAGCCGAGCACGTACGAACTACGCATTCGTGAGTGGCAATAACTCTCCTGACCAGCAGGCGGAGGTAGTGTGTATTCGTCATTCAAAGGAGGCAACAACCGGAAGACAGAGAAGAAGAACAGACTGCGTGATCTAAACAAACAACAAGCGTTCCATTTTCACTCTCGTCCATCGAAAACATGTTTCGTGCGGTACTGGAGCTATCAGCCATTGGAGTGTTGCTTGTGGAAGACATTCTTAAGCAACCGTTTTGCTTCTCATGCACTGATTCGCTAGCTGAACAGCCAATCAGAGTGATTTATTTGGCCATTATTTGGCATGAAAAGGCCAAATAAGGTGTGTCACGGCCAACGGTGCGAAACACACCAAATTGAGTTTGGGCGACAGGGCAATATAAAAAATATAGCATAATAGGTCCCCATCAATACATTTCTGTGAAACCTTTTCAAACATCACTTTAGTTGTTAACCTGTTCAACCCGGAGTCCTGCGGAGGCTGCACACAAAACTGTGTCTCAGGGCTTCTTAACATTTAAAAACCTATTAATGTGTCATACCCGATTAGCGGGAAGAAACTCAGCTAACTGACGATATGAACCATTTTTACCGAAACAAAACACAAGTCTCACAAGAAGCGTCTAACTGAGCCTTGAGTGAAAAAATGCTAACACACTCTATGTATAAATACTAATAAATTGACTAATGCTGTCAAAATTATCGCGTTAACGGCGGTAATTCATTTTTTGAATTAATTGCGTTAAAATATTTAACGCATGTGCAGAATGGCCCGTCCCATACATCCCACCAACACACTAGACGTCGCTCTAGTGTTCCAGCGGGGCGGATGCATGTAATCAACATGGAGCTAGAACAAAAGGTTGGCCCTCTGGATGGGGAATTTGAGTTCATAAAGAACAAAGATGGAACAATAAATAAACAAATAGTTATTTGCACGCACTGCAAGAAGGAGTTTCAGCTCCACCTCAGCTCTTCAAGTTTAAAGTACCATCTCAACGCTAAGTATGCGTTTGTTGGGGCTTCCACTTCCAGTGCAACACCTGGCTTGCGTCAGACCACCCTGAATGCCAAATGGGTTGCAAAGGACTGTAGAACGATTAGCATCGTTGAGGACAAGGGCTTCGCCGATGTTTTGAAAGTTGCGTCCCTCGACACATCCTACAAGCCACCATCAAGAGGCACAATAATGACTAGAATCCACAAACTCTATGACACTGAAAAGGAGAAAAAAAGAGGCTTTAGCTCAAGCGGATTATGTCGCCCTGACAGGAGACCACTGGACGTCAGTGAGTTACACTAATTACCTGGGAGTAACTGCACATCAAATCACTGAGACGTGGGAATTGAAATCCTTTGCGCTAACTGTAATGAAAACAGAAGAATGTCACTTTGCGGAGGCGTGTACAGAACAGTTCCAAACTGTAGCACGCAAGTGGGAAATTGAAGGGAAAGTTACAACCATAGCGACTGAGAGTGCGCGCAATATGATTGCTGCGGCTCGTATTCTACCTTACGGTCACATGCCCTGTATTGCTCACATCTTACAGAGAAGCATCACTGTGAGTCTCTCTGACAGTGGATTTGTTGGTGTGTTGGCCAAGTGTCGCAAAATTGTGGGCCATTTCAAGCACAACCCAGCTAACACAGCGGAGCTGCAAGTAGAACAAGGGGCACTCGGACAGAAGCAGGAGCCACTGATCCAAGACGTTCCAATACGGTGGAATTCCACGTTGGAAATGGTCAAGCGCTTGATCCGCAACCAAGCTGCAATAAAAGCAACCCTGGATCAACAGCAGCATAAACTTGTTATGCTGACGCCACCAGAATGGGACAAAATCCAGAGACTGGAGACCCTTCTAGAGCCCTGCCGGTAAGCCTTGCATCATATAATGTGACCATTC
The DNA here is from genome assembly GCA_902827135.1 of Harpagifer antarcticus. Lineage (NCBI taxonomy): Eukaryota > Metazoa > Chordata > Actinopteri > Perciformes > Harpagiferidae > Harpagifer > Harpagifer antarcticus. Next base: position 8,838,695 of record CADEHL010001049.1, on the reverse strand, counting down.
ATTGTAGGCTGAGATTAAATTAATTGTAAATGTTAATCTACTATTAAATGTAACAACTTGTGTTCAAGTGTCTTTCCTTTTCTCTCTCAGTGTGTGTGTGTGTGTGTTTCTGTGGGGGTATAATACGCACGTTTCAATACACATTTATCATACATCTTCCCTGTTATCCTCCCCTTGCTATAATGAAGACAACAGTTTTTAAATGTAAAAAACACTTTTTTAATTTTTTTAAAATGTCCTATTTACATTTTTATTTTTTCACACACAAAATCAGTAGTTATACTGATTGTAACATCCCCAGGACCGTCTCCAGCTCATAATTCCCCAGATTACTGGAAATATCATGATGGTGTTTTTTCACTACAGCCAAAATATTCATGTGTATGCTGTTTTTGGCACAAAGATGCATTACATCTACAAACAGAGCATACAATGAGAGCACATGATACACTTTTGATGTTTATTTAATTTCTTCGGTAATGTTACAGAATGTTTCAGAAAATGAAGATTCCAGAACCACTTTAAATGTTTCGTTTACAATCGTTTCCCAATGACCCGGAATAGTACTGCCAGAACGAACGATATCCAAAATGTCTTCCAGTTTACAAACTTCAGCCATTCTTTTTACACAGGCTCTCTAATGTAACGTCTTTCTCTCCTCTTTGCCGCGCATGGCTAATTTGCATAATTTGTGTCCGCGTCACGCAGCGTACCCGCGTCACGGCGGCTGGCTCTGCTTTTGACAGCCAAAATAGAAGATATTTGTGAATAAATGTTTTGAATTATGAAAATACTGGACATAGTAAGCTTAAAAACATTTTAGTGACAAATACATATTATAATTTCAGACCCCCCCTAAATTTTGCTGTTGAGGCTTTCAGGGGAGCTCAGGTGTTAATCGGGGGGATCGAGCTCCCCCAGACCCCCCCGTATTTCGCACACTGGCGACGAGGCTCTCCAGCTCTGTTTCCCCCGAAGGGTCCAGCCGCCACCTTCAATGGTCCCGCGGCAGGCCTTCACTCAAGCAGTCTCACGTCCTGCCCGGTTCAAGATACCGAAGCAGTAGAGACCGCAGCCCGTCCCGGGTCCCCAGCCCAGGCACGAGGCAAGAGGGAGCTGGCCAAGAAAATCTCCGGTTCCGGCAGCTGCTGCTCAGGCGTTCAGCCACCAGGCGAGGAAGAAGAAGCGGGCGGCCTGACAGCCTCCTCTCCTCTCTTCGATGAAGGAGCTGGAAGTTCCCTGTTCCCCAGCTCCAGAGCACGTTCCAGTGTTAGATGCTCGTGTGTTTTCGGGGTGCCACCATGCCCCCATCTTCCCGCCGCCTCGAGTGATGCCAGAACGTCATCCTCAAGTTCGTGCCATCAGGGAAATGGACTTAACATCGAAGACAGCAAGTTCCGCTGCCTGTTTAAGTCACACAAACACATGTCATCATTGTTGTTTCAGAATAAATCATTTTCCACTGTCGTTTCCAGGCTTGAAGCCAAGGGCGCAGTCAATAAAAATGAAAAGAAAAACAATAAAAACAATAAACAGTCTGTCGTCTGCCCCTCTTTTGAGTGCGGCTACGGCCTCTCTCAAAAGGCGGACAATAGACGGGATTGTGAAGGCACCATCGCCACGCGCATGCGCAGTGTCGGCCGGGGTTGTCAACCTGGGGTACCACCGTGTTCAGACACTAGAGGGCCCCATAACACAACAAATAGAGACACTGAGGGCAGATGACAGAGCTGTGACATCTCCGCTCGCTTTGAGAAGCGCAAAGTGGAGGATGCTCACAGATTCTGCTTGGGTTTTCAAGACAGTAACACGGGACTACAGGCTCCAATTCGCTGTCACCCCCCCTGACTTCTCTGGCATTCTGTATTCACAGGCCCGGGGAGAGTCGGCCCATATTCTAGAGCAAGAGATTTTCTTGCTACTAGAAAAGAAGGCTATATCGATAATACCCGCCGAACAGAGTCAGAGCGGCTTTTATTCCAAGTATTTCCTCGTTCCCAAACGGGGAGGGAACGGAATTCGGCCTATACTAGATTTGAGAGCTCTGAACAAATATCTCAAAAAATACAAATTCAGAATGTTCACTCACACATCTCTGTTGTCTCGTGCGCAAAAACGACTTGTTCACATCAGTCGACCTGAAAGATGCGTATTTCCACATCCCAGTATATTACCCACACAGGAAATATCTGAGGTTCGCCTTTCAGGGTGTCTGTTACGAGTACAGAGTACTTCCTTTCGGTCTGTCTCTCAGCCCGCGAGTGTTTGTACGGTGTACGGAAGCCACGATAGCCCTGCTAAGACAACAGGGTATTCGCCTGGCAACTTATCTGGACGATTGGCTCCTTCTCGCACAGTCGGAGCAAGAGGCTATTACGCAGACAAATGTCCTCGTAAAACACCTGCTCGACCTGGGTTTCGTAATAAACACAGAAAAGAACATGTTGTCCCCAGCCCAGACTGTGCTCTTCCTGAGCCTACGCCTGAATTCGGTGCCCTTTACAGCCCGCTTGTCAGCAGAGAGAGTGAAAGCCTTCAGGGCTTGCCTCGCTCATTTCCAGCCACGCAAATATGTTCTCTTCAGATCATGTCTGCGGTTGCTGGGGCTCATGGCGTCAGCCATTCTGCTGGTACGACTGGGACGCTTACACATGAGGGAGTTTCAGCGCTGGGTAGCTGCCCTCAGAGAGTGATGGTGACTATGCGTAATGGCACTGCGCCACTGGCTACACCCGACTTTTCTAGTACGGGGCGTGCCTAAGGGTGCTGTCCTATCGCGGAAGGTGGTCACCACAGACGCATGTCTGACGGGCTGGGGGGGTATATACGAAGGTCGACCTGTGAGGGGTCTCTGGAGCAGAGACGTCCAACGGTCACACTTAAATTATCTGGAGCTTATAGCGGTGTTCCTAACCCTGAAACGCTTTCTGCCTTTTCTCAGAGGACATCATGTCCTCGTGAGGACAGACAACACGACCACAATATCGTATATAAACCGCCAAGGGGGTTTGCGTTCTCTCCAGTTACACATGCTGGCACGCAAACTGATCTTATGGAGCTGCGGACGTCTCCTCTCTCTGAGAGCGACGCACGTACCAGGAGTGATGAACCTCGGGGCAGATCTGCTGTCCAGAGGTGCACCACTATATGCAGACTGGACTCTACATCCAATAATTGTGAGTAAGCTGTGGGTGCGTTACGGCCGAGCCGCGGTAGATCTGTTCGCATCAAAACAAAATGCTCAATGTCAGCTGTTCTTTTCAATGCACGATTTAAACGCACCGTTAGGCGTGGACGCGCTCGCGCACGTTTGGCCTCCGGTCCTTCTGTACGCTCTCCCACCCCTGGCTCTGATACCCCCAACTCTGGCCAGAGTGAGAGAACAACGCCACACACTTATCCTGATAGCTCCGCACTGGCCTGCAATGTACTGGCTGGCGGAGATATATCAGCTGCTGTGCGGGCAGCCGTGGCAGCTCCCACTACGCAGGGACATACTGTCTCAGGCGAGGGGGACGATCTTTCACCCACACCCAGAGCGCTTGGCACTATGGGACTGGCCCGTGAGTGGTACAATCTGAATACAGTGGGGCTTCCTCAGAAGGTGATACACACTATTTAGAGTGCAAGAGCTTCCTCCACCAGGTCTCTCTATGACTGTAAGTGGAGGGTGTTTGAGGAGTGGTGCCTTCAAAAAGGACACATCTCTTTTCAATGTCCTGTCGGGGTGATTTTATCATTTCTATAGGACTTAATTGATAAACACAGAGCTTTCTCTACGATCAAAGTGTACCTGGCTGCTATTGCTGCATGCCATGTGGGCTTTGAGGGAAGAACGGCTAGCCAACATCCTTTGGTCTGCCGTTTTATGAAAGGGGCTCGCAGGCTCCTCCCTGTTTCCAGGTCACTGGTGCCCTTATGGGACTTGGCAGTGGTTTTAGATGGGCTCACTCGACCTCCATTTGAACCCCTGGAAGAAGCAGACATGAAACACCTGTCACTGAAGACAGTGCTGTTACTGGCTCTGGCATCTGCCAAGCGAGTCAGTGACATTCATGCGCTCTCTGTACATCCTTCATGCACTCAGTTTGCCCCGGGGCAAACGAGAGTGTTGCTGAAGCCCAACCCTGCCTTTATACCTAAGGTGGTGGGCTCATGTACCCCCATTGACATTGTGGCATTTCCTCCTCCGCTGTGTTCCTCTGAGGAACAGCGGCCGAATTTGCTGTGTCCAGTTCGTGCTTTACGCATCTATATGGACAGGTCAAAAGAGTTTCGTTGTAGTGACCAACTCTTTATATCCTGGGCTAACCCTCAGAAGGGCAAGCCCCTTACCAGGCAAACGGCTCTCCCACTGGATTGTGGAAGCGATTGCTCTGGCTTATACGAGTCACGGTTTGCAGGTACCAACGGGCCTGCGTGCTCATTCTACTCGTGGACTGGCTACATCCTGGGCTTTGTTCAAGGGTGTTTCCATCCAAGACATTTGTGCAGCAGCGAGCTGGTCCTCGCCGCTCACTTTTGTCCGCTTTTACAGGCTAGATGTCTCTGCTCCAAGTGTGGCCCGCACAGTGCTGGGCCCCGTGTTGAGACAGGGTTCTACCTGTTAAGTTCTGGTTGTTTTGGTGATTTTCGAGATAAGCATGTCTAGCAATACGGGAGTTTCAATATCCCATAGTGAGACATCGAACGGAGTGTTATGAATGAGAACTAAAGGTTACTTCGGACAAGTAGATCTGTCAATTGACTTGTCCGGCGGACAAGTGACGTTTATTGACAAATTATTGATACATTCAGTTTACAAAAGGCAGAACTCATTGGCAAATTGTACGTGTCCGCCATTGTTCGTTTATAAATGTTAGTTTCGGTTCTGCTTGTCGATTCCTAAGGAAATGCATCTCGCCGCTTTCTGTACAGTTAGACGGGGGCGAGGCGGGAAGTGTAGCACAGTGGCAGGGTTGGGAAGCAAAACTCGGTTCCGAGTAGGAACAAATAACAATTATCCGGTACCGGGATTAATAAGAGTTGTGAGGACAGGAGGCGAGGCCGAGCCCCGCGGACTGCAGCTCTCTCTCTCTATGCTCCATATCAGCTGATCACTGCACGGTGCAGCTCAGCGTCACTCTCTCTCTTTCTACACACAGCGGACCCGCTGCCCGTTTAACAGCCTCATCTTTGTCAAACTTTCTTATGTTCTTTCTTTAACACGTAATGAAGGTTATTAAGCGTTTTAGATCCTGTGTTGTTAATATTGACCGCCATTTCCTTTATGGAGTGAAGCAGCCTCCCTGTCTGTGTCCTCGCGCTGTCCTCACATCCCCGGACCCCCAGACTCGGAGGAGCACAGGGATGTCAGTATTGTTTATGAAGCAGGGTATAGAAAGTAGCTACATTATTGAAATGAAAATACTATTTATTTACTTTTACAAACAGTGAGCAGCTGGGCAGCTGCAGCATGTGTATTGCAGGACATGTGTAAACGTGCAAGCGTCTTTGAGTTGTAGAAAAGCGCTAGGCCTATAGGCTATAAATATAATGTATTATTATTATTATTATTATTAGGTTATGTCCTATGTGTTGGACATGTGTGGTTGGACACTGTCTCACAGGCAGGTTGCAGTGTAACATCAGAGGAGACTGGGCTAATTGTACATTCTCAAACTGCACCACTTAGAACTAACTAAACAATGCATAGATTATTTTTATATAATTGTATTCAATAACTGTAAGAAATTAAACAGAATGAAGTGATTTGTAAATAGGAATACAGATTTGACTTATTTTTACCCTCTCAAAGAACCGGAATCGAGAACCGAAAATAACCCGAATCGAAAAGCAGAACCGGAATCGTTAAAATCCAAACGATATCCAACCCTACAGTATGTGTGATGCAGTAAAATCTTACCGCTCACTTACGTTAGCGGTTTCGTAAAAACCGTGGGAAAATGTAAAATACGATGACGAAGAAGAAGATTCCAGTGGCCCCAATTTTTGTGTGAAAAATGTATTCGGACAAGTAAATTGCCAAACTCACTTGTCCATGGACAAGTACTCTCTAAAAACGTGTTCTCACACTGCCATGATAAAAGGTGATAGACAGATTGATCCAATCACCTGCTAAGTGCTTTTGAAAGTGCCTGCCCTTTCCAAATGGCTTCCAATGGAGCTTTCCTAGATAGTTTGGTGAGACAAACCATCTGAGTCAGGTTAGTAATGCTCCATCACATGTTCTACATCTAAAAGGGTGAATCTTTAACTGAAGCTTGACTTTAAAGCAACCCAACGGAAGTTTAATGTAAGTTTAGTTCTTTCACTCGTAGCTCGGGCTGCGGGGGTGCTAGAGACGGGAGTATGTTGATCCGACCTTCCTAGCCGGAGTTATGGCCGCATTTTACAATAAACTTCCGTTGGGTCGCTTAAAAATAAATATCGCAAATCGCAATTGCAATATTTGTCAGAAAAATCGCAATTAGATTTTTTCCCAAAATCGTGCAGCCCTAACACAGATGCCTTCATCACAAATGGCTACAAAAAGATCTCATATCCCAAGCTTATCAACAAGCTGATGTTGCAGCTGAAATGTTCTCCAGGTCACAAAGTCAACCTCACATGATGATGTGATACCAGTTTTCAAGCACAGTAAATATTCTCTTCCCAGAGTATATGATGGGACCAAGGTGATGATTTAGTACATGGTTTTAATAATACTTTTGCTTTTCAATGTTTGCCATTTCAAACCATGAGCTGGTTCAAATCATATTTGCCTTGATTTACAATATGTTCTCATTTGTGTTATCAGTTTTATCAGTTTTGAAGCTGTTGTGCTTTTCCTTGCCACAGTCCACTTTGGACTATATGAGATATTTCAGGATTGCACTTTTAACTCACTTGAAATGTTCTCACTTGCTTGGTTTCAAAACATAACAAATGCCATAATCTGTTCATTGGGGACCATCAATGCTATTTTTCATTGCTGTTGCCGGCCACTATTGCTCATGTAAAGTTTAACCTACTGCTGCTGCACCCCCTGTAATCTCAGAGGCACCCTGAGTCATTTTGTTCTGGAACCGGGCCTGTACATGGCCATATACTAAACAAACTACAGAGCCCATTCCGTGTCCTGTTATTGTTTACTTCCTCTCTGCCTTCTTCTGCTTATTTATCTGACGTCCAGCGCTCCGTCTTTTAACCTCTTTTCCTTTCTCTTTCTGGATCCTCCTTAGCAACCTTCATTATAGTCCTTGACAGTGGTCTGTACTGTATTAACAACATGTCAGTGTCACAAGTTAAGAATTTACAATCAGAATCGAGTATTCAACTAAGCCGTGTAATACAAGTTGGATGTATAATGAGCTGCACTAAACTACATTTTAGCATTTAAAATACCTAGCCATTCTTTTGCGGTTATTTTGGTGAAAGTAACTCAAAAGTAACCCTGCGTGGTATTATAGTAATAGCAAACTCCTTTTAAAGGTATATTGCAAGTGCAATAAGAAGCTACAGGGACGTTAATCTACCTCGGTAATATTAACTTTATTTAATACAAGATTTACATCATACAGCCCATGTAGTATAATATTTTACAAATGATGAATTACAGCAAACATGTGCAATATATCCATTATTACAGCTCTGTGTGCTGGCAGTAAGGTGATATGGTCCGTTCTTATTGGGTAAAGGTAAAACTCATGGGTAAAGGTAAAACTCATGTAGTACTGAACACGTAACATGAACGTGCCGGGCGGCGCGGCCCCGTGGGTTAGATGCGCGTTCATAATGCCGAGGGAAATAACTCTCAGAATAACGTTATTAGCACATTTTTACAACTTGAGGAACGAATATTTCGTTCGAAGTGTTCGTACTGAGTAGTACTGGGTAGTTTATTTAGTTAAAAAATTATCCAACAATTTACAGACCACTCTTTCCCCATGTAGGTCAATGGGAAAAAGTGTTTCCGGGCCTGGCAACCAAACGGAAGTGTAGTACCGCCGTTTGGCCACCACAAATATTTTCATCTGAGTCCGGCGCACTTCCTGGGGGCTTGCTTCACACACATGCTCTCCAGTACAGGTTAGCTCTGAGTGTTAGCGATGCTAATGTAAACACCGACCATATTACGTCCAAAACAGTGTTTCTGATAGCAACTTTCTGATAGTGCCGTGGGTCCACATTTCCAATATTACGTCATATCGCACGCAAATCTGGATCAGCTCCGTTGTACCCTCCGTTTTACAGATTTGGGTACGGAGGAAAAGGGTTTTATTTTATGACCGGGGACACATATTTATGTATAAAATACATCAAGTCAATTTTGCATGATAGGTCCCCTTTAAGTTCAAACAGTAGTATTCAAGCCTTGACTAATTGTGTAATTGTTTCCAATGGTTCTCCAACAGAAGGTTAATGCTTAATTTGGAACATAATTGCCGTCATGCTCACAAGTTGCTCTCCATTTTGCAGGTAATGAGCCGTCACCGCTGGGCACAGTGGAGAGCTACAACCCTGTGAAGCGGCGCTGGGAGTATGTGGCGCCAATGCCGACCGCACGCTGCTCCTCCGCCCTGCTGCAGACACCCAGCATGATGTTCGTCATCGGCGGAGTCTCCCAGGGACCCAGTAATGCAGTGGAAGCCCTCTGCTTACCGGAAACAGTGTGACACGAGCGCTCATTCCAACACACGCAGGAAAACATCATTTTTATTCATGTGTGTGCAACGGAAACACATGAATTGGATCCAAAACATCGGGCTAAGATACATTTCTACCCTTATGTCAAACTGATGGATTCCTCTCGTAGACTGGGAGGCAAGTTTTTGATATTTAACAAGCATTTTGAGACAGATTGTGCTGGACGATGAATTCAAGATGAAGGACGTTCAGGCCGGCTGCTATAACTGCCAGGGACAGAAAACTGACAGCTTTTCTACATTGGCTAAAAGCAGAACAAAAAGAAAAAGAAAAAAACCGACACACACATATGGTGTATGGAGAAACAACACGCCTTTGAACTGTTAAGCATTTTTCAGAATTAAAGCAGGGTACTTTTCTGGATATTTAAGGAAGATAGGGCCATATCTGTATGTATTTGCTCCCCTGCTGCTGCGACAGCCAGATCGGACACTTTTCTATGACTTCAGACACAACAGTTGCATTTTAGAAGGTGGTGTTCTGCGAGAGTAAACGTATTTTCTTTTTGTTGCAGTGTTTTATATGTGTGGAAGTTGGCACTGCTTGCAACAACATCAACGGCCCCTAGATGTGTTCAGATCGCCGTTTTTGAGAACCAGTGATGCGTTGGCAGACTTTGACTACAGTCTTTGCGTTTCTTTTCTTTTTCAAGTTTGCACCCCATCTGTCCACCTCTGCTACAACATTAGTAATCAATCCCAATCCATCATCAAGGCTCAAACAGTCCTTCACACTGTAGCACAAGGATGCAGCTGCACGTGAAGGGAATGCAGAGTTAAACCTGCCGCACTGAAGCATCCACACAGATAAATAATAGCCTCAACATCCAGACATCTTATATTCCCCCTAAGTTTTATGATGGATAGTGGTACGATAGATTATTTTACTCAACTTGATATCAGCCACACAATGAGGAATCATTTTGAAGAGCTGATGATACCTTGGCAACATTTTTGAAGCAATTTGTCAGTCTAGGTTTTAGCAAGCAGGATTTTTAAAAAAAGGTCAAAAGTCTCATGTCATGTATTTTTGTGATTTTGGGTTAGGGTTCCCGGGAGTATAGAACTGTTTTGGTCTGACTCTACTGTTGTGTTGGCCATCATGATCATAGTTCCCGCATATTTGCATAACCAATGTTGATAGTTTCTAGGATAGCCAACACATTTAGGTTAAAATGATTCTGAAAGGTTTGAAGCTTTCTCAGGAAGCGACCTGTGATTAAGAAAGACATGGACACATACCCAAAGAAACTTATTCTGTACAGTCCCATGTATTTAAAAAATCGTTCTGTCAAAGAACAGCAGTATAGTGCCATCTCTTAAGAATAATCTAATCAGATTTTTGAAAGTAGCCACTTCTAGACTAATCCCTTTTCAGGACACGGTTTCGACATTCATGTTATGGAAATGTAGGAAAATGTATCATGTTATAGCTAAATTAGTGATCATGATATTGCAGAAAAGTACATTTTTTTACAACAAGAACTATTTCTTGTTGATGCGATAACTTTGTTGTCATGTCTTGAAAATATGTAGTTATATCATGATAATCATCTTGTTAGGGTTGGGGTTAAACATGATACAGGTCATTTTTATTTTTTCTGACATGACAGCAATATGCTTCTTTAACCTACAAATGAATGGCAAATAAGTATGTTGTGGGACTGCTTGGAGAAGTCTCTTTGGTTGTGTTAACAGTAACACATGATGTGCCATCACTGGGTTGACATTGGAATCCACTGTAACTGCTGTGAATCAAAGTTGACTACAGCTGCTACAAACCTTTCGGAGCCTCAGTCCAACAGTGAGTGAGCAACTGAAACCCAAAAGACAGACTTTTGTGAGGAATTGTGTTTGTTTGGGCTGAGGTGAAAGATGATGGCGGGAGCTGTAGTGCAGTATTCTTTCTGAACGATTCAGTGAGTTGTGGACAGCAGACGCGGTGGGGCGGGAAACAAAGGAATTACCCAGTGGACTGTGTTACCTTGTGGCAAGCAGCCTCTGTTTGTCTTTCTTATGCTACCATACAAGTAGCATTATCCAATTTCACTTGAAGAGACACTGTTCAGTTCCTCCATTCAGAACGGTAGGGTTAGGCTTAGAATCACAGGCTTTTCAATCAAATATTTTTCTTGGCACATTATAATGTAAAACTTGAAATAAATGGCCCTAAGACTTAGTAAAGGTTCCATTTCAACCAATGTGTTTGAAGCACATGGTTGTTTTTGTTAATAGTTGTATCACTGGGCAATGTTTTTACCAGCTTCATTGCCCTTTTACTCCTTATTGCTGACTGTTCATTATTATTGTCATGTATAATATACATGACAATAATAATATATTATATTTATTTGCCAATTTATTTGATGACCTAGTGATTAAAGGTAGGGTGTGCTTCAACATGATTTATGATAGTTCCATTTATAATAAGAAAGATAAAACAAAACGAAAACCGCATTGGATCGAGAGATAAGACTGGACAATGGTCTATGTTGCCACTCTAACACACACACACACACACACACACACACACACACACACACACACACACACACACACACACACACACACACACACACACACACACACACACACACACACACACACACACACACACACACACACACACACACACACACACGCGCGCTAAGCTAAGCTCCGGTACAGTACTGCAGCAAAGTTGCAGGGTCCATAATTTAAAGATGACATTCGTTGGCTTAATCCAAACCATTTAAAATGACTGAATGAATGTCACAGATGCGTGAGATTCCATGAATCCCCAGAATGGAGGAAAAACAGTTGAAGGTTTAAAAATAATACACAGTTTCTCTCACACAAATATGTTTGTGGTGCGCACCCTGGCAGAACTTGTTACCGGAGTCAGACATGTAATACTGTGGAGTGTGCTGGAGCTGCTGGAGCTCAGATGAGATGCCAGTTGACAGTTGGTTATTTCTGGTGCGGCATTGTTTGTATTTAGTGTGTGAGGTAGAATCCACTCACATATTCCAGGCACATACCTGCAAGCCTGAGTGCAAGACTGCTGTCACCTTCTCCCACTGTTCCTTTTGGCAACACTCATAAAAGCTTGGAGAACACAAAGATAATTGTGTCTGTAAGCACCTCTGCTGGTTGGGAGCCCCTTCCAACCATGAGCCTACTTGAATTAGCTGCAACTTTGCTAGAGTATGTGTGAGAGGGTCATTTTATTTGTTGTCCTGGATGGGTCTCATGCAATTCATTTGCATATAAATTGCTCATGAAGAGTGTATTTCTAAAAAGTTGCCTTAATGGAGCCACAGAGGAATTTATTATATTTTTGAATATTAAAAGTAGAAAATTAACAAGGCTGAGTTGAAGCAACAAGGTTAGCTTATAGTTCCTTTTTCACAAACAATACAGAGCCGGACAACTTTCTTTTGCAGTAGTGTTTCTGTTCCCCTGAAGAATGTACGGCTACTATCTCCTTTAACTCTTTGATTTCCACTAAATCCTGAGGGGAATATCTTGCTTTTTAGCTGCTAAATGCTCACTGTGTCTTTCTATGAAACAACATGAGAGAGAGAGAGAATGCTGTAAGACTCCAATGTGCTCTGTAGAGCTGAGGAGGACTGCAGAGTTTGGTGAAAACATTTGTAAGTGCTAAAACCATGTTAGTTGATTTGTATTGCCCGTTGCTCTAAGCTGAAAACACAACATCTGACATATAATAATTTCATGTGTGCAGCTGTGCTTCTGTGTCTACATTGTGTGATTGTGACCGTATGTGAGGGCTTTGTTTTCATGCGTGTGCGTGGGTGCACATTCTTGTCACCCAGCCACACTCACCATCTATTATTGTGCGAGCTGTCTGGAGGATGTGAAATGTTTCCTTCCCAGTCCTTCTGTTTCTCTGGCTCTTCTAAACAGTTTACATGCCACACTGCAGTCCCTGAGGAATTCTGGAACAGTGCCAGAGTGAGCTCTCTCTGTAGGTGTCTGGTTTTACTTTTCCCTCTCTGACCCTGTCAGATTGTTTTCCAGAGAAGATGCTTCATAAATGTTCAAGTTCTCTTTCAATAGAGAAGATTTCTCATGAATCAGATTTTCTGGGTACTAATGTGACATGTGCTGTTTTACTCATTTGGAGTAAAATCTCTCTTCAAATTCAGATAGAACGTTTTGGAACCAAAGAGAAGATGCTTCAGTACAGGCTGTACCTTGAGCCAGTAGCAAATTATGCACAGGCATAAGGAAATGCACTCTTACATGTAGGGTGACCAGGTGTCGTACACAGCATTTTTATAATTGGTCCTGCAAAATTAGGAGATGTCCTGCGTTTGATTGACAGTTGCCCTTTTTAATGCCTTATTACTTCTAATACTACATCTAAGGCTTTTATCCAATGGCTGTTTAGAAAGCAAGAAGGGGCTATCCCCATTAGCTGCGTCAGATGTCAATCATTTAACATAGTCTGGCAAATGTGTACTTACTGAACGGGTGTATCCAGTGGAGGGCGATTCCCGGAGAGCTTTCTGAGAGTTTGCCAGATTTTTTTTTCTTTTTCCTGCATTCAAATGAAATGAAGTTTTATTTATATAGCACATTTATAAACGATTTTTGGTCGAGCCAAAGTGCTGTACATATAATACAAATAGCCTACAGTAGAGACACTTTACAGCTAATACAACAGCACAGATTGTTCAGAATATCAGTATGAGAAAAACGACACCCTCTGTCCTTAGAATATTTGCATTGCGGTCAATACAATTTGAAGGGACGACCACAACAAATGCCAGGCTCATAAATAATGAACATGTTCCACACTGCAGCAATCCTACCCTAAAGGTCAGCTGACTGTGGGAGTAAGCTGTCACTTTCAGACTCAAAGGTGCAACAACATTATGTGGACGATTGTTTGTTGGTGCCTTTTCATACAGAACAATCTGCAGAACCTGAGTCACAGGGCAAATTAGAAAGTTACAAGTGCCCTAAAATTGTTTCACATATTTGTAATACCCCGCAGTATCTGGTTGTCAACAAATCACAAGACTCATTCTCAGGCACATTTTTATTATCTGGAGTTTACAGACATGACTTGCATTGCTTCGAATAGTTGCCTTGTGTATCATTTACTTTTCAAATATTTCCAGATTACAGTACACCCTTATCTCCAAGATACATTCAGTGCCCTATTGCAGTGTAGACACACTGTGCATGGCATGCTCTGTGTCTTAATTCACAAACATAAAAAGGCCCAAAGGCTCAGGTTCTGAAACTAAAGCGGAGGTGCAGAGATGGGGGTGGAAGATGCTGAATTCACACTGTCTTCAGTTTTATGAATCCAACGCAGAACTGCATCATATTCCACATCGAAAAGCCTCTCCAGTTTTTTCTTTTTTTGTGCGGGCCAATTTAACACCGTTTCCTAGGCAACAGGGAACGTTGTCAACACCCGCAGGTAGCATAATTGTGTTCCTCTCACATTAGCATATGTGTCCTTGTTTTTGTTCCTATTTGTTGGATCTGTAGATGGAAAAAAATATCCTTTTTTATTATTCATTAATTAACCAGGATTAAATATATTTGTGTTTTTTGTGTCAATTGTTATTACATTCATTTTACTCTTGTGTTGAGATTGTGAGGTGACAACAAATGTTGTGGTGTTGACCACATTTGAACTGGGTTCCCCAAAGTGTTTGTCACTAGTTATGTTTCGTATACAGAGGTGCAGGAATGGGTCCTAAGCCCCGGGAATGAGTCAGCATTTTAACATTCTATGTATTTCTATTTGAGAATTACACAGATAAATCATTTTTATCTTTAACCATATTGCTCAGAAGACATGCATACATTACATAGATTATGTACATGTAGTACTGCTATCTAATTGTTCTGAAGTAGAAATGTAAGGTGGCCAACAGGTGTAAGCGCAATACAAGGGCCTTGAACATTTACAAATATAAAAATACAGATGTGCCATAACTACAGATGCTGCACAATTTTCCATAATTGGAGAAGATGTTTCTTCATGTGTTTTGATACATTTGTGTTTTTATATTTGCATCGTTTCTGCATCAAATTGTTCCTGGGCTATAGCGCGTTTGTACCTGTCGCCCACCGTAGAAATGCCTAGGAATGATTATACTTAACACCCAAATAGTCCTCAGCAAAATAGAATACAGCACATTTCAAAACAGATTGATGATATTTTGTATTCTGTATTATTCTCTGCACTAATTCTGTGATTTAATCAATATTGTTCAAATATTTTACTTTTGAGGACCTCCAGCTTTAAATACTGGTTGTCCTTTTAATTCAAAAGTGAAACTAGTGTGTACAGACATTTTGGGAAACACACACAGCATCCCTCTCCTGTGCTGATCCCTCTCCTGTACTGTGATTGACATGGTAGAACAATGGTGGTAAAAAGCGTTGTGGTCTCCGTGGATCAGTGTGCTCTGTTTTTACAAAATGTGATTTGGAAGGTTTAGTAATAAAATGTAGTGAAGGTGATAAGAAGGTTGGACTCAACTCGTTTAGATGGTGTGTGTGGGGAGGTGTAAGGCAGTGTGTGTGGAAAAAGTTATATATATTCTTGTTTTGGTTATATTGCCTTACACAGGTTCTGGAAACACATGCTTTAGTATAACAGACTCACCCACACACGGTCACTTCTGCCATTTCAAACTATGCAGATAAAGCTAATCAAGCTCATCCAGCACTGAGTTCACCCACAGTGACAATAACCAGTTTAACAGTGCTGAAAACATTTATATAAAAAAGATATATAGCTATAGTATATATAACAGAAACAGTTTTACAAATTGGCAATTACATCAGTTTGAGTGGTTTTGAATATTGGTAAAACTAACATTTAAAGGGAGACTCCCCCAATGAATAATGATGGTGTCATCATGCTGCTGTGGTTTGGGATTAAGACATATAATTTCCATTTGAAAGTTTGTTAACCTATCAACTTTATCGAGGTGCAATACTACATTGCTGACACATGCATTACAATAACTCAAACATGTATTACACATTACCACTACCTCTGAAACATGATGTTATTTGATAACAAGACCATTTTTGATTTGGACGTCCATGGAACACAAATACAAGACTTTTTTTATTTTTAGCATAAAGACTGAAAGCAGAGGAAACTTTGTAGAAGAAATGTTAGCCAACATCTTGGTAATGTGAAGTACTTATTCTGCGCCACAAATGCACAAAGTCATTACAACCCAATTGTTTTCAATAATGCTTCTAAGAAATACGAGATGAGTCTACTTAGCCTTTTTACAGGAGGAAGACTGTTTCCTTTCATTCCCACCCACAAACAAAAAGAGAGTGAAACGAGAGGTAATATGCCGGCATTACTTATTTATTATAATTCTCATTATAATAATAAAAGTAATCCTTATAATATTTGCCATGGTTGTTGTTGTAATCGATCAATGTGACACTGCAGTGCAGGAAATGTATTGACATATATTAGAAGGTCCAGGGCAACACTGAATCAGTTGTAGGATGTGTTTGGATGATGTAATGTTCACAGAGAAAGCCCCCCCCCCCCCCCCCTCATCAGAGCCTGTCACTCACACACAATATATCAGTTGGTGTTCAATATTTTTAGAAAAAGGGTAAATGTTGGGTTATAGTTTGAATAAGAGCCAGTTTATGATGCTGATAATGAACTAGTAACAGAACTAGGCCAACAATTATAACCAACCTCCTTCATTACATAGCCTTATTAGAATTGACCATCAAAGAGAAAAGTCAGACAATTACAGAAATGTTCCTCTTGACAGTGATTTGCTAGTTTTTTTTTTCACCTGTCTGAACGTCATTCAGTAACTTTAGTCCAAGTCCTCCGCAACCTGTATTTTAAGCTGAATAATGCTCCCCAGTCTGATGGGGAAATTAAAAAAGAGCTAAACATAAGCATTTTTGTCAGACAGCATGCACCTGTTGTTTGTCACGCAATATCTGGGTGACATTGATTTTTGATCTTGATGCCAGATGGTTGGGGTATTAAATTAGTAACTAATTTCGTTTGGCTTAACATAACTATAACCAATTATAGCGTGATCAATTTTGACGGTTCATCCCAAAAATCTAAAGGTTTTCCTCTTAACTCTGGTACTATTTATCAATGTTGTTTTGGTGTGAGTTGTTTCATTGAGTGTTGGACATATCTACCGTTGAGACGCCTGCCTTCTCTTTTACACCAATCTCATGGGACTAGATTTTCAAATGTATTTTTATGGAGGTTGAGCACCACACCATGTGCCATCTATTTCTATCAGCAGACATCTCTACGACTAGTACAATTAAAAAAACTAACAATTGAAAGTTCTTTAAAATATAAATAAAAATACTAAAAACGACTTTGTTAAAAACCAAGACTAAATATAATTTGTTTCATCCACAACTGCTAATCAACTACATTAATAATGCCATGTTTCAACCAAAGAAAAGAGACTTAACCTTAATTGACTCAGATGTGTGCGTATAGATCCTGTGACCCACACACAGATCACTTCATTTAGCATTTCTGTAATACTTTATATTCTTGACTTGGCCATGGGTTAAATCATCATGATGACATTTTACATGTAGCTGTAGCTAACGTCAACGTGACAGGCTTTGGCTTTCAGACCGAGTCGTGGCTGTGACTCCAGTGCAGTAGTTCAGTGCCTATACTAAATGTGAGGTAGTGCCTCAACTGTAAATCCTGTTCTACAATAAACTATTTTGACATGCTGTCTGATTCCATATGTACTGCGTACTCTTTTTTTATTCCAGCATCTTCTTGTGGTAAGAAGTAGAGAATAAAAGACCAGAGATAATGAGGAAAGAGCATGCTAGCGTCTATATTCATGTATGTCTCTAAAGAGGTGTATCTGTGACTGTCATCGTCAAAATGTCACCTGATCAATAATAGATGAAGCTGACGTCAAAACCCACTTCAAACGCAGCGCATGGATGGAGTGCTCATATAGAGAGGGACAAATTAGAAGGAGCCCTTCTCTTGCACCGTGGTCCATCCATCCATCTTCTTCCGCTTATCCGTGGTCGGGTCGCGGGGGTAGCAGTTCCAGCAGAGAGCCCCAAACTTCCCTTTCCCTGGCCACATCAACCAGCTCTGGCTGGGGGATCCCAATGCGCTCCCAGGCCAGCGAAGAGATGTAATCCCTCCACCTGGTCCTAGGTCTACCCCTTGGTCTCTTCCCAGCTGGACGTGCCTGGAACACCTCCCTAGGGAGGCGCCCAGGTGGCATCCTAACTAGGTGCCCGAACCACCTCAACTGGCTCCTTTCGACGCGAAGGAGGAGCGGCTCAACTCCGAGTCCCTCCCGGATGACTGAACTTCTCACCTCATCCCTAAGGGAGAAACCAGCCACCCTGCGGAGAAAACCCATCTCGGCCGCTTGTATCCGCGATCTCGTTCTTTCGGTCATGACCCATCCTTCATGACCATAGGTGAGGGTAGGAACGAAAATGGCCCGGTAGACAGAGAGCTTTGCCTTCTGGCTCAGCTCCCTTTTCGTCACAACGGTGCGGTAAAGCGACTGCAGTACCGCTCCCGCTGCTCCGATTCTCCGGCCCATCTCACGCTCCATTGTTCCCTCACTCGAGAACAAGACCCCGAGATACTTGAACTCCTTCACTTGGTGTAAGGACTCATTCCCTACTTGGAGTGGACAATCCATCGGTTTCCTGCTGAGAACCATGGCCTCAGATTTGGAGGTGCTGATCCTCATCCCAGCCGCTTCACACTCGGTTGCGAACCGATCCAGTGAGTGCTGAAGGTCGCAGACCAATGAAGCCATCAGAACCACATCATCTGCAAAAAGCAGTGGTGCAATCCTTAGCCCACCGAACTGCAGACCCCCCCCCCCATGACTACGCCTCGAAATCCGATCCATGTATATTACAAACAGGATTGGTGACAAAGCGCAGCCCTGGCGGAGGCCAACCCTCACCGGAAATGGGTCCGACTTACTGCCGAGGACCCGGACACAGCTCTCGCTTTGGGAGTACAGAGATTGGATGGCCCTGAGTAGAGACCCCCTCACCCCATACTCCCGCAGCACCTCCCACAGTAACTCCCTGGGAACTCGGTCATACGCCTTCTCCAAGTCCACAAAACACATGTAGACCGGATAAGCGTACTCCCAGGCCCCCTCCAGGATCCTTGCGAGAGTAAACAGCTGATCCGTTTAAACATTTCTTAAGGGAGTTTATTGTTCACTGACTATAATCGAACTTCAGCAGGCATTTTCCCCCTCTTGATCCAAAGCATCTTCATACTAATATTATTGTGAAATACAAAATTGCTTTATACTCACGGGGACACAAGTAAAGCAAACCTACCAACAATGCCATGTTTTCTTGGGTACCTAGCAACAAAATAAATGAAACAGTGCAGGAATAAAGTATAGAGTACTTTTTACCTTTCAAATGTTTCCCCTTTTCTTCAAAAGAAGGAGCTTTACATCTCCCCTGCATCTTCTGCTCCGTAGATACAATTCTGGCAGCTGTCTGCTTCTGCCACCTAGTGGTGCCACAGGTGTGTGTGTGTGTGTGTGTGTGTGTGTGTGTGTGTGTGTGTGTGTGTGTGTGTGTGTGTGTGTGTGTGTGTGTGTGTGTGTGTGTGTGTGTGCTTGTGTGCGTGTGCTATATTGTTGGCACTTAAATGTTGGCACTGCAGGAACTTGCCTCCCTTTTTTAAAAGCCAAACAAAAGACCCCATAATGTAAATGTGTACATTGTCCAACAGGAACACGTTATGCATCACACTAACACACATCACATCATGCCAACAATTTCTGTTTTTAGTTGTAAATCCTGTACATGTTGCACATTGCCTCCATGCCTCCTCTTTTTTTAATCAGCATAACTCTCAAATTTGAATATAGTATGTTGCTGTATTTTATTATATTTTACTGCACTCAGTTTCCAACATAATTATAATTTGAGTATTATTATTATTATAATTGTAGTAAAAGTACCCAATATGCAGTGGCTTACTCAAGATGGTTTATCATTTGATATGGCGTTACTAGAATGTGTTATTAACTTAGCTGGTGGAGGTGTCAGGCTGGATCTCTCTGTTATGTTGGCCAGAGAATGGTCAGTTATTGTTTTATGTAAACCTCCATCTACAAAGTAATAATGAAACATAATTGCCACATGAAATTGACAATAAGGAAAATATGATGTACTGTTACTCTTACACTATCTCCCTGTTTCACTGATTGTCTCCCTTTTTTAAATCAGAGCCTGCAGTGTGTGGCTGTGTTTCTGTGTGAGGAGTTGGGTTTAGTGTCCAGTGTTAGAGGATGTGCTGCTCGGAAGTTGTGTTGTTGTTGTTGTTGTTGTTGTTGTTGTTGTTGTTGTTGTTGCACCAGTACTGTTTCCATTTTCAAGAAAGTTGGCCTTACTTGGGCTTTTGAACCAAACTAGTGAGCCCCTTCAATAAAAGTTAATAATCCTTTATCACAGATTATTTTTCCCTGGTTTATTTAATATTTGTATCAATTCTCTTATCCGCTCTAGAGTATTGTGAGAAGTAAAAATGTATACAAATAAAATACAAGACATAGAAACACTGAAGCAGAGTAATTGTACTTAGATACAGTGTTTGTCAACAGACCTGAACAAGTGTTTTAATTTGCCAGATGTTGTTGCACTAAACACAATTTAGAATTAACCTACAGAACAAAAACAAAAGACGAAACAATACACTACTTAAAAATTAAACTTAGTCTTTAAATGCACAATATCTAATTTTCTACCACTAGGAATCTCTCAATCATCACAATAAAGTTACAAAAGAGTTTGGTGGCGATCAGTATCATGTGATCAAAGTGTGTCCCTGCAGTCAGCTCAGAGCCTGAACAAAGTATGTGTTTCCTTTATGTCCAAATGACATGATTAATCATTACCTCACGTGTTAGGCGAAACACATCCAGAACATTTCAATTGCACCTGCCATTAGGCTGTATGAGGTACAGGTACACCTGATGTCAACTACTTCAAACAGTTAGGATACATTCAGAGAAAAAAAAGAGAGAAAATAAATCAAATTAAAACGAATTTAGCACCCTTATGGCATTGGCATCAGCTGACTGTGTGTGTGTGTGTGTGTCCGTGTCCCCATTTGCAAATGTGTATGTGCCCCCGTGTCCCCATGCAGCAGTGTGTGTGTGTGCCCCCGATTGTGTGCACTTGTGTGTGTGTGTCCATGTCCCCATTTGCGTGTGTGTATGTGCCCGCCCCATGTACCAAGGTGTGTGTGCCCTGTGTCCCCATGCAGCAATGTGTGTGTGTGCCCCCCATTGTGTGTGTACATGCGTGTGTGTGTGTGTTCCAGTAGCCCAGTGCATGTGTGTGACCATGTGTCCCCATGTCTGTGTACCCCAGTGTGTGTCACCATGATTGTGTCTCTGTGTGTACCCCCGTTTCCGTGTGTGTTGGTTCTGTGTGTGTACAGGGGTGCTTATGATTGCCGTTTAACGTTGTTTCCAGTTTGATAAGGACAATTCTACAGACCTTCCATTCTAACAACACGAGATGAATGAAAGCCACGTTTATTAACAGGCCCATTTTCTGTTGAGAAAGTCACAGTTAGAAGCTGACACTCTGAGGCTTCCTGAGAACACAGCAGTGTGTGACATCAGTTTCCTGCAGAGATAAAGTCTTGGTTTCTGAAACACGGCTAGAGGTTTGTGGCTTGATTTCTGCTAAGCTAGCTCTCTCAGAAGCCCCTGGTTGAGTCAGTTAGATGTAATCTGTGATCGCCTCGTGATAAATATGCGGTTCAGAAACTCCTCTGCATGAAGCTCACACAATCTGATCCAACATTCAGCATGATGTGCATTTCATATT
Source organism: Harpagifer antarcticus (assembly GCA_902827135.1). Lineage (NCBI taxonomy): Eukaryota > Metazoa > Chordata > Actinopteri > Perciformes > Harpagiferidae > Harpagifer > Harpagifer antarcticus. Next base: position 8,817,129 of record CADEHL010001049.1, on the reverse strand, counting down.
CAACTGTTCAGTGAGTGGGGGGTGAAACACATGAAACCTCTGTTCAAAGGTTCTTCTTCGGGTTATTTTACAAGACAGAACCAAATCTCAAATATTTTCCAGCACTATTAAAAATAGTAATGTTTTTTGATTAAAGACAAATAAAACTGATAAAAAGTGAAGCTTTTACAATGCTTCTACATTATCCGCATCGTACATAAATACATGGTCCATGTATAACATCATTTCCTACCCATTGCCTTGATACCTTTATACATTTAGCTTGACTTGCAGTATTTATGTTCGGCTAACTCTGAGTTAAATTGTACATTAAAACTTGATTGATGTAGTTTTAAATATCAATAGCAATTATAGCATGCACAAATGTTTTATATTGGAACCATAGTTTATTTCGCCTAAACAATTGAGCAGCTTGTTTATCATTTAGGTTAAATACAAGAATATATGCATTCTTTCATATAATGCATTATATCAACAGATTAAAACAGACACGTTTATACACGTATCTGTTGATACATTATTTTAAATGGTTGCAATATTTTACAGCTTTTTAAAAATACATTGAAAAATGTTAATCATAATTTATGAAATGCAATTAGAACTTTTTCAAGGATTAAGAATAGAAACAATGGGACACAAAAGGTCCAAATAAATTACGTCAAAAATATATATATATTTTTGAATAATGCTGTGTTATGTCATCTTAGTGGCAAGTAGCTGTATGAAGGACCTTTTACATTTTCCAATTGAGGTTAATGAAACTGTTAGAGCAGCTAACGGCAAACAATACTTCATTAAATTGAAACACTAAAAGGAACGTGGAGGAGTTGTAGTGTTTATGTAAACCTGTGTGTGGTGGACAGAGTACAAGTGCAACATTTAATTCAAACCTACTGCAAAGCGGTGCCGTTATGGAATTACAGTGTTGCACACAGAAGGTCATTTAAGTGCTTATAAATATATTTGTGGGATTTGTAATATTTATCACCACTGTGTCTCACCCAGTATCATTTCATACACCGTCCTCCACCTGTACGGCAGCAAGAAGGTTCTAGTTGTTGACAAATACATTGATGGGTTCTGCATAAGACTTAATCATAGTAAACCATTTATTACATGTATACACTTTTTATAGATGTTAAAAAAGGATATTAAAATGTTTCTTGTACTATTCACTTCAATAGCCTGTATTAATTTGACAGAGACTATTACTTAACAAATGTGGATTTAATACATAAAATATATGAGCTCATAAACCATTTTAATTGTTACTATAATATGTATAGGAATTTAAAAAAACATTTACAAAATAAATATTAGGTTGATGAGTCCAAGCAGGATTAGATTCGGCCAAACACGCTTTTTATTGAAGCAACTACTAACTATTGCTATTAATAATACAATGAATGTTTTCATTGGAGAATTCAATGTAAACATATTTGATGACTGTTGAAAGAGTTGTAGTCTTATTGGATTCAAAGACATTTAGATCACAGGCAATGGAGTACGGAGTAATCTTTCATTTATGTCAGATATTAGGAGAATAAAAAATTGGTTTATTTTGGCACACATTCAAGTCTGCCTCGCCTGCATTATAATTCAAACTTGTCATTGCAGAAACATGTACATCTTCCAGAGCAGACTTTGTCCGAAGAGAAAACACATTTCTAAAGATGCATAATGCGTGACAGCCGTTAAAGTTTCACATGCAGCCATTTATAGAATGTATCAATGTAATACTCTCCTGAACTCTGGAGCGTGTTGAAGACAGCCAGCGCTTTCCACACTACATGGTTTTTTTGCATTCACCAATAACATTTTTAGTGATCACTACTTAACTAAAAGTGTATATTGTGTAGCCTACACTAACTGATTTATAAATGAATGCGTTCGTATTGTCCTTTTTAAATGATATACAATGACCAATTTAATCTGAAAGTAAGAATAATAGAAAAATAATTCCTTGATTATTCATTATGACATTTGTGTGGAAGGTCATCTCATGCAAACTCTACTTTTGATTATGAAATGAGTTAACATTTCACAGTGTGTGCCCATTTTTCTTTTCTCAGAAAAGTGTATGAAAATGACCAAAAGTCATGCCAACTTTATTTTAAACTAATGTGTTCTACTATATTATTCTGCCCAAGATCCTCCATAACATGAAGTCACATTCCTTTGATAGTGAGGTGTCCAGCTGAGCCCCCCCGCTGCAGAGCTGTGTGCGGGGCTGCTCAGTATAAAGCTGAGAGCTGATCTGTGGTCTGCCTCACTCAGGGGTGAGCTGTAGTGATGATGCTGCTCCTCTTCCTCTTCCTCCTGCTCTGCACTGCCATCGCTAAAGGCAAGTGACAACTCTAAATCTGTGACTTATTCCAATTGGACCGTGTGTATGCCACAAAAACTGTTTTTTTTTTGTAGATGTATTATTTAAAATATCCTGCAGTGCCACAATCTTAAAAAAAATATTACTTGCTTAATTTGGCGCAGTTTTCAAAATTACTAAAAGCTATCTAAATTACATTTTGTGTAATTATCAATATTGGGTTTTATAAAATATGTCTACCAGCACACATACAATTTAGCATATATGTATAGAATTTTCAAGAACAGATACTAAATGAAAATGTGCTGTAACTGAGGTAACACTGTCCTTTTTCTTGTTAAGAATATTTCTGTTTTTTCAATAAATAGTGCTGAATAAGAAACACAAATATAGGAAACCAAGAAGCCAATCATTCATAAATGACAGATTTGTCAAATGAATTGGTTATTTCCCTAAACTATTCAATCAGAACATTTGAGTAATAATAATTTCTTAGTACCGCAGAGCTCAGTAACTTGTTTTTCTTTTAGAACATTTGACCAAATTAAAAGTACATGTTGCCATCGCACATATAGAGATAAGAAATTGGTATGTTAGGTTGTAAAAAGAAAAATCACAACAAATAAGTTAATGAATGAATAAATAAATAAATAAATATAACATATTTAATGTGCACTTACATGCTTTTTGAATTGACAATATAATTTGAAAAGGTTTCAGGCGAGTGATTACGCTGTTTAAAATTAAGTTTTTTAAATAACTTAGCTCATTATTATTTCTCACAAAAAATCCTAGATTTGAACCAGGCAAAGAAAATGGAACACTGATAACTGTTCATTTTAAAGTTCTTTAGTAAAACTTGAATCAAAATGGGATTAAATACCAAACAAATTGTGATTAGAAAGGAATAATATCCTTTAAACAGTTTTTATGTACAATATAACATTACACATATAATATGTTTTCTTAATATTCCTTTTAAAATACATATTTGGATGATAATCATTTCTAATCACCAGTTTGACTGTCATGTAATGACATGTTCTTTTCTGTAACTGATAACATTGTACTTTGAAATGTGAACTGTTTACCTGTATGATCTCCCCGGTCTCTAAGCAGATGAGGACCGTCTGATTCTGATTGATGGAAGCAACCCGTGTGAAGGCATCATCCAAATCTACCATGACAACAAGCTGGGCTACATCGGGGACAAACACTGGAGCGACAAAACTGAAGACGTGGTTTGCAAGAGCACTCAGTGTGGTAAAGGAAATGGGAGCACCAAGGAGCCCGCCATGCGGCCCCTCGATCCAGTGTGGCTGAACGAGGTGAAATGCAAAGGGGACGAGTCTCACCTGGGCGAGTGCAAGCATCCCGGCTTCGGCATCAGCCAATTCGACACTGGGACTCTGAGGAAGATCCAATGTTCAAGTAAGGTTTAACACTTGTTGAGATGCATCACTTTTCAGAAGTTAATCCAAATGATTGTAAAATGACATGATGATGATTTTGTTACATTTCATTTCCTTTACCTAACCCTAAACCAAATCTACAACACAAGCCTTTTACCATGAAGATACAAACTCTTTAAATATAGGCATAAGAATAGAGAAACATGCCTTGACTCAGATGTGTTGTGTGAATGACAGACAGAAAAGAGAACAAACTATCGAACACATAAATAGATATATTTATAAAAAATATATAAAAATGTATCGGGTATTGTTGTATATAAACAAGAAACGTACTGAACTAAAAATAAAATGTATATACTTATAAGAGGGTTTATAATAAAGGAGTTAAATGGACAATTAATTAATGAATAAATCTGTTTTACTTTTAAAAGAAATGGAGGATAAAAAAATCCGGAAAAGCAGATATTTAATCATTTATATTCACCAGGCACTGATGGACATCAGATATGTAAAAGAACAAAAGTTATTGCATTTAACCATGAAGATACAAATTCAAAGAGCAAACATCCTGCAACTAGCTTTCAAACACTTGTTGGGCCCACTGCATTGACTTCAAGCAGGCTAAACCTCTCAACGTAAAAGTAGAGCTTGTTTGGGGGGTGGGGGGTTCAGTTTGAGACGTTAGATGTGTATAATTGTTGCCGTCCGGATTCAAATGGGGAGCTCATTCCACCATTTTGGAGCAAAACAGGAATGTTTTGGTTGAGTGGTACCTGGATCATACATCCAAGACTATGTAACCATTCCCTCCAGCATGTGCGATTCGCTCTGCATCGGCCAATCGGCTTGCTGCTCTTTGACTGCTAGCAGGACCCAGGTACCACTCAACAAAAACATGCCTGTTGCCTTGTTATGTGTTATGTATAACTTGTTGTGAAAAATGGTTATGAAATGACCCACGCCTGTTTGCTAACCCGGTCCCCATTGACAGCAGAACGTCTACAAATCGTCCCTCACAAACCTGCCTGGTCCGTCTGTACCTTGTCCAATAAACCATGGGCGGTTCTTGGGGGGGCCAACAGGGGCCAGTGCCTCTGTAGCACTGATCTTTGACCCCCCCTGTGAAAGAAGACTCTTTCATTGTACCATTTGTGATAGTGTTGCAGTATAGGCAAAGGCTGTGCTGTTACTCAGGGCGAAGTTAACAGTAATGTATTTAATAGGGGTGTAACGGTATCCGTATTCGTCCCGTACCGTCACGGTTCGGACGTCACGGTTCGGCACATGCAGTCACACGGCGAATACGCCTTTTTTACGAGTGGGAAAAAAGTCTGTCACTCAGGGCAGTATTACACTATATATAATCCAGGGGGCGGTATTGCGCCTAAAAGCCAGCCGCCCGTAAATAACAAATGAAGAACAAGAACAAAACACAACAAAACGAACACAATACATGAAGAAGAAAAGTTAGCTATGGCGAGTTCACACAACACACAGGAGCTAGAAGACCCACCTGCTTCTTTTAAATCAGGTGTGTGGGAACATTTCGGGTTCCCTGTGGACTACAACAATGATGGGGTGCGAGTTGTGGATCGGACGAGGACGGTGTGTCGGCGTTGTTCTACAGCGGTGCGGTATGCTAGTGGTAACACGTCAAACATGCTCAATCACATCCGAGTCAGTCTTAGTCCCCAGCGAGAGGGTTTTCTCGACGGCAGGTGACATAGTTACCGCCACCAGATCTGCCCTCACTACTGACCACGTAGACAAACTCGAAAATAGAGTAAAGCTTGAGTACCTTTATTTAGGCATAATGGCCTCACACACTCACAAGTTAATTACACATGTTAGACATTGCTCCTAAAGGTACAGATTTTATTTTTGTTTTATATTATTGTATTTATTTTATATTTTGACATCAGGAGATGTTATACAGTTCTGTATTGCCTTTTATTGATTGTGATTCAAACACTTTCTTATTATTTATTTTAATATTTTCAAGACATTATTTTTTGTTGTAAAGCTTATTTAACCTTTTAGTTTGACATCAGCCATTATACATAATATGGCCATCTGCGTGTGTGTGTGTGTGTGTTACTGTTTGTGGTTTGTTTTTAACTGTGTAATACAGTTAATGATTCCAAATGTTAGAGTTCCTTATTTTCATACCAAAACTTGCACGACTGTTAAAAAAATAATGCATTTGGGACTTTTTGTTGCTTTTCCTTGTTGTACCGAACCAGTACCGAACCGTGACCCCCAAACCGAGGTATGAACCGAACCGTGACTTCTGTGAACCGTTACACCCCTAGTATTTAATCATTTTATTTGATAAAACTCTACTCATTGACACCATGATTGATATTTGATTTATGAACAGAATTTGTATTTCATGTTTGTTTTTGTTTTTTGTGCTATGACTTTGTATTGAACTAAAAATGATAACATTTTGAACAATGTCTTTGTCTATAATGTCCCGCATTAAATCTCTCACTCATAAAATGACTGCCCCCCACCTCAAGTAAAATTGGTCAACAACACGCAACATTTTTTTGTTCATGGATTATTGCATTTATCGTGAGCTGAGAGAAAAAGCGTCAGATAAATGTAATCCTGATAAGGAGGACATTTTTAATTTATATATTTTTTGTCTTCTAGATAAGATCAACATCAGCCTGGATGGGTATGCGTGTGCGGGAGTGGTCAAGTATTCCACCGATGCAGGAGAGACATATTCTGGATACTTCTGTAAGGACAACGGCTGGGGTAAGAGAAGCAGACAGCAAACTCCTGTGTTTATTCATTATGTTTGTCCAACATTTGTTTTCTATAGACATATAGGTGAAAAAAAAGAAATGAAATACGCCTTACTGTGTGCCTTGAATCCTAACGTTATTTTTGTGGGAATTTATGAATTTGAAAATAAATGATAAACTTAAGCGAACTAAACTAATGTTGAAAAGAAAATCATATACAAATTCATAATAAGCAGGATTATAATACAAATAAAAAACACCAACGTACTGCGGGAGTTCAAAACAGTAAAGTAAAGATGAAGGAATCAGTGGGACGGCTGAATAGTGGAAGATGTTCTCGGGCTTCAAACCATCTTATCTCACTTATTTGACCACACTAATGCATCAATGTCTAAACAGCATGTACTGTTATAGCTGGCTGAGGAACAGGTCAAACATTGAATCTATATTTTAAAGTTAGGTAGTTTGTAGTATATTTATAGTAACACATAAAGGGATCATCTGGCCCCCTCCAAATGGTCTCGAGTTAGATATGAAGCATATTGAGAAATGTGTAAGGGCAAAAAAAAGAAGATGTTCCTGGGAAATATTAGAAAATTCCAACTCTTCAGGCATCAGGTATTTATTCATTACAATAATACTATTATGAATTCTAATGACAGCTATAACTACAGGAGGAATTCAGAGGGTAAGTCACTCTTTAGTGAAACATGACATACATGCCCCAATTTGTCTTCCTTACTTTCAACGAGACGTATGATGTTCGTTTAAGGTTCATACTTTCTTTTCGTTTCTTTAACATTGCTACATCAAATGGCACCACTTTGACAGTATGGGACCGCTCTTTATCTTTTCTATTTGATTTGATTACAAGGCATACATAACAAAAGAAGTACTCAGATACACAAAACAAAGCTATAAGATATAGATTACACATAATACAACATTGATGCTCATACGTACATAAATGATCGGATCTTTCCCCCTGGTCATTATATATGTGTTGTGTTCTTTCATTGACCCATTCGATCCCATTGCTTTCTGATTCTAATGCTCCATACATTTCATTTACTAGATGATACCATTGTGAGTGAATTAAGATATTATATTTGTTTAATAATTGTTATTCTTATCACAAGAAATAGATAGGAATCTTTTAATTGTTAAAAGGAGCTTTGGATGCTTTTGACTTGTCATGCATTTATAGATTTAGACAAAGACAAAGACAAAGATGCACCAAATATTTTGTGCAAAAGCCTGAAGTGCGGTCCAGCCAAGGAGATTCCCAAGAAGCCGTGGATCACTGTCAAACAATCAGAGAAGATGTGGGCAGATTGTTCAGGCATCAAAGGCCTAACTAATCTGTGGCAGTGTGCGACTGCCAAAAAGGGTTCAGCGTGTCTCCATCCTGCTACTGTCATATGCTCAGGTAACACACTCACACACTGAACCACTTCCTGGTCTCATAGAATCATCTACCATAAAACAAAGCTTCATTGTCAATACATTCTGAGGGAAAACTTATTTTATCCCGGGTCCTGTTTGTTTTTAATGTATAAAACTATTTGCAAAGTTTTGAGGTCCAGATACAAAAGTGTCAATTTGGACTGATGGCTCCAAAATATTTTTTTATTGAACTTTTACTTTTTTATATTTTGATTGGACTTTTATTTATTTATTGGACTTTTATTCCAAGTGCTTTTGAATTTCATTCATATTTGAATGTTTTATTTATGGAGTTTTTTTATTAGACTTTATTTATTTTTAATTTGACTTTTATTTCTTATTGATCTCTAAGGTGTCATTTAGCACTGTGAAAACGCTATATAAATGCCATTTATTATTATTATTATTGTACAACTATTAACCAGGAGACTGGAGTCTGTCATGTCTTTGTTGTCATATCCATAACCTATCTATCTTTTTGTTTTTTTTCAATGAACAATGTTAAACACATGGTCAAAACTGCGACAGTAGTTTGTCTCCTGTTTTTGTTTATTTATATCAATTTTTTGTTGTTGTTTCAATTCAACTTTAACCAAGTGTTCGATCGAAACTGCCTTTATCCAGGAGTAAATCAATTTCTATTGAAATTCACAGCTCATGAGATACTGCAACTCTCCGGAGACACATCCAATGTGTGTTCTGGGTTGCTGCAGCAGAGGGTGGGTGAAGCCTGGACTCCTGTCACAGACATCAAGCGCAGTACGGAGTGGTGCGAGCGGATGAACTGCGGAACATCTGCCCACTCCAGCATAGCTGCTGACGGCCTACAGCTCAACTGCACAGGTAGTCCAACACACTAACATTCAACCAAAGGCAACCTAAACACAGTTGTGTAAAGTAACTAAGTACATTAACTCTTTGCTTGAGTATTACATTTTTTTGCTGCTTAATACTTTACTTTTACCCCACTACTCGAAAAACTTAAACGTTGACATTAATCAAATGTATTATGTCAACACATTTCAAATAACAGTTATAGGTTAGTTGAAAGCAATATTATTAAGTTGAACCCAAGATGTAGTTGTATTGCTTTAAACTAGCCTAAAACAGTTATGTGAAATCTGTTAACATAATACATTTAATTAAAGTAACCTTTCCCTTTTTTCAGTGTCCTATTCAGAGGTAAATGGTGTACTTTTACTCCACTAGAGGTATTTACTACCTTTAGTTATTTTGCCGATGTGGATGAATGATGTGAAATATAATCAAGTGTTAAATCAGACTTTAGTTCCACCTGGAGTAAATTCACAAGCTACCCTGCAGTATACAAAGTCATTCAAACTAGCTGCACCTTCACCGGCTTTGAGAACACTTTGATGATCAATCATTATAAAACATATCATATATATTATTCTGAAATGGACCGATCTGCACAATCAGTACTTTTACTGCCGCTACTTTCACTATATTTTGATGCTGATACTTTTTATTTGAGTAACATTTTGAATGCTTGTAACAGAGTATTCTTACACTCTGGTACTTCTACTTTTACTCGAGAACAAGATCTTAGTACTTCTCCCACCTCTGCCGAAACACAACCATTTTTCCTATATATATTTTATCCAACTGACAAAATGATAAATTAAATAGTCTTACTAAATAATGTTTTAAAAAATAAACCTTTATCTGTTCACAGATAATGTGAGAGTGGTTCTGATGGACAAAGGGGAACCCAGCCACTGCTATGGTGAAGTCTATATTGAACGTAACAACTATTCTCAGCCGGTGTGCGCCTCGCTCTGGAGCGATAAGGAAGCTGAAGTCGTCTGCAATGAGCTACGCTGCGGTAATTCTGTGAGTTTTCACATTTAAGAAGCACTGATAACAAAGAATTTATCTACGGCAAGATTATGTCCATTTGTTGAGCAGCCCCTCTCTATTTTTGTATTTTTATTATATACTGTATATTTTTCTTCTTGTTATTATGATTATATCTGTTTTTAATAGTACATTTTTTATTTTTTATAATCACATTAATATTCTTAGTATTATTATCACTATTAGTTTTTTTATTTTCATTATTATGTTATTTTGTATTACTTTTAGTTTGTAGTATTTTTGTTTGTATTTGTATTATTATTATTATTTGTATTGATCGTGTTTTTTTATATTGATAATAAGAATATTACGAATATTAAATAGTATTATTGTGGATGTTCTTTTTATTAGATAATATTACAAATGAATTGTATTGTTGTTGTTGCCTTTATCAATGTTATATTAATGAAATGTTTTATTAATATTTGTTGTGAATGATCACAAATAGTAATCATCATCATGACTGCCCTTCCGATCAAATGTTTGCCACTAATGAATGACAAGGATCCTTAATGACATAACGCTGTGCTCCAGGTGCTCAGTAACGATAAGAAGAGTTCTCGAGGAGGGGACATGGACAATGTGATAATGCACAATGTGGAGTGCTCAGGGAAAGAGTCGTCCCTGTGGCACTGCAGAGCCCAGCGGGACCAACACCTCAGATGTTCTTCCAAGGCATACGTAGTCTGTTCAGGTGAGACACGGCAGCCATGTTGTAATACCAAATAAACGTAGAAATCACAATATTCCTGCCCAAACAGCAGCGTGTGTTTACTGCAGTATCAGGTCTAAAGCCACCAGACTCAGGGACACTTTCATCCCACAGGCCGTACGACTATTAAACACCTGCACTTTTTAAAGAACATCCACAACAGTCATCGTTTGCATCTTGCCAATTATAATAATATATCATGTTCCATGTACTTGTATAGACTCTTCTTTCACTATTTGTATTTTATTTGTATTTATTTGCACTATTCTATCTGTTTTATGTGTTCTATGTGCTATTTATATTGTTGCACTGTTGGAGGAGCCTGTGAGTTTTTCATTGACATATCAACACTGTAGCTAATTCTCTTGCTGTCATGGAACAGAAAGCATGGAGGTGAAATTGAAGGACACTCCTGGGAAATGTGCCGGCAGACTGGAGATCAAGTACGAGGGCAAATGGCAGAGGGTCGATAAACAAGGATGGGAAGATAGGAATTCAGATGTCGTCTGCAATCAACTGAACTGTACAGAAAGCGTTAAGAATAAGAGGGATTTTCAAAAATACAGCCAGGGTTCAGGTGAATTTCTGGCTAAGACTATAACTTGTAGGGGAAATGATGACCCCTTATCTAAGTGTGTCGTAAAGAACCGCTCCCCCGGAGACTCAGACATCACTGGAAGGCTGGATTCAAACGTGAATAAGGAGGCAGTGGGAATAACCTGTGAGGGTGAGTGTGTTTTCCATTCGTCTGACCTTCTATTGTGCCAATTCCAAAGTGTCGGTTGTAGTCAAGATGTGTGTGTGAATGATTTTTAATCTGTCTTTGGTGATATGTAACTAAGTCCATTTCTGCAGTACTGTCATTAAGCAGAAATGTAAGGTATTTGGAATTTAATTGAGTATTTTCTGTCCACTCCACTAGAATTAATATTGTACTTTTACTTCACTACATTTATTTAACAGCTATTATTTTATGTATATATCCAACATTGTTTTAAGTACACCTCAAACCAGCAATTTTGATAATTGTTTAAGTATTGTTTGAGTAAATCTGTTTCACTCTTCCAGCTTACTTATTTTAAGAATTGTAAGAACTTTTCTACAATGTACTTCTCCTTCTAATACTTTAGGTAGTTTTTCTAAGCATAAATACTTTTACCTAGGTAACAATCTCATTGCAGTTGGCGTATATTTACTTGTAATGGAGTATTTTTTACAGTGTAGTATTAGTACTTCTACTTTTGTAAAGGACCTTAATAACACTGGATTCTGTCCTCCACATTGTAGAGTCTGGAGTTTTTTTAATATGATTTCTTTAGATATTTCTCACCCAGTGATTTGTAAAGGTTCACTTTTTCTGTCTGTCATTTGGTGCTGAACAGATGATTTGCTGAACAGATAACAGCTGCAGGAAACTAGATTGATAATATACATATATTTGTTTTGCTTTTAGATTGTTGAGAATATTAATTAAATGTATCACATGGAATATAAATGTTCCAGTATTTCATAATAATTCTATGTTTTCCTAGTGTGAAAACAATGTAACAATTACAAATCGTACAACAAATATGAATATCTGAAAAAAAATATTCAAATATATAATACACACTGCACAGACCAATACATACCAATTCAGAATTCTCAAGCTGATGAACTGTAGGGTTGATGATAGTTTTAAATCATTTGCCATTTTCAGAAAACATTTTATTTTTGGCGAGAACATATATTTCTTTCTTTGAACAATGTAAGAGTAAAGAGTTATTATTTAACTATGCATAGATTGTGCACTGAGGTGCAATACATATAGATATAAAAACTGCTGTGCAATACCACTGCTAATGAGCAATCTACCCTTATGATCAATTTACACTTAATTGTTTTAACAATTTATATACACATTTTCAACGTAACAACAATCTTTCAATACTGTTAAAAATGTATATGTTCACATATTTTTTTAAATAATTCTCCTTAATTTTTACCATTGTTTATTCACTTGTTTTTTATATATATATTAATTTTCTTAATAACGTGTGCCTTTAATATGTAACTCTACTCGTTCTCCTTTTGCCTTTTACCTGCCTTTGTATACCTTGCTGCTGTGATTTCCCCGCTGTAATAAATTCTTTATGATTCTGACTTATAACTACATTTCCCCATTTCATTATTCTAAGAGAGAAATAAACGGTCGTTCGGTAGTTCCAAGTCTACGATGTGAGGGGTCATGAGCCTAAAATGGCATGCATTTGAAAAAAGAGGAAGCCACCCTGAACACATTACCAGTCTATCATAAGCTAAAACTAACTGTCTTTCTTTATTTTGTCAATTTTAGGGCATGCAATGATATTTCTGGACGGAGATTCCTGCTCTGGCAAGGTGGGGATAAAAAACCTCCAACAAACGTACTGGCTCTCCGGGTCTAACGTGACATGGAACAAAGAGACGGCAAACACGGTGTGTCGGGAGATGCATTGTGGGGGAGTTTTGAATGTCAATAACACCCTGCCTGGTCGAGAAGAAAAAGTTTGGGATAAATTCTACAGCTGCTCAGGAAACGAAACATCTCTGTTTAACTGTGAAGAAACACAACATCCAAAAGACCTCAATTTCACAATTGCCACTGTGAAATGCTCAGGTAATGTGACACTTTTCAACTTTCTCATTACACGTGTATATGTCCACAATATTCCATTTCCCTCATCCCTTTTGCTATATGCCACAACAGGAGAAAAAACAATTAGCCTGTCCGAAGGCTGTTTGGGGCACGTCAATGTTTGTTTGAGCGGGAAGTGCGGTGGTGTGTGTGCAAATCCGTGGACAGACGAAGACTCCCGTATGCTGTGTACATCCCAGAACTGTGGTGAACATGTCCTAAAGCGCATCACCAAGACTAAACCAATGAAGGTGATGTTCAAGAGTGTGCACTGCACAGAGATGACTCACAACCTGACCAAGTGCAACTTGGTCAGCATTGATGACAATGATGAGACTTGTAACAATGATCCAGCATATGTCGTTTGCTCAGGTAATGTAATGTTTTAACGATACTGTATATTCCCCAAAAACGTGTGTTTTTCCTAATGTTGTGTTTTATTCTTTTGGTGAGCTTGAATGCCTTTTGTATTATTAAGACCAAAACATTTTCTATTTTAACATTTTAATTCTGGTTTGCTTAGGTAGTGACATGAATATTTCAGTCTTTTGTACAATCTGGAGGGGAACATTCTTTTTGCAGTAGTTGCACAAGATAAAAACACAAACACAAAACAAAGAAGTGCATAATATTACCTGTTCATACAAGATGCAGAAGATGAGAATACATAAGATTCGTTGGTTGGTTGGTTGGTTGGTTGGTTGGTTGGTTGGTTGGTTGGTTGGTTGGTTGGTTGGTTGGATGGGTTGGTTGGATGGGTTGGTTGGTTGGTTGGTTGGTTGATTGGATGCATGTTAATCAGAATGTTCCTGTAAACTCTGATGTGCTTAGCCAGAAGACACACAACTGGGACTGACTTTATTTTATATTTATTATATCTTGTTTGTTTTATTGAAATAACAAAATAACTCTGTATCTTTCACTGTTACAGGTAGTGTCAAGGCCAGATTGACTCCTTCCCGAGAAAAATGTTCTGGAGGTTTGGAAGTCAACTACGAAAACCAATGGCTCCCAGTTTGCAAAGATGCTCTTAAAGACAAGAAAACACGAAACACCATCTGTGGAGAGCTGGACTGTGGTCAGGCAGCAGATGAGATTAAAGATGGACCCAAAACAGCAAAAGGTCATGTCATTTCAGAAATACATGGTTCTGGAAATGACTACAAGGCATTAAAACAATGTATGATGAAAACTAATGCTGGCCCATGCACTCCTGCTGACCTCCAATGCTCCAGTAAGTGTTATTATTGTTGTATGTTGGAAAAGTTAGGGTCTGTAGATCGTTAACCCGGACTGAAAAATGTTGAGCTACTGTTTTTCCTCTAGCGTTCCAGTATATCTGGGACCTCCCTTAAAAAGATATCATTTATTGTTTGCTTTTTCTTACAGAGATAGATGAGACTATTGATGCTTCTAAGACACATACCAAACTACCACATAGAAATGCTTAGCTGAGCCTAGCATAAAAGATGCATCCAGAAACTGCTAGCTTGGCTCCAACCATTGGTCAATAACACATTTAATTAAATGAGAAATCTCACTGATTAATCAATGTTTTACCACACAGCGTGATTTCTTTAAGGTGGTTATACACCAGAATAGTTTTGGTCCGGATTTTAAGTCACAATTGTTGTGTTATGCTTACACTGTTGCTCCCTTTTTACCATTATAACATTTTCAATTTTCTCAGCTAACTTTCAAATATTAGCACACAGTGTATGCTCTTTAGATCCTTCAAATGTAATCTACATGTTTACGTTATTGCTTATTACATTTGTGGTGGTATTGGTTGTTCCTGAATCCTCTCTCATCTCGTCTTGCTTCTTTCAGGCTCGAGTATGTTTGCACTAGCTGGTGGTACTGCCTGTAGTGGAAATCTGTTTGTTCACTCGAAGGACAACAACAAAAGCGCTGTTTCCACTGAAGGCTGGACAGAAACTATGGGGAATATACTTTGCAGCAATCTTAACTGCGGCAATTTAATTTCAAATGAGACAAGAAAGACAGCTGCATCCTGGACAACGAGCTTCAACTGTGCAGGTGTACAGAATCTGAAGTCCATCTGGGACTGTGAGAAAAAAACGTCACCATCAAGCAACACAAACCAGATCTTTATTAAATGTCAAGGTATCAAATATTTCCTGCTGCCATTTCCATTAATATAGATGCAGTAAATTACCTACTTTACAAGCATTTATATTGACCATTAAAGATTTGAAATGTAAGGGATGACGCTTATTTGCTATCTTATTAAGAGTTGTAAGAGACTATTGATTCCAAAATCATGTAAGGCTTAATATGTATTACAACCAGCTGATGATTAGCCTAATGTAGCTTAGTAGTAGGGGAAGACACCTAGCCAGGTAAAGGTACATATATCTGCTTACCATCACCTCACAAACTCACGAATTCACAAATGTATGAGTTTGATTTCTTGCTAGCTGAGTATGCTAGAACCTAACAGCTTGTAATATTTTTAATTTAATATTCAATCTTGTTTCTTTCCTTTCTAGATGAACCTAAGGTCGATCTTTCAACACAGTGTGCTGGTGAAGTGACGGTAAATGACCTTGAGGTGTGCAACACAAATTGGGAAGACAGGTACTCACGTTTGGTTTGCCAAGAACTGAGTTGCAGCAACGCCATTGGTTTCTCTGCTGTCAAAGAGCCGATTAAGGATAAAGAGTACTTCCATGTCAACTGTGAGGAAAACCATTATCAAATCGGCCAGTGCAAGAGAGTCAAGGGAAAGTGTGAACAAATGTTGGTTTCGGTTTTCTGTGCTGGTAAGTAGGTATGTGCTTATGTACCATTGGAAATCAAAAGTATTGTGTATGTAAACTTTCTGCCTATCATGTCATTGATATTATTTGGAATGCAAATCCTTATATTATTATTTAAATGTAATCAAAATGTAAATACTTGATTGTCTGTTAAATAGGAAATACTAAATGTGTGTTTGCATGTGTTGGTACATTTCAAGTCAGTCCCCTTGAAATTAAATTATTTTCAGGATATTTGCAGCTGAATTAATAAACCCATTGAAATACACAGTATTACAGAATGAAGTTGACACTTAAATATACTTATATATTTACACCTACTATTTGTCATCTTTCCAAGAGTTGGATTAAAGTTAAGTACTCATATGTTAGCTTAAGCCAGAAGACGATTAGCCTAGCTTAGTATAGCCAGGAGATGATCAGACTAGGTTAGCACACTGTACAGACAGCAAGGCTAGCTGCTTCACACTTTGTTTTATCAAAGTAAAAACTGCAAGCATCTCTAAATATCACAAATAAACATGATATATCTTTTATCGCTTGTATATATTTATATATTGCATTGTATGAGCATCCTGTGACCCAAGTTTTTCATTGCACAACTATAGCTGTGTGTATGACATATTTGAATCTTGAATTGTGTTTATTTAATGTAAGAAATTCAATTTAAGCTTCTCTTATTAACACCATGGTTTTTATAGTTTAAGACAGAGCAACACTAGCTGCTTCCCTTTCGCTCCCAGCATTTATGTTTGGCTTAGTTTAGCTAGCAAATTCATTAAATGGCTAGAGATATATTTTTGTATTCCTACAGACAATGTCAAGTTCAACTATACAGAAGAATGTGGAGGTCAGATTCAAGTCAACTATCGAAATAAGTGGGAGAAAGTGTGTCCCCTGGCCAAAACATTTCCAGAGAAACTTCTGGAAACACTGTGTGAAAATTGTGAAGGCTACAATAGTAGCATAAAGGGATCTGAAGTCTTCAATCGGGTAAATATTTTTCTTCCAATTTAGATTTTGTAATTTTTAGCAATGTTTCAGTCATTAGTTTGATCATTTTAAAATCTGTATAATTTAACTTTAATCTTTTTCTTTGTCAATACAAAGTGTCCTTATAAATATATATAAATAAATACATTCAAACTGTGTTTTAAGGTCAACTTGGAAACAACACTGAGTTGCACCAAAGATCATCATGACCTTATGCACTGTGTTGAACAAAAGAGTTGTGTGGACCAAAAACCAACGGAGATCTACTGTAACGGTAACCCAAACCAATTTCCCAATAAGTCAGATATTTGTTACCTGTAATACTCTCGTAATACATTTTTAAAAAATCAGATTTGATTACCTTGACAAGTAGCATCTAATCGTTAATGCAAAAAAGGCAATTCTGGAATAAAATGTTGAACCTTTCTACGGAAAACTCAGTTCCAATAAATGCACAGAGCTTTCATGTTGATTTAGATATATTGTACATGTTTAGAGTATTTCTTTATATTACATTTTTGTAGATGTCGATTGTAGACTGACACCCATCAGTTTCCAGTGCACACAGGCTAATACAAACATTCCAATTTCTGTATGTAGCAATTCAAATATATATGCTTATTTGAAGCTAATGTACAGCTAGGGTTCTTGCTATTTTGAGTTCTTCATGGTTGATTGCACTTTAAATAAGTTGCTTTGGCAAAGAGTGTCAGTTATATGAAATATAACTGACACTCTTCTATACCTTATCAATACACCAATTGCACCTGAAAGCCTACTGGATGTACACCAGCTATTCAATCTGATTCTGTCTTTTGATTTCAGGTTACGTGCCCAAGCCTGAAAAGCCTGAAGCCCATTCGCCCCCCCCAGTGGGCATTATCCTGGGAGTAGGATTACTTTTGGTTCTGGTGATAATAATTGTCGTAATTATCCGAATCTGCATTGTCAACAAAGGCAAGAATATATCGTGTGAGTATATTATTATTAACTGTCTTATGCTATTTGTTTAAACATAAGTAGACCATTGCAACAGCTATTGTGGTATACCATGATGATCATCTCAGTGTAATGAAGGTGTATTGGAGCCTTTTTGCCACATGAGGCCAGTCTTGTTGCATTCTGTCTATATTCTGACCACTGTATGACACCAATAATCATAACCCTATCACTGCTGCTTTTTTCAAGTAACAATATTTATTTCACTATTAAATAGCAGCATGACCAGCACCCTCTAATGACTCATTTGGCTCTTCCATAGCCTCTGGTCATATTCTAACCCTTTACAGTGTGGAGCGGGACACTTTTTACAAGAATCAAGAACCTTTTTATAATTGTTGTTTTATAATCAGTTAGTTTGCCAACCATAAAACCACTAATGTATTTTACATCCATACATAACTAATGGTCAATAATGAATGGGTGATTGACATTGACACTATATCTTTACAGTATGGAGAAAATACATCTAAACCCACACATTCTCTCATACTCTAATCTTAAACAGAATATATGAGTCAGCAACATTATATGAGTAAAGGAGAAAAGCACATTGAAGTATTAGTAGGTGTTATCATTATGACTGAAACCATCAGCACTAACAACATGCCAATCTGAGTATTTTGTGTTTTAACATTCCCCATGAGCCTTTACCTTTGTGTGACCGCCTCCGGTGACCTTACAATCCCTTTAAATGCATTCCACCTGCACATAAACTTATATTTGCCAATATTACATCATTTACTTTATATTACACTTTAGGAAATGCAATCACATTTCACGCTTTAAGAATTAATTTAAGATGTTTTACTGCTTTAAATGCCAAAACAGGTCAAATGATCCAAATGTACTATAAAGAGTTCAGAGGCAGAACATCTCATTTTCAGGTTCATACTTGTATTTTATAATATAAAAGATAGGTAAAAGTATGAACAAATATATACTGCTTTGTGCATGTGCATAGACTTTAAATATGCAAACAGTAAGGAAGTACATAGCTTACAGTACATAAATAACAGCTGAAGGAACAATAAGTATACACTCTGATAGTTAAAGTATACATGCTTATATGGAAAAGTACTTTTTCTCAAGTAATCTTCTTCAGTACACATTTGAGGTACATTGCTACTTTATGCTGAACCCTAACCCAACTCCACCACATCTCAGAAATAAATATTGTGTTGGTTTTAAATGTGTTTGATAAACTGAAGGATCAAGTGTTTGTTCATTTGTTGAGAACATTAATAATATAAACTTATAAACTCTTGTCTAGTTTTAGTCCTTCGTCTCGGACCAGTTTAATGTCTCATGCTCTTTTGATGCAGTGAGAATTTTGAGAAAGAGAATGTCGACAAAAGAAGTAGAGATTGAGAGTGGAGACTACGACAACGTCCCGGACATGTCAAACCAGATGGAGGACTTGGGAGCAGCCAGTGAGTCTCATGTTTATTCATTCATGTCTTTTTTGGAGTGGAATCATAATCATTGACTACAAATATATCACCAGGATTATTCCTGTTTAAGTGTCAAACATGCTAACACTTTGCAGTATTCTATTTGACATTGCTTTATGTATGTTACACAATACATTATTACAAGTATTGTGCAATATTACCTTTATATTTAAGTAACTTGTATTTCATCTTACTGTATCATTTCTGTACAGTGTGTCTTTTGAATGAGATTTTACATATACAGTACATTTACTTCTACACATATTATATATAAAAACTGATACTTAGAATTTGTATTATTTAGTTTATTGTCTTTTTTATTCATAGAGATTCTTCAAACTATTATTAGTTCTCACATCATAACAATATTTGGCCATAAATGTGTCAAATATAAATTAGTGATTTACTCTTTATGTAATTTATATATTGTTTATACATTATTATATTATATATTTGTTTATTTGAGTGGTCCTTTTCTTTTGTCATTATACCTCATCGTTTTTATTTTTGTTGCAAGGATAAGCAAGGACTTGGAATATTGAAGAAATCATTTTTTAAGTTAATTTGTATATTTTACGTTTTCATAATGTAAACACGGGGCGTCGTGATTTGTAATGTAGGACCATTTTAAGTATCTTTGATTATTTGTATTTATTTGTTGATGTAGGATTCAGAGAAGACGGTTCCTTCCATTCCAACAATGATGTCAGTGATGCTGCTGAGATGCAGCCCCTGACCCTCCAGACCCTCACTGCTGCTGAAGGAGAACACCTCCTCCAGGATGTTCCCATGGATAAAGTGTCAGGAAAGTTTTGCTCCAGCTAAATCCCATCTGTTTACAGTTAGACAGCTCCAACCTGCAGTTACAACAACAGGGTCTTTTTTGGGATGAAGTGCTTCATAACATGCATTGGTCAAGTAAACATCCATACATACACATGTAGTTCTTTATTTGAGTCAGTACATTTTTCCCAGATTCACCAAAAGTGTAATATGATATCAATTGATATATTTAAAAATAAAGTTTAAGAGAAATTGTGATACAAAAGATACTTCCAACTGGAGAAGTTTGATTATCATATCTATTACATACATTTGTGTTACCCTATTCTCATATCATTTGGGATTGGACACATATTAACACGCTCTGAGGGTCACAGAAGGATTTCTTTTTCCTATGCTTTATCAGCCTGATCAATGGAACATGTGTATTCCTTAAAGCAAGGTAAAACTAGATTTGTTTTAAATAACTTTTGTTCTGATTTAAGGAGTGATACCTCTAATATGTCAACATAATGAAGCTGGCTTTATCTGTTCACCAGATTTCTGTATTTGAAATGTATAAACATGTGCTCATATTTATATATGCTTTTCTATACATAGAATAGAGTGGTGCAGACATGATGTATTTCTGTAGACCGACCCGTACTTTTCCATTACATTTTTGGAATATGGAAGAAAATAACATCAGTGGCAAACACACATTTATGATAGATACACAGGATGATCTCCACATTTAACACCACTTAGGCGGATAATGTGTTTTATGCTCATTTAGTCACTTATTAGCAACCGCTAAAGGTTGGGACGTTTACCTGTGGGGTATTTACCGACATATTTTATGTTGTAGATCAAAACATGAAAATATTTAAATCTTGTTTTAAACCACAGACCTTATTTCAGGTATCCAATAGAAAACACGCAAAAAAAACAGTTGACTTCCAACGAACCAAACTGATTTCTTGGTTTTAGGACTCGTTCCATGCAGCACTGTATTTCAGAAAACTGTAATATAAATGATATATCGGGGAAGTTCCATGGTGTTATCTCTTGATTCTAAGTAGTGCCACCCTTTTTAAATACCAATATTATTTGCACATTGTAAGCAATCACACGTTTTAATATGCAGCAGTTTTTCTCACTACAGATGGGGTGACCGTTGAGGAGGAAGACCCGCAGGAGGACTACGACGACATTGAAGCCTGCCCTGAATTCACTCAGACCGAAGCAGAAGTCCACGAGAGCCCCCAGGAGAGCACCGCAGAGGAACCTCTCTTAGTGGAGGGAGATGATGATTACCTGGTGCCAGGCCAGGATGGGTGAGCCACCCCTGGGTTCAGCTGGCAAAGCAGATCGCCCCAAACACCTAGCTGTCATTCACTCCAACAAAAGCGTGTATAAACAAAGTCCAACATTACAGGCTGTCAATATTTTTACAGTAAAGAATCTTTTAATGCTGCAGACAATTTGAAGTTTATTCCAGCGACTTCAGCAAGTGACAAAAAAAAAAGATAAAACTAATTGAATGACTCTGAAATAGTGATTAAAGCTAACTTATTTGAAATAGAGTCTTACTTGTACGTAGGAAATAAACTCTGATTGTGTACTGCTAATTGTTGTACTTTGCAGAGACATTGCCCTTACTTCTTATTTTACAAAAGTGAGTCTCATAAAATGTACAAAGTTTTAGCCTGCAAGCTAATCGCAGGTGAGGAAGATGAATGAGGTTGTATATTTTCTCTTTAAATGTACAAAATTAGAGCAGTTAGAATTGTAAAAAGAAACATATTTGTAACGTTCTCTTGTTTTGTTTTCATATGGCTTTTATGAAATGTGCTCAGAATGTATCTGTAATCATATATTATGTTTTAGATTGTTTTATTGAAAAAAAAATGTATATTCAGTATTAGAGCTTCTATGATTTATGCAATATTTTACGAGCGATTCCTTTCACAGTAGTTTGTAGATTGGTTAACAATTATATATTCACAATGCATAAAGCAGTCATGAAATGTTCTCCATTTAGCATAGTGACAGCAGAAATAAATATTACAGAAGTCCAACTTATAACTGCTTCAGTAAACTTGCATTGAGTATTTCTTTGTTTAGGCTTTGTAAGAATATACTAAATGGTCACATTGGGTAGTTTTTGTTAAATAGGCTTTGTAAGAATGTATACCATTGAGATTTTACCATCACAATGTTTTTTTATACTTTTCACAACTGTCAAACCTAATCTATAAAACGAGTGTGAACGTCTGTTGTCGTCTGTTTGAGTGTCTTTCATGACAATTTATGTCAGGAAATTGCCCGACTTAACGCATGTCTGTTTTATTCGCTATATGTTTTATTTATTCCTATTTCCATTTGGTGTTTACGGCAGTTTGGTGTATGCTGTTACCACTACTAGGTTTCATCATCGACCTACATCTAATGGATCACAGACTTATAGGAAATGGCTCAGATGTTGAGTATCAAACTGTATGTTGTATAAGTCATATATAGTTTGATACACAGCACAATAAGCCATTTCCTAACAAGACATCATTTTCACATGACTCAAGTTTGCCTGCAATCCACTGCTCGGTTAATTCTAGTTAATATTTAATCATTTCTTTCTTGTTTTGAACAGTTCTAATACAGTTTCATCTCCATGCATTTTAACATTGTTAGAAATCACCTCAACATTTCCCCCCCCCTTGGTTGAGACATAGTGAGAAAGCAGCTGCTCGCTACAAATGTTAACATGAGCAAGGCCCTCCGTAAGGGAGCCGCAGACACTCTGGTGCTGCATTTAAGAGATTGACGGACATGTTGAGCCTCACATGTTGAGTCAGGAGTTAGCCAACGTCCACTGAGATCACAGCGGCAGCGATACACCAAAGGGACTAATTTGTAAGCAGCAGCCCTCGTATGATATGTAAACATCACACCCGGCCTCGCAGAGAGAGGCCTTCAGAGGGATCACGATGCAGGATTGCTCTGCTGTGTAGCTGAAGCTGGAACATAAATACAGCGGAGACATGGTGCTCCGTCAGTGAAACAGAGTCACAAGTGTCATTGTGTTGTGTAGTTGAGTTTGCAAGAACCAAATTAGAAAACCTCTTTGTAGAACAAATACATTGTCTCTTGACATAGAGCAGTTTATACAGTATTTTGGCTATTACCATATTGAAGCCTTGGTTTGAGAGTTTTGCATTAGCCATCTTGTTTTTTGGAGAATGTTAAGCTTCGGAGGCACATGCATTGCTACACCATTGCCCTGATTGACAGGTCAAGGTGGTGCCATAAAGCTAACGCTACTTTATCATCTCATTTTCACTATATGGGACCATACATTGCAAAATGAAGATCATGCTGGAATAAAGATGACTTAAAAGCAGGGATTAATAACATGAACTCATCAGGAAAAGGTTTAATAGGATAAAACATTGTGAGAATCTACAATCAGACTGAGGTAAGGCAATGTCCACTTCTTTTGGTCATTTGATGCCATTGAGCTTTAATCATGTTTAATGATTTATTTGTTGAAGACTACCATTGTTTTTAGGAATGAAAATAATATACTTTGGTCCAGACTTAAATAACATCAACAATATGAGATGGATTGCCGTTCAGTCACATGGTCTCCAGAGGATGAATCCTAATGACTGGTTATCCTCTGACCTTTTCTCTGGACCTACCGTGATGTGCACATATTTGAGGAGTGAAATCGTTTTTAATTTTGCAATAACATTTGGTCCAGACATTCAAGTTCCCTGAGGTTGAATTGAAATCATTTGAGTGTTCCCTTGTCTTCTAGCTTCATAATCAGATCATATTATGTGTTCACTACTTCGTGATTAGTTAACATTTGCAAATGTTAGCAAGCTAAAGTAAGTTGTTTACCATGGTAACAATTATAATCAAGGATATTACATTGTCAGTTGGCAACACAGGATTGCATAAACAAATGCAGTTCCATTGCATTTTTGCTTAACAGAAGAACCATTTCACTAAATGAGACAAAACCACAAAAACAAGGTATTATTTTAGTTCCATTTTTTTATTTGCAACAGCAGCAACAAAACAGTGGTGCATTTGAGTCCAGGCTGTGTTCCAGGCCCAACCGCCAAACGTGATATCTTTATCAGGAAGATGTCGGCACAACAGTCACCGATCTGTATCTAGGACACTTCAGCATGTCAGCATTATCACTATCATCCTTCCTTTAAGGGACCTTTATGCACATCATTCTTTACCGGTACAAAACCCTTTGCATATATGATCTGTCTTAGTCTTAATTAAGACTTTTGAATATATTACGAAGCAGTAATGTTCACAATATCAGAACTTTGACCAACTTTTTTAATGTATGTTAATTGTACGTTTTGTGAGGTTTTAGCATCAATATTTGTCTTTCAAATACAACTGTCAATATTCTGAAAGAGTGTGAACAGCTTTTTCTAAATAAGCCCTTTGACCAAATGTTTGTATATTAATGTTTCAAATATTCATCTCTAAAACGTTGGCCTGTCTACTCTGCTGGATTGGCTCTTACGGTTGCTAACAGTCATTTGTTCAAACACAATTCAGTGTTGACAGAAGTTTCACCTCAGATGGCTTTTTATGGAGGTAACAGACAGTCGAGCCATCTGCTACGGGAAAGGCCTCAGTTGTGGTGATTTTCCATAACAAACAATAGCGTATTATTAATAGTGCTCCCGTGTGTATGGTGTCATGCAGAATGCCTGTGTGTGTGTTGGGGACATTTACACAGTGACATGTAGAGACTCAAGTCCCCGTGCCCTTCTAATGTGTGCCGAGGACTGTTTTAAGTTTGAAAAAGAAAAAGGGACACAATGTGTTCTGTTTAGTCTTAAATTGTGTAATCTGGTACAGACATTGGGCAACCTTTTTATTAATTGCCAAAGTAAGGATTTTTGAAAATGACAACGTTTTTAAACAAAATATTCTCTCTGTTATCAGTTCCTAAATACCAAATACTTTTTGTTCCATGTAGTTTAATAGATACAACAATTTTCTTATACTAGATTTAGTCCTTGGTCACATGGGGCTACCGTTTGTTTACCGAAAGTATCAGAATCCCTTTATTAGTCCCACTGAGGGGAAATGTACATTGTTACAGCAGAAAAGAGCCAAAGACAGCTTCATGTTTCCTAAGCATGCATAAACAATTAATTATAATAAAAAAGTTACACATTTTACAAAAATACACATCCTGTAACAGTTCTTAGGATTTAGCAGCCAGGTATGATGTAATATATGTTAATTGAAGTTATCTATTTTGAAAGTGTAGCAGCCCAGAGAGCACTTCCACCACTACAAAGTCAGTGTTGTGTGCAATGTGTTATTACCTCCACCAAAGAGTTCATGCTTTTGGTTCTGTCTAACTTTTATTTGTCTGCATGATAACACAAAACTGAGCGGACCAGACTCATATTGGATATACATCATGTATATTGGAAGCATTACAAACTACAATACAAAATATTGAGGAGAAGCCTACATGTTTCCTGTTTTCACTTATTTATACTTATACAAATTCATGTATTTAAAAGTTTTTATACCTCAGTAAGGCCGTTTGTCTGTGTGTTTCATTTTTTACCTGGCAGCAAAACCAATTTCCCCTCAACACAGTCGTGATGTAACACACCACTGGCTGAGAACCAAAGGCCAAGGGCATCAAAGGGTCAAGAAAGTTCTGGAAAATAAGTACCTGTATCAGTGCATGTGATTTACTAAGATCTGTTCTTAAAGTATCAGAAACATGACAGCTCTATAGATAAGATGGAGTGGAAAGTCCATGGCCACAGTTTCTTTCACAACCGCACAAAACGATCTTTATTTGGCAGGCAAAGGAAATGATGAGATGATAAGACTTGATTCTCGTGTAAATTTAGTTTCCTGGAAATTATACTTTGCTTATCTGTTAAGTCTAACTTGAAGAGTACTGGTAAAGTCTCTCATTCATGTTAAAACACCTAATGATGTTCCTATGTTATGTTGTAAGACACAAAGTGATTGTCTTACTGTGTGCGTGTGGGCACCAGCAGAGGGCCTTTGGGGACAGGTCTTCTTGGCTGTATTAGTGTTTGTATGGCAGGCCTGGATGTGCACAGGGGTCAACTGAAAGGTCACCTGGTCAGCGTAATGCCTTAAATATTCTGTTAAGCACGAGGGGGACCAAGCAGGTTCAGGACGCGGGCCAAGTTTGGCTCTACCCCCCTCCGAGTACGACACATCCAGGACATCCATCAGTGGAGCGCCACAGCCAACTATAGCAGAACGCCAAGAGATTATTAAATGTAAACGGGCTGAAGAGGGGCAGTGAAGAAGGTTAAAGGGAGAATACTGAGACATGGATCTGTCATGATCTAACTTTGAATATAATAGATATAAAGAGCTTGGAGAAACAGAAGTGGATGCATGGACTTCTTTGATACAACATTTGCAGCGCTTCACAAAAATAAGCTAGACCAAAGGCTATGTGTGTGTGTTCATAACACAATCTTACATTCTTGTTACTCTACTTTACTATTGTAAATCGAATTTAAAGTAAATGCGCAACTATTAATGACAACTGTTATTCTCATCTGACAGAAATGATAAAATACAAACAGTAGACAGCTGATGCAGTTGAGCAACACCTTCATATATGTTGTTTTAAATTAATGTTGCTTTATATTAAATGCCTGTTGCCTCAACTCCTATCTCCGTGGCCCTTTCTCACTTCTCTTATTTTTCATTTCCTCGCTCCTCGGTCTCGGTCTCACCGGAAGTTGATTTGTCTGCGCCATCTTGAGTAGCGTCCCAATGGCCTTATTTTTGCCGGAGGACCGAGGACCGAGCAGCGAGGAGCTATAACCGAGAAACCAGCAGACCATCCTTCGATGAAATCCTCAGACACCCCTTACTGTGTATCGCTCACTGATTGGACGATACAGTGCATGCACTGATCTGATGCTTCTTGACATGAGAGCGGAGTGAAGAAAATACATGAACCTCACGGGAGTCACTCCTCAGTTTATACCGTGTTTTGTTTCAATTCATGTTTCGTTTAGTTACAAATATGTGATATATCTGAACAACAAAACGGTCAAAAATCATTTTATTCATTTGTTGGAAACATTTTCATGATCGCTTTTTTCGTTTTACATTTTCATTCAATCAGTCATTAAGTGCTATTAAAATGTTAATTTGTTACATATCCAAACAAACAAACAAAGTGTGCAATCCAATGAATGTTAATCTAACTGGTTTTTGATAGATAACATATCTCTTTTTCTTCTCTCAATTATTTTATTTCTATTGTGCACTCTAATCAATATTAATCTAACTATTGTTCGTTTATACATTTTAAGAATGGCGTTTATCTTTTTGAGAATGAGTTCTTATTTTATTTTATTTATTTGGGTCTAAACAGATATACAATGTTTGTGTCAGTAAATGTGTAGGCGGGGGGTGTCCCATTGCTCTTAAAACTCCTTTCCCTGCTTCTCGTGGTTTCCTTGCGTCTCTCCATGCTTCCCTGGTGGGAGGGACTGGTCACGGGGGAAACGACGTACGTGAGGGACGCAAGGAATCCATTTAACCGAAGTGAGAAGGACCCCGTGTGTCTTTTCCTCGCCTCCTGTTTTCACCTGACAGGACTTAAATGTGATGAGAGGAAGCAAGGAAAGGAAAGGCTTGGCTCTGTTTCGGGTCATTAGTAAAGGGGGGAACACCTGGCCCATTAGCAACACCTGGGCTCGTTACAACACCTGTGCCTGGTGCACGGTTTTATAAAGTCCCTTAGAGCTCAGTTGCTGCATTGATTTGGGCCTTTGTGTTTCTGACATTTCGACTCATGCACAACAATCATTCTGGAGTTACTAATAACTCTACCTTTAAATGATTGTTTTTTCTCCTAATTAGCCTGGTTGTGTATCTCCCTCTTCTGTCATGGCCATGCGGTCCATTTTGTGACTTCACGTGCACATCGTTTATGCTTCTTCAGTGTTATGAATAAAACAAATTGTAATATGTATTATATCACCCACCAAATCCAAGTTTTATTTACAAATCCTAAATATTCTGAATATACGTAGCTGGAGCTGAAATGCTGTTGCACAGACAGACTTGAGAATAACTTTATACTGGAGAACTACAAAAATACGAAGTCACATAGTGTATGAACAAAGATGCATTTTCATTTGTTGTTAGTGTTAACATACAGTATGTACAATCTCTTGGATAGTCACTCAAAATGGAACACCTTCCTCATTCTTAGTTCTTGATATTTCGCTACATAAAACCTAGTGCCTAGAGGCTTTATTTTATTTTATTTTCATTAAAAACCCCCTTCATGCATTTATTTTTTATCAAAGACGCTTTTTTTAAACGTTAAGAGCAATTGTAGGATTTGCTACTCCATGTAAATACAGATATTATTTTATGGGGCTGGGAACCCTAACCCTAGTTCCTCAGGCTACTTCCCAATATGCTGAAAACTAAAGGAATCAGTACTGCCAGATGTTATTAAATATTTACCTGACTATTCTGTTACTCATTCAAGACTTATGATTTATAAAATATTGTGCGTTTTTATTAAAATACCCGAGGAGCATGGCTTGATCGACCTGGTATCTTTACAAAAAAAAAACACCAATATAAAAATGCAGGATCAAACTCAGGCAATACATTTTTCTAGTAGTGATATAAAGTTGTTTCAATCAGCCTTGTCTTGTCCAACTACATACTAACCTACATTTTGATATCAATTATAATAATAATAAAAACCATGAATATAGTGTATGATACGTTTTTTGACTTTTCAAATATAAAGTAGTTAAGCCTTCTGGTTATAATATATTATGTAAGTACACATTATTGCATCGGAATATTTCTTCCACCACAATAACACCAGCATCTGTAGACTTTTATGTTTTCTGAGTTCTCCTGTCTTTTAAATTGAATATATAACCCAAGCTTTAGAGATATATGGTACCCCTCTACATGATGTAAACACCATACGTTTCAGGCACCTTTTTATGCATCTTCGACATGCTGCCTATGCCTATAGAAGCTTTATATTATATACATATTAGTCTCTACCTTCACCTCACCATGCCCAGAACTATTTCCCTGATTTTGCCATTTTCTACTGTCTGCTGCGGCTCAATCACGTTCACTTTTTTAAGCCAGTCCTTTTCCACGTAAGCTTTGACTTCGGCCACTGTACACCTCTTTGCTAAATCAGGAGCAAGGAGCTTACTAAACATCTCCATAGCTTCTGGGGTGAACCTTTGCCACAAAGGAGGAACGTCCTCCTCAGTGGTTGGTGTCTCCTCCATTGTGCACCAGTCTGCAAACTCCTGGTAGAAGTCATCCGAGTCCATGCAGCGCTCCCAGGGAAAGTAGCCCGTGAGGATGCAGAAAATAACTACCCCGAAGGCCCAGGTGTCCAGGCTTGGCTCCACACTAAGCGGAGGGGTGGTCACTTCTTTCTGGCCCTCCATTAAGGCAACGGTACAAAGCTCCGGGGCCATGTAGGGTAGTGTCCCTGTGATAAATCGTATCATAGTTCCTCTCTTCTGGGCCAGGCCAAAGTCTGCTAGTTTGACCTGGCAGCAGTGATTGTCCAACAGGAGGATGTTTTCTGGCTTGACATCCCGGTGGACCAGGCCATGGCTGTGGATGAACTCCAAGGCACTGGCGATCTGGACGGCACAACGTTTTACTGAAGATTCTGGAATACCCACCTAGAACAACCAGACAAAGGAGGGATAGAGCTCTTTGTGTAATGTTTGAAGGTTTCAGAATAAAGATTGCACTCTAACCACAAAGCACTACATAAAGAAGGAAAGGCTAGAGGCAAATGTTCAAAATGTCAGGCCCGCCCCTCCCTACACGCAGATCACGGATACTGCGTGGGGCCCCATCTTGCGCAATTAAGCGCGCCACAGGGCTCGGGACACATAGGGCCTCATCACCCCCTCATAACCAGGAGTATCATAACTCTGCGTGGGGCAGGGGCAGCCCTGTTCAGACTTTCCTACATCAAGTTTGAGTCTGCATGGCTGCATAAGATGCAAATAATGGTTTTATACATTTAGTTTGGCATTGTGTGAGTATTGGTGGTTTACTCTGGGTCCATGCTCCTTTTAACTTGGCATGTTGGTGCTACTATCCACACCCTTGATTAATGATGCTGTTAATGCTGTCTTATTGGTGCCTGTAACATTACCTCTGATAGATAGTAAGGCTTGTATGAATCACTGTTTCAGAACTGATGGTATGGTTGTATTGGATAGGCTAGGTTGCCCTGACTTTCTCTATGCCGTCCAACATAGTGATTTCTGCCAATGGCACTGGGCCAAGCCACTGCTGTGGAGTTTGAATTGTTTGTACAGCTTCAAATTGTCTGCCTTTTCCATGATTTATTCTGCTGTTGATTCAATAATATGTGGAAGGTTACTGAAGCATGTGTCCACAGAGTTTGAATTTATTGTTGAGTAGTTGTATTCAATTGTTTGAGTTTTGTCTCTTTCCTTGTTAATTATTGTGAGGCTACACATATTAACATGCTCACACTGACATGTTGTTTTTGACAGATATAATATAATATAATATAATGGCAAGGCAAAGTTCTGTCCATAAAAATTATATTTATTGTTGGTTTGGACTACAGGGCTAATGTTGCTGTTTTTGGATTTACTAGTGTACATAAACTCAGTAAAGTGTACCCAGTACATTTGAACTGATCAACATTTTACTAATAAGTACCTTCAAGTACCTTTTTATTATACAAGTACTTTTACTATTACTTGAGTAAAAACCCTTTAACACTAGAACCACCAACGGGTCAATTTTACCCCAGCTGTTTTTTTATTGTATGTAACTTTTTTTCCAATACAATATTCAAGTCTCCCAGTCCGTGACTTTTCCTGAAAGTGTGTTATGTAGCACCCTCTGTTGTCAAAAATGGTCAATATGAAGTAAGATTGAAAAAATCGTCAAAGAAAAAGCCATTTATCTGCCATTATATCTGCCAGCGGGTAATATTTACCTCATAGAAAATGCAGCGTAAACATGACGTGTTGATATAGCAACGCCTTTTGTCTACTGCTGTTCCTTTATAGATAGATAGATAGATCAAAACTCACTCTTCTTGTATGATAAATAAAAGAACATTGTAACTTGAAAATCAATAGCGGGTACATTTGACCCGTTGGCAGTTTTAGGTATACAGCGACCTCTGGCGGTTCTACAATATTTGATTAGATTGGCACAGAGCATTTTTTTTAAACAAATGACTTACTTTTGGTTCAGAGAACAGCGCTCGATAATTTATTTGCAATCACAAAGTAGCCAACTATTTATTATTATTACAGTTACTGTAATACATGAAACTGACTTGATTGTTTTATGATCAAATACTGGAAAAAGGTAAAAAATGAATCCTTCCCATTAGCCAAATATTACCATGTCAATACCGGTGAGCTTAAAACAGACTAAAACAAAGTGGTGAACATGGTTCACATTATATCTGTCCAAAACGTGTCAGTTTAGACAGTGTGAGCATGTTAACATGTTGACATTAGCATTCATCTCTAAACCCACTGTACCTAAATGCAACCTCACAAAGCCGCTAGCATGGCTTTCCTCTTAGTGTCTTGCCAATGTTTGACTCACCTTTGGCTGGATGACAGCAAACAGGTCCCTCCCAATGACAAGTTCTTGGGCAAAGCAGTAGTGCTCATTAGAATGGAAGGCAATGCCAAAGAGGCCCACGATGCAGGGGTGGCAGGACAGGTGTAAGGAGATGCAGTACTCTCGCAGAAAGCCCTGCAGCTTAGTCGAGGCTTTGGGCATCACTTTCAAGGCCATGGGGGTCCCTGCAAGTAATTTGGCTATTATTATCATTGTTCATGCATATCTTCTTTGTCTTAGGGTTAGGGACGCAGTGGTGATATTTAGTAGTTTCTGTATGGATTTTCTACAACCTTAAACTGCACCGAGATCACTTCCTAACCCCCCTTCCAATGTTATTTTTAAGTGAAAGCTTCCAGGCCTTAAGCCAACCAGCCTAATGCCAGGTCGTGCTTTGCATTCTGCTCTGACACATTCATTGCTCCACTTTGGCTCGACTTATGTCCTCTCAGGTCACCTAGTCAGAGGACGGCCATCACCCACCTTATGTTATATTCAAATGATGCGTTTCCCACCTCTCTTCTATTCACTCTAATTTCTCTGTAAAGTTCCTTAAAGTCTCTCCAGTCCAAACTTTTTGCTCTATAAATGACAACTCATTTGCATTTACTGGAAAATGTAGGAAGTTATTTATTTGTGTAGGTTGTAATGGTCGCTGCTTGTAATCAAGTCCCCTAGTTAACTTAATGAAAGTGCTAGCCCTAACCCCCTAACACTAAGCTGATAACCCTAACCCTAAAATTGAAATTAAACAAATGACTACCCCTAACCCTAAAACAATTCCATTCCTTACATTCCTAAAAATTGGCAAAAACATGTCATCACCTACTTTTTAGATATCGATTTGCAACAGAATAAAATCAATGCATATGTACGGGGGAAAGAAAATGAACATTTTCTCGACAGGATTATATTACTGTAATTGGTGTTGGAAAGAAATTGCTACAAGGTTACTCTCCACTGAAAGAGATTGTAAATTAGAGTGCAGTCTAACCCCTGAAGCGATGTGTGACCAGCAACACTTTGCCATATTTCCCCCGGCCGATCTCCTTGACGATGTTGAAGTGTTCCTGGATCTCCCTCTGGCTCAGGCTCTGTGCCGTCAGCTCCATCAGCTCGTCGATCAGGCTGCCGTCAGCCAGGCCCAGCTCAATCATCAGGAGAAACTACTCAAATCTTAGGGTTACAGAAACCAGCTATTACAAATCAGAAATGTTCTATAGCAAATAGAAAAGTTCACAATGTCCCTTTCTAACAGTAACTATCGTCCAGGAAAGAATGACTTAAAAATAAATACCGTTCAATCCATATTTGTATTATATATATATTATATATATATATATATATATATATATATATATAGTATAGCTAGTATATGTGTTTTTCCAATCTAAATCTCAAGACATACAGTGGGGATTTATTTAGTTGTAAACAAGAACAAGCGTTTAAACAAAGTTAACTCTTTTTGCTCCTCTTGCTTTTTAAGGTGTATTGTTTTTTTTTTTTAATGTTAAAAATATTAGTCAAAGGAAATAATGAGAAGTTTTGGCAAAAGTGGTATTTTGAAACTACATTTGAGTGTAGTCTATCCCTAAAAAGTCAAAAATGTGATGGTTTTCAACTAATAATGTATGTGGATACAATAATTTTCTAGCATGTATTCTACTTTCCTGTTATGTACCGATTTGGTGATAAACCATTATATTGGCTACATTTACTTTATCCCTTATTTGTGGGTTGTTCTTTTATATTTGCCTTTTCCCAAATCATTTCAGCTACTTGTCCCTCTCCTCCCGAGTTGATTTGAGGTTATTCAGATCACCTCTTGGTGCATTTTCCCCCTCGGCTAATCAAATATGACCCTGCTCTTTCTAAAAGGGTTAAGAGCCGTAGAGAATTGCACACCTAGGACATTCTGACCCTTCTGCCATATAATGTACACCTCATTTCAGCAGATATTTTCAGCCAGGAGCTCTGCAATTTAACCTTTTTGACACTTCTTTTCTGAGCTTTTAATGATTCCGAAACCGATTTGTTGGAAATTAGGGAATACATTTACATTAGGGGTCCATCCAAAGTCTCCTAAACTCAATCCAGGTCTTACTTTGATGGCAAAGACTTACTTCTAGCCTTTTTACTAGTGATGTTACGTATTGCGCAGAGGCTTCAGAGCGTGTGTCGAGTAATCCCCGAAGCTTTTTGTGAAGCTTGTATCGAGGCTTGTATCGTTTTGGGCCAGTGACGTCATTGATGACAAACGAAGCCACGCTGCCTGTCGATACAACATGACTGCTTCAGAAAGTGCTTTAGATCGGTTGAACCACAACGCTCATATTACCCATGGATGTATAATAAGAACCATATTACCCCTCCTGTACCCGGGCCCGGTGACGGAATTAAGAGAGCTCAGACCCTCACTTATATAGAGGTCGGAATATTTCATAAGTATAAATAAATAAAAGCATAAATAAATGTAAGAATAAAAACATGAATAAATAGGATGCAGTGTTTTCGGGTAGATTCAGTGTCCATGGTTCAAGTCTTTCTTTTTGTTTATAAAAGCTACAGCTAAATGAGAATGTAGTTAACTCGAGAATGCAATTCCTAAAGAAATTGCTAATGGGAATGCTTTATGCTGAAAAGCTGACGCTGAATTGCTATGCTGAAATGCAATGTGTAAGAAGAAAGTGAAGAATTTAGATTGAAATGATACATGAACACTGGGGGCTTGAATGAGAATGAAAAGAAAGGCTTGGAAAAGCAGCAGAATATTTGAACTGCAAACTATTACTATAATGTAATATTGAACTAACTTGATAGCCAGTGGTCTGTCGCCATGGCAACGGCATTTGATGGCATTTGATGACACCCCATAATACGCTTAGATGCGTTGATGGCTGCATCGTTACCAAACCTGTGAAGTTTTGGGCCATTTGGAGCATTTTCACTGAAGTTATGAGAAAACCGTGTTTCATGGCGAGCGTTGTGTTGCCATGGCAACGGCATTTAAAGAAATCTCAAAACTGTCCCGTAGATGTCTTCACGGCTGGACTGTTGGCACACATGTGAAGTTTGACCACTTTTTGAACATTTTCATAGGAGTTAATGTATAGCGACATCGTCTTTAATGGCGAGGGATGCGTTTCCATGGAAATGGCATATGATGACACCCCATAATTGACGTAGAGGTGTTGAGGGGAGGACCATTAACCATTATTTGAAGTCTGCTGCTCTGAGCATGTCAGTTGGAGTTATGACATCATCGTGTTCCATGACACAGGTGTTTATATTTGAGCTAACGAGTTGTCCAGAGTTCAAAGGTTTCCATTGTTCTGAATGAGCAATAGACCTCTTACATGTGAACGTTTTGTTGAAGAACCGTAACAGATATCGGTCAAATTTAAAAACGTGAAGCGTCTCAAGGACCTTGAGTATCTGAAGTGTGCTTTTTGTGTACTTTCAGGTCAATAATGTGGCCTTTTTGGCAGATTAACTAAAAGATTAAGGTTAAGGTTAAGGCTGCTGCTGTGAGGAAATATCAGCCTGAAATTACAATGGGCTTTGATGGAGACATGTTGAAAGTTGTTGTCACTTCATGCCCTCAAGAGGCATTTTGTTTAATTATTTTGTGCTTAATTATTTGTAATTTTTCAAGCTACGAGATGTTTTCCTACGTTTGTCATGAACAATTATATCTCAGGAATGTAGGGTTTGGGAATTATGGCAGTTTTAAAAAAATATATGAAGGCAAATGTCAAGCTGTCCTACACTCTAGCTGTGACATCACACACTCTAGTTAATGTTAAAATATGAAGGCCTCTGTACCAAGGTCTGAACAATGTTTAATATCTCTAAAAGTAATTATCAGATTTAAAAGTTGTGTTACACGAATAATGTCAGAAAGATGTGTAACATTTTAAAGGTGGAATGAGGTTTCTGAGTGAAAGTATGAAGGAACAGTTAGCAGTTGAAGTCACATGAAGGTTGTTGAAGTCTGAAGATTGTTTTCCATTGTGAATATCTCCTGAACTTCCCCACTCAATCTATCAAGACCCGAGCAGTTGTGTAGCAGTCCAAGGCAAGGCACGGGCCGGCGCAAATCGGTCAAAATGCACTCCCATGGAATAAAAAGTAAGAAACTGAAATGAAAAGGCACCACATTGCGTAAATGCTTCCTATGGCTAAAGGAATCCTTAGCCATATGAACTTTGACCCTAGGAGATAGAGGACAGAGGTGGAGAGGCACAACGTGTCTACGTAAATGCACTCCCTTAGAAAGAAGTAAAAAACAAAGGTAGAGAGACACAACGTGTCTACGTAAATGCACTCCCTTAGAATAAAGTAAGAAGTAAAAAAACTGAGGTAGAGAGGCACAACGTGTCTACGTAAATGCACTCCCATGGAATGAAGTAAGAAGTAAAAAACCGAGGTAGAGAGGCCCAACGTGTCTACATACATGCACTCCCTTAAACATGAAGTAAGAAACCAAAGTAGAGAGGCACAACGTATGTACGTAGATGCACTCTCCTAAAATAGTTTAAGGGAAAGGGGTGACGAAATAAAAAGTAAGAAACTGAAATGAAAAGGCACCACATTGCGTAAATGCTTCCCCTTAGAATAGGGTGGAAATTATGAACAGGGGACAGGGACACAAGTGAAGAGGCACAACGTGTCAAACCTTGACGTAATTGCACTCCTCAAAGAGAAAGAAAGTAAAAAGTATAAGCAGAGAGGCACAATGTGTCTATGTAAATGCACTATCCTGAAAAGGTTTGAGGGAGAAGGGGTGAAAAAAATATATAAAACATTTTTATTTAAAGAAAAATAGAAAGCAAGAAGTATAGGTAGAGAGGCACCACGTGTCTACGTACAAGCACTCTCCTAGAATAGGTAGAGGGTAAGAAGTAGAAAGTATAAGTGGAACGGCACAACTAGAAAGTGTCAATGCACTCTCCTAGAATAGTAAGAGAAAAACAGTGGGGCGTTTTGAAGTAAGAAGGTCCGAAACAGAGGTGAAAAGGCACAACATGTCTACGTCAATGCACTTCCCTGCCTGTCTAAGCATCTCTGTAACCCGTTCCCTTCTACGAGGTGATAGACCAGGACGAAGTAAACGGGGGGTAGGGGTCAGGGATAAGGCTTTTAGGGTAAACCGCAGGGTCAAAGTGGAAAAATATTTTATAGAAGGTAGAATATTTCCTATTTAAAAAATATCTGGTCTAAATCAGGAGTATATGGTTCAAGGAAGAATCACAAAACATAAAGTCAGTCCAGTCGTAATGATGTTTCAACTACTACTTTGGAAAGTCTGAAAAGATAAAAATGTAATTTATGCCAAATGTTTAAATTAAATCGACACATCCTCAATAGTGGACCCAGAGATCATTGAGTGTTTCGGCCATTTATCACAAGAGACTCTCACCCCAGGAAGGCCCTGCTGGGGTTGATCAAGTCCCCACAGTGTGTCCAATATTATTAAATAAATCATTAGTTAAAATTATTAAGGTGTCACCATGAGGGAGAAAGATAAAACATAAATAACCCCAGATACCCGGTAACTTGTGAAAAAACAAACCACCAAAGTGTACCCAGGCCACACCACCAACAAAAAAACCTTTCCAGAGCAATCCCCTAGGTGAAGAAAATAATAGGATAAGGGATTAGAAAAAGTAATAAAACCAAACAATCAGGAAAACAGACCACATTTTGGAAAAGAGGGTTCGGCAACCTAAATCTATTTAATGCGTACCCACACAAAATATAGGAAATCAAGAAAAATAGAATACCATGACTATAGTACAATTAAAACCAAAACTGAAACAAGTCAGGTAGGATATAATACCATTAACCTGTTAAGCCCAAGAGACCCCTGTTCCGGGGGCCTCCTGCAATATCTTGCAGAAACAGTGTCTGAGGGCATGTTCATTTAATAACTATGAATGTTTTATATCCATGTAACGGGAAGAAACTCATCTAACTGATCATTTTAATTTTTTTTTTCAAAAAAAAAACCCCACAATGCTAACGCTGAGCCTCTGAATTAGCAACGAGCGAAAAATGCTAACAGATGACTGCACCGAAATGCACTTATTATTTATCTTTGCTGCACATCTCAACCCATCGTGAGGAGACACAGAATCGATGGGTACCCTCATTATCACTCAATGATACGAACTCTCAGAGATAATAACAAGAAAGACACATCAAAACATATGGAGCTAGTTAGCCAAAAACGGCAAAATGGCTCACCTGTGTGGTAGTCTGGTCAAAAGTGGTCTTCAATGTTATTAAAACGATAAAAACAATGCTGAAGTTAATCCATAGGTTAATCCAAGGTGTCACTTTGAAATTATTTCTGATAATCCATGAGCAATAAATCAGCTTTTCGGTTTTGAGATGTCAAACCTAGAGACGGCTTCGCTCTGGAGCAAAACTGCTTGCGCGAAGACGCCATTTTTTTTTGGTCTAACGGTCAGAAAGAGATGTCACATGTCAAAATCGAACAAGGGGGGCCAGAGATAAGGAAAATCCACCCAAATGGCCCCAGAAGGTTTTATTTGCTAAATCTGTCTAAAAAGGTCAAATATCACTTGTTTTGCATCAATCTTGATACAGGGTACTTATTATATGTTGTACTTTGGATTCCTAAAGCTTTTAGTCTACTAACCCATCATCCAAGGGTAGTTTTCACTATAAGTACAAACTATTTTTTGGACGGACACTATAATTTACAGTTTTTTACAATGTTCAATCTGAATTTTCTTTAAAATAAAAAACATCTATATTGATTCTGACTTTTCTACATGCAACTCACAGGTTTATCATTACTTTGAGAAAAAAGATTATTAATTTAACCCTTTTAGAAGGGAAGATATGGTCATTTGTTCTGGGAATGTCATTTTCTAGCCTGAGACCTGAAAAACAGGCCCAGGGCTTAACAGGTTAAGGAGTAACCCAAGGAAAATATAAAATAAATTATACAAAAGAGGATATAAATATCGTCAGGAGTGCTGTATTAGCCGGTAAGCAAAAACCAAGCAAAACATCATTGGTACCTCTTGAACAAAAGGCTATTTAGTAAACTGGCTTTTAAAAAAAATGTTTTTAAATGTTTATAATTGTACTTTTAAACAAACCATGATACAACCTGTAAGTCATGTTAAGGCCTGTTGGAAAAAGTGAACCCAACTTCCTGATCCAGGCTCTTTCTTCCTGCTGTCTCTCCCTGGTTGCCCAATCGGGGTTGTGACTGATGCTCCTCAGAAACATGCTCTGTGCTCCATGCCTGATAAAGTGTTTGATCAGGTGGGTTGACTGTTTCCCACCCCTCCGAACTGTATATTGATGGTTCGACAATCGAGCTTTGAGTGTGTTCCCTGTTTCCCCCATATACAGGACTGTCTCAGAAAATTAGAATATTGTGATAAAGTTCTTTATTTTCTGTAATGCAATTAAAAAAACAAAAATGTCATACATTCTGGATTCATTACAAATCAACTGAAATATTGCAAGCCTTTTATTATTTTAATATTGCTGATTATGGCATACAGCTTAAGAAAACTCAAATATCCTATCTCTAAATATTAGAATATCATGAAAATATACTAGTAGGGTGTTCAACGAATCACTTGAATCGTCTAATTAACTCGAAACACCTGCAAGGGTTTCCTGAGCCTTGAAAAACACTCAGCTTGGTTCAGTAAACTAAATCACAAGTATGGGGAAGACTGCTGATCTGATGCTGTCCAGAGGACCGTCATTGACACCCTCCATCAGGAGGGTATAGACACAAAAAGAAATGTCTCAAAGAGCAAGCTGTTCACAGAGTGCAGTTTCCAAGCACATCCACAAAAAGTCTGTTGGAAGGGGGAAATGTGGCAGGAAACGCTGCACAACCAAGAGAGATGACCGCAAGCCTTAACAGCATTTGTGAAGAAGAGTCGCTTCCAGAATTTGGGGGAGCTTCAAAGACAGTGGACTGAAGCTGGAGTCCAGGTATCAAAGTCACTGTTCACAGACGTGTCCGGGAAATGGGCTACAATAGCCGTATTCCCATGGTCAAGCCACTTCTGAACTCAAGACAACGGAGAAGAGGCTCTGACTTGGGCTAAGGAAAAGAAGCACTGGACAGTTTGCACAGTGGTCCAAAGTCCTCTTTTCAGACGAAAGCAAGTTTTGTATTTCATTTGGAAGTCAAGGCGCCAGAGTCTGGAGAAAGGCTGGAGAGGAGCAAAATCCAAGTTGCTTGAAATCCAGTGGAAGTTCCCACAGTCAGCGATGGTTTGGGGAGCCATGTCAGCTGCTGGTGTTGGTCCACTGTGTTTCATCAAGCCCAGAGTAAATGCCAGCTGTGTACCAAGAGATTTTAGAGCACTACATGCTTCCGGTCTGCTGAAAAGCTCTATGGAGATGAGGAATTCATTTTCCAGCATGATCTGGCACCTGCCCACAGTGCCAAAACCACCAGTAACTGGTGTACTGACCATGGCATTACTGTCCTCGATTGGCCTGCAAATTCCCCTGACCTGAACCCCATAGAGAATATGTGGGGTATTGTGAAGAAGAAGCTGAAAGACACCAGACCCAACAATGCTAATGAGCTAAAGGCCGCTATTGAAGCATCCTGGGCATCCATAACACCTCAGCAATGCCACAGGCTGATTGCCTCCATGCCACGCCGCATTGATGCAGTAATCCGTGCAAAAGGATTCCCAACCAAGTACTGAGTGCATTAATGGACATTTTCAAATGTTTGATTGTGTTTTGCTGTTATAAATCTTTTTTTTTTTACTTGGTCTGAGGAACTATTCTAATTTTTAGAGATAGGATTTTTGAGTTTTCTTAAGCTGTATGCCATAATCAGCAATATTAAAATAATAAAAGGCTTGAAATATTTCAGTTGATTTGTAATGAATCCAGAATGTATGACATTTTTTGTTTTTTTTTTAATTGCATTACAGAAAATAAAGAACTTTATCACAATATTCTAATTTTCTGAGACAGTCCTGTATAGGATCCCCACATTTAGAGCATTTAATAAAATAAACACAATTAGAGTGATCCAAGGTTATGCCCGTTTGGCAGGCAAACACCTTCTTGGAAGTGGGGTTCGTAACTGTCCTAGGCCCAGTCGATGGTCGGGTATGGGACACCATCGAGGGGATTTTAGCCCGAACCAGTAGGTCCCCCAAATTCTGGTTCCTTTTGAATGCCGAAACCACCCTTACCGACCGACCCAAAAGTGTATCCCCCACTCTATTCTCAAAATGTCGTTTCAGCCGCCTACCTGCTTCCACCGAAAATGGAGAGAAAGTTATGACAAATGGGGCCAGCTGTTTATCCTCCCTCCTACTCTGACAATAGGCAATGAGGAAGACGATTCTCCAAACACTGATGCATGGATTTCGGCGTAGCATAGCCCTAGGATAAGCTCTTATTTTCAAGGCCGTGACCAGTGTTCTAGTTGCCGAGTTCCTATCAACAGTAGTGGAGCAGATCCTTTTGAAACGGATAAAGTGGGACTTGACAATACCCTGGAAGGTATGTCTAGGGTGAAAACTGGAGTGATGTAACAAATTGTGAGAATCTGTAGGTTTAAAGAAAACCCTGGTGCTAAGCTGTTTTCGTGGTGACAAAATCGGGGGCCCTTGTAGGTGACAACAGCCAAAAATTAACCTCACTAACTAACCCCTATTGTGGGTTTAATTTTAATGGAAGGACGAAGTGAGTTCAACACCTCCACAAAGGAATCGAACTCCTGTCTGGTATGCATCCAGATACCCCAAGTAACGGAAATAGCAATGAAAGAGTTTCGGACAAAGGGCTAAAGCGGATTCCTCCCAATCCGCCATATACATATTTGCGTAGGCTGGAGCGAATTTTTTGCCCATAGCAATCCCCTTAACTTGCAGAAACCATTTGTTATTGAAGACAAAAGTCGTTCCTAGTGAGGCTACGGTGTAACAAACTCAGGATATGCTCATCCGGGCGGACAGGATCCGGAAACCGGTTAAAAATGCTCCTCACTGCCTGCAACCCCATCTCCGTATCAATGTTGGTATAGAGACTAACCACGTCCAATGTAAAAAACATAAATAGGGGAGTCGAGAGGTAAATAATAAACCGAATCCTCCAATAACCTCATAGCCTCCCGGATATACTGGCCCCTATCCATGATAACCACCGAACCCCCCCTTATCCGCTGCTTTGAGAATAATGGTATTGTTACCCCGAAGTTCCTCCATGGCCCGGTGCTCCTCCGAGGACATGTTGGAAGGGGCTATGGAAGGTTGCAGATGATCCACAGTCACACGATCCTCCTGAATGAGTGCCAAAAGCTCCCGTGGTAATTCTTTATCCCCAGGCTCCGAAGATGAAAGTCCCTGGAAACACGGGCCGCCCCTATCCCTTTATTCCCAAAATATGCACAGAGCTTCAACAGGCGATGGTATTTGTTCAGAACACACGTAGTAGGGGAAGGAATAAAAGAGAGACCCTTCCGTAGGAGATGTAACACAGATGGGCTCGGCCGAAACGTGGAAGATAAATTAACCACTGAATTGTCGTCTAACGGTGGAGGGTCGATGATTGGGTTCCCGATCCTAAAAAACGAAACCCAATGTTCCCACATAGCGACAGCCGTGTCCAGAGACCAGTGAATATGATCCCGCTCTGTGGCAAAAGCACTACGCCTTAATTTCGGGAGGGACTGATATGTGTGGAAAATAAGCTGATTTAAGATCCTGATGTTCTCCATCTGTAGGGGGGTTGAGTGGGCCGAAATATTAATATGATAGGAAGGGTTAGGTTGTGTAAGAGCGTAGGGCTCCGGAGGAATTTAAAACTCCATAAACATAGCCCTATAAGTCCTTATAAAAACCCTTTTTAAAAGCATTATAAAAGCTCTGTGAGGACAAACCAGTTTAAAAGACTGGTTAAAAAGCAGATCTCCCCAACCCAGGGTCTCTGGAGGTGTGTGTGTGCGCGCGCGTGTGCATGCGTGTGCAGGTGTTGTGTGCGTGTATGGAGCTCGTCCCAATGGAATCAGTAAAATACCTTAAATGAGAAGGGGATCTAAAATGGTTAATTTAAAAGTGATTCTAGTTCTGTTAGTTAAAACCATGCATTAAATACATTTAAAAATGAAAGTGCAAATATTAAAACACAAGTGCAATAATAAAAATAAGTAGAATTTAAAACAATCTCCCCAATAATCAAAATAAATTGATTATTAATAAGTTTAAAAGTAAAAGGAGTGTTCAAATTAAACTAATAATAATTAAAATAGGGAAGGGGGGCACACCGGGTTAGTAAAATCGTATAAAATGAACTAGATGTCACTGGAAAATAAAAACCACTAAGATCAACGTCGGGTAAGTTTAAAAGATTCCAAAGGACAGGTGTTTAGTTTGCTCTGTTTATTTAAAAAGGTGGCAGGTCGGTGAAGTTTCTCTCTGTGGGTGGTTTTCTGGCATCCATGTAATAAAATAAATTAAAATAAATAAAACGATCGCTCCTCATGTGGCTTTGATTATAATCATAAGGTAAAAACATGCACATATATACATTAAAGGAATAAAACATGTAATAAGGGTCAGAGGAGGAGCAGCGCCATGTGAGGACGTAGTTTTCTGAGCTCTGCTTGGAAGGAACATTTCAAAAGTTATTTTCGCCTCTTTTCTCGCTCCCGTGGGGCAAATGTGTCTCTAAAGTGTTCAGCTATCTAAAAGTGACCGTGTTTTGATTTGGTTGTACATAAAACTCTCAAAAAATGCCGAGGAACCAAAGACCGAAACCAGGCCCAAACGCCGCGGACTCGCCTGAGGAAGACGAGGCCGGGTCGGCGGAGCTGCTGTCGGATACACAGGCAATCATGGCCGCCCTAAAGCGGACTGAGCAGTGTGTGCTAACTAAGATCGACTCAACGGTGACGGCGGCTGTAGGTG
Source organism: Harpagifer antarcticus (assembly GCA_902827135.1). Taxonomy (NCBI): domain Eukaryota; kingdom Metazoa; phylum Chordata; class Actinopteri; order Perciformes; family Harpagiferidae; genus Harpagifer; species Harpagifer antarcticus. The sequence continues at coordinate 8,773,292 of CADEHL010001049.1, read as the reverse complement.
AATTGCACACCAAAATAGACAACCTGTCGAGGGACTTAAGATCAGAAATCTCCAATGTGCGCACAGAGTTTACTAAGGTTGTTGAAGATGTTAGGAAGGAGAACGCAACTTTCGTAACGCGCATTGAAGGCCTTGAGGAGGGGGCTAATTGCTATGCTAACCGGGTAGTGGAACTCGAGGCTAAAGTTACTACGCTGTCCTCACAAGTAAACAAGTTGGTGGACAAACCCGAAGATCTAGAGTCTCGACAACGGAGAGATAATTGTCGACTAGTCGGTGTGGCGGAAGGGACCTCAGCGTTTACTGAGGTCCGGGGGCTGCTGCGCAGATGCCCTGGTGTGAAGTATGGACTTGTGTATGCAGCCACACTTAAAATCACAACCTCAGCTGGAGAGCAAAAGTCATTTGAAGACCCAACCAAGGCAAAGCACTACATTGAGATGGATTTGCATCCGCGGAACCCGGAGGGAGAGTGATAATCAATATTGGGGCCATGACAGGTACTGTTGGAGCTGCAGAATAATGTCACAGCCTGTGTCACAATGACTACATTTTTGTAGGGCAGTCTCAGGCTTTAAGAAGATCAGCCCGGTATCCAGGATGGTAAGAGTTTATTTTTTTTTACTTTCTTAACTTAGTTTTTCTATTGTTTCATGTCTTAACCCAAGATTGCACATATGTGTTCAGATTTTGCCAACTTTCAAGTCCAGACCATGTATCCAGTGGCAGAGTTATGGCTCCTGATGCTGTAGATAAACAACAAGGTGCATTCTCTTTCATCAGCTGGAATGTCAAAGGCCTAAATAATATGGTGAAACAGAGTAAAATATTTGCCCATTTAAAATCATTGAAGCCTGATGTGATGTTTCTGCAGCAAACACATCTGAATATTAACTCCCAAAAGAGACTAAGATGCAGTTGGATTGGACAAGTGTATCACTTGCATATTGATTACAAAACCAGGGGCACAGCCATTTGCCCCTGCTCTCCAGGCTCATAGACTGCACGTTCTGGAGGCCAGATTCTTATACCTCCGGTAAGCGGAGATCAGCCGGCACGGCCGCAGCGCGTCACAGTCCCCCCTAGCCCCCTCAAAATTGGCCTTCAGTTTACCCAAGAGGTTGCTTAGGCTCCCTGAATAGGGGGGGCTAGGGTTAGAGCTGGTTAAAAATGTAATGAATTATGGGATATATCTCGGGAATTATGAAAGTTATTAATGAGAAAAGTAATAGCAATCGATTCCTGACCGAGCTGAACGTGTTGTTGGAACGGAGTTTCTGCGATGTGGAATGTGGGAGAAGAAGACCGGCAAAATAACGGGCGGAATAAAATTAAAGAATTTTGTGCGTAGCATTCCAACTGAATAAATGTAGTATTTGATATGATTTAGCCTCTCAGGCTACATCATGGTTAAGTTTACAAATATTATTAAGGAATACAAATCCCTCTTTGCAATGTTTACCAGCCTCCTTAGGCTTTTCAATCACAATATTGTTAACATGAAAATATGATTTTATGTTCGTTGTTTAGAGTTATTCTAAGGCTTTACTCAATGGGAACTCGGTATGAGAGCACACTGTTGAGATGTCCAATCTGCCTGTTTTACACACTTTGACCAACAGGGGGGGTTTGTGTTCAAATGAAGCCCATGATTAAGCCTCATGAGATGAACCCTTTTGCGAACCAATTGGCTGGAAAGCTTCAAAGCTTCATAAGGCTTCATCTCGCCATCACTACTTTTTACTGTATCAGTCCCATATTCTTGAGGCAAAGGGGCATCAAACATTTTAGTTGAAAGTCCCTCTCAACCTTTGTTGGTTGGAAGTTATTCAGATCACCTGTTGGCTCCTAATGAAGAGTTGAAAGCAGCTTGGTGCATTTCCCTCTCAGCCAATGAGAGTGTGAGGATGCCTTTTCTTGAGACGTTGAGAACTAGGACATTCTGACCCGTCCTTATCTTAATGCACACCTAATTTCCGGAGATAGTTTCAGACAGAACCGTTTCCCGAATGAAAAGATCCCAAAACCTAGTTCAAGTGTACATCAACGAACACCTCTCTACTGGATCACCTGCATCAGGCAGATGTGTGTGCTACTCGTACTAGGGTTTTCCCCTGAATTACTATAACCTTAACCCAAAAGCTTTCTTTTTTTGTATTTCTCAAAACCCCTATAACACACATTTCTTTTACACAAATTAGGCATTTGTCCCTAATACAAAATTGAGGAATTAACTAGAAATGTATTTTACTACAGGGCATCTTTATCATAATTAATAATCATCAATTGTGAAGGCATGTTTGAGATTTGTTTCTCTGAGTAACTTTTTGTAGTTTAATAGGGTCAGTAACTGTACATCACCTTCCCTTACATCTGGGGAATTGCCACTGCCAAAAATGTTGCACTATATTTGTAAAATATCCATTTTAAATATTCCGTAATTTGTTTTATCTTTAGTTTGAGTTCTACAATTTAACACTGGTCTTGTAGCACACCGGCAATGGATTTGTAAATCGGAAATACAACCTTCAATAATTATATTCTTATATGATAACAAAGTTTACGAAAGATATACACAGATGTTATAGAGCGATGTTTTTTAGTAGTTGCTTGGTAATTTGAACATAATTAATCAAACATTGCAATAAAACATTTTGTTATCCTGTTATCTGAACTGTTGCAGCCGTAATGGCTATTAATAGTATCATACATGGTTATCACTTCATATTAATACATAGGGATCAGTTTCAAGACTTACCTTGTATCAATTTGTTTCCAATAGTCACAGAATTCTAAAATCAGGAAATCCAAACACACAAATTAATCAAACAGACTCACACCACCATGCCTACAATGATACAAATCCAGCTAAGCGATGTGATGTAAAACTACCGGTTAAGAGTCTGCTGCAGTGATCAGCGTGCAGAGTGGACCTGAGAGTTTTCCTGACTGAGCTCTCCTCATCTGCTGCGATGAGGACAGACCCACTGACAGCTGATTTCAAACTGCCTTTGCAAAGGGCACACACACACACACAGAGTATCAATCAGCTACACTGCATGTTTACTGTAAGTTATACTTGACAGATTTATGGGTCGGTCCCCACTAACATGCACATGTGCACCAAGGTCCAACAGATGAAGAAGGTCCTCTGTGATCTCACTACTTTATGTTAATGCGGCTGTTTACAGTTTTGCGTGGAATTAGCACACCGATCACACACCTTCCAACAGATGTTGAAGTCTTAATAGGTTTTTTGGATGGATTTTAAGCTGGATTCCACTTCTGCTCAAATGGGAGAGCTGGACCACTTTTATTTGACAATAATTCCTGCTACTTTATAAATTATGAAAAACTTCAAGATAGGGTAGGTAATTCACTTCAGAAACACTTTTTGTTAGATTCCATGGAATGCTCTTAACATCCCGATAGCAATGAATACATTAAATGCTTTGACAATAAATACATAAAAAAATGTCATCTGTGGAAGCCGTGGCGCTGTAAAAAGCACGACCAATCAACTGAGCCGGCCTGGCTAAAATGACTGGATGGCCTACCTGCCTGTTCCATCTCGTGCACAAACTTATCTCGTGCCCTCATTGGTCATGTGCGCGTTTATGTGTGTTGAAGGAGGGGCTCTATAAGGAAGTCTGAAGGAAGAGGCAGATTTTTTCCGGTTGTGTACTTTCAAATTCTAGCGCACTCGAGCTGGTTTCTCCATTCTTATCTACCCTTCCTTTTTAAGGTGCAAAATCAATGAAATCACCCAAGTGTATATATTATGTGAAATTAGCTCCATCTTGACCAATTACATCAGTAAAATGCTTGTGTTTGACACTTTTAAACTGATATTAATACCACTCATAGTACAATTTACATGTTTATTTTAACATTGTGGTATTACTACTTGAAAAATCTGGGTTTTTTCAGGGTTTTGTTGCCACATTGTTACCAATTGTTGGCTGACATATCTAAGTATAATATAATATGACATGTCTGATGTTATGATTACGATGTCATACCATTTCACTAGGACATACTATTAATGACACATAAATTAGGGATGGGTATCGAGAACCGGTACTAAGTCAGTACTGGTACCTGATTGGACGGTATTGGTATACCGTTAAGCCGTTGGACAAACGGTGCTGCTATCGGTATATGAATTACGCTACTTCCTTAGTTTAAACAATTCTGGTTGGTTGGGAACCCTCATCCCGTGTGACATATCCGGCTTGAGTATCACTGATGGACCACTGTGAATGCCACTCGTCATCTTTCCTAACAGCGCTCTTATTATTGTGAGACTCCCGGGGGCAGACCATAGGGGCAGACGCAACATCTTGCTAGAAACAGCCAGTGGCGTTTTTATATGTACAAAAGTGGTGGGGCACAAAAAACTTAGATGTCTATATACAGTTGCAACAAAAAGTATGTGAACCCTTTGGAATTACCTGGATTTCTGCATAAGTCATAAAATGTGTTCTGATCTTCATCTAAGTCACAACAATAGACAAACACAGTGTCACGGTTGAGTGAAGGAAGCAGGACCCAAGCGCAGATAACTCTGATAAACCTTTATTTCAAGGCTAATGGAACGAATACAGACAAAAACAGAACACTCACCGGTGAATTCCGTCACCAACAAAAGAAGCACCGACACTGAACACAGCACGAGACAAGACTAAATACAGGGAGGGATAATTACAAGACACAGGTGAACACAATCGACTAACGAGACACAGGTGAGGAGGGAGGAGAAAACACAAGAGCCACAGGTGAACACAATCAGCTGACGAGACACAGGTGAGGAGGGAGGAGAAAACACAGGGACACCAGGGAAACTAACGACAGGAGGAAAACATGACAGAGAACAGTGAAAACACCCAAACCTAGACAGAACTGTGACAGAACCCCCCCCTCAAGGGACGGATTCTAGACGTCCCTACACCCCAGAACAAAAATCCACTAAAGTCCAGCAGGGTGGGTGGAGGGGGTCCGGAGGAGGGACGTATCCCTAGGCCACCAGGGTGGGTGGAGGGGGTCCGGAGGACGGGACTAAGCTGACCGCCCAGGAGCCCAGTAGGGGACCAGGAAGGGATCTCGGGCGGACGGCCCGGGGGCACGGCAGAAGCCGAGAAGGGGGACTCGGGCGGACGGCCTGGGGGCAAGGCAGAGTCCATGGTGGGGCGAAGGCCACAGCGGGCGAACTCAGGGGGCCGAGCATGAGGGCGAAGGCAGCGGCAGGAAGAGTCAGGGGGCCGGGCTCGAGGACGAGGGCAGCGGCAGGAAGAGTCAGGAGACCGGGCCCGAGGACGAGGGCAGCGGCAGGAAGAGTCAGGAGGCCGGGCCCGCGGACGAGGGCAGCGGCAGGAAGAGTCAGGGGGCCGGGCCCGAGGACGAGGGCAGCGGCAGGAAGAGTCAGGGGGCCGGGCCCGAGGACGAGGGCAGCGGCAGGAAGAGTCAGGAGGCCGGGCCCGCGGATGAAGACCGCGGCTCACAGAGGGTCGGGATCGAGGGCGAAGACCAGACAGCTCCGGAGGCCGGGCAGGACCCGGTGTCGGCCGGACAGGAACCGGAGCCGGCGGGACAGGCTTCGGCAGGATCCCCCACGGAAGAGGACCAGGAGTTGGCAGGACCCCCAGCAGGAGAGCGGTTGGCGGGACCTCCGACGAGACAGGACAAAGGGTTGGCAGTACCCCCGGCAGGAGAGTAGACGGCGGGACCTCCAACGGCACAGGACACAGGGTTGGCAGTACCCCCGGCAGGAGAGTAGTCGGCGGGGCCTCCAACGGGACAGGACATAGGGTTGGCAGGACCCCCGGCAGGAGAGTAGTCGGCGGGACCTCCAACGGGACAGGACACAGGGTTGGCAGGACCCCCGGCAGGAGAGTAGTCGGCGGGACCTCCAACGGGACAGGACATGGGGTTGGCAGGACCCCCGGCAGGAGAGTAGTCGGCGGGGCCTCCAACGGGACAGGACATGGGGTTGGCAGGACCCCCGGCAGGAGAGTAGTCGGCGGGGCCTCCAACGGGACAGGACACAGGGTTGGCAGGACCCCCGGCAGGAGAGTAGTCGGCGGGGCCTCCAACGGGACAGGACACAGGGTTGGCAGGACCCCCGGCAGGAGAGTAGTCGGCGGGGCCTCCAACGAGACCGGACAAAGGGTTGGCAGGACCCCCGGCAGGAGAGTAGTCGGCGGGACCTCCAACGGCACAGGACATGGGGTTGGCAGGACCCCCGGCAGGAGAGTAGTCGGCGGGGCCTCCAACGGGACAGGACCCAGGGTTGGCAGGACCCTCGGCAGGAGAGTAGTCGGCGGGGCCTCCAACGGGACAGGACACAGGGTTGGCAGGACCCCCGGCAGGAGAGTAGTCGGCGGGGCCTCCAACGGGACATGAGTAGGGGCTTGAGCGGGGACTCGAGAGAGGGCTCGAGAGGGGACTCGAGAAATGACTTGAGAGGAGACTTGAGAGGGATCTAGAAAGGGGACTCGAGAGGTAGCTCGAGAGGGGACTTGAGAGGGAACTAGAGATGGGATGAGGGAAGGGACTAGAGAAGTGACTCGAAGTGGGACTAGAGAAGGGGCTCGGGAAGGGGCCAGAGAAGGGACTTGAGAAAGGACTTGAGTAGGGACTTGAGAAGTGACTAGAGGTGGGACTGGAGAAGGGACTAGAGAAGGGACTAGGAAAGTGACCTGAGGAGGGACTAGGGAAGGGACAAGAGGAGGGACTCGAGAAGAGACTAGAGAAGGGACCAGAGATGGGACTATGGCAGCTGGGGCCAGAGCTAAGGCTGGAACCATGGCTGCTGGGGCCAGAACTAGGTCTGGAACCATGGCTGCTGGGGCCAGAACTGGGGCCGGAATGATGGCTGCTGGGGCCAGAACTGGGGCTGGAATGATGGCTGCTGGGGCCAGAACTGGAGCTGGAATGATGGCTGCTGGGGCCAGAACTGGGGCTGGAACCATGGCTGCTGGGGCCTGTACTGGGGCCGGAACTATGGCTGTGTGGGCCGGTTCTGTAGCCGGAACCATGGCTCTTGGGGCTCGGATTGCTAGCCTGGACTTGCGACTCCTTCTCCTAGAAGCCGCCTGAAGGCTCCGTGGACCTCCAAAAGCCAGCCGAGTTCCAGAAAACGACTCTTCAACAGGAGCAGGAACTGGGGCGGAAGCACTGGTTGACTCCAGACGGAACACCCCGAGACGTTTATAGTCCGCAGGCTGGAAATCACACACCCAGATGAAGTTCAACATCCAGCCAGGTAAGAACTTCACCAAGTCTGGTTTCTCCATAGCCAACCGGTGCGCCTCTACCAGAGCGGCCTCCTTCTGCCGAACACTGGACGCTCCCCTCCACCAATCATAGCAGCCAGCCAAAGCAAAGGAAAAATGCTGTAGCTCCACCTCAAATGGGTCATCTGCTGGGTCCATCTCTGGTCGGTGCTTTCTGTCACGGTTGAGTGAAGGAAGCAGGACCCAAGCGCAGATAACTCTGATAAACCTTTATTTCAAGGCTAATGGAACGAATACAGACAAAAACAGAACACTCACCGGTGAATTCCGTCACCAACAAAAGAAGCACCGACACTGAACACAGCACGAGACAAGACTAAATACAGGGAGGGATAATTACAAGACACAGGTGAACACAATCGACTAACGAGACACAGGTGAGGAGGGAGGAGAAAACACAAGAGCCACAGGTGAACACAATCAGCTGACGAGACACAGGTGAGGAGGGAGGAGAAAACACAGGGACACCAGGGAAACTAACGACAGGAGGAAAACATGACAGAGAACAGTGAAAACACCCAAACCTAGACAGAACTGTGACACACAGTCTGCTTAAACTAATACCACACAAACAATTATATGTTTTCATGTTTTTATTGAACACACCATGTAAACATTCACAGTGCAGGGTGGAAAAAGTATGTGAACCCCTAGGCTAAAGACTTCTTCAAGAGCTAATTGGAGTCAGGAGTCAGCCAACCTGGAGTCCAATCAATGAGACGAGATTGGAGGTGTTGGTTAAAGCTGCCCTGCCCTATAAAAAATACACACCAGTTTTGAATTTGCTATTCTTAAGAAGCATTGCCAGATGTGAACCATGCCTCGCACAAAAGAGCTCTCAGAAGACCTACGATTAAGAATTGTTGACTTGTATAAAGCTGGAAAGGGTTACAAAAGTATCTCTAAAAGCCTTGATGTTCATCAGTCCACGGTAAGACAAATTGTCTATACATGGAGAAAGTTCAGTACTGTTGCTACTCTCCCTAGGAGTGGCCGTCCTGTAAAGATGACTGCAAGAGCACAGCGCAGACTGCTCAATGAGGTTAAGAAGAATCCTAGAGTGTCAGCTAGAGACTTAAAGAAATCTCTGGCACATGCTAACATCTGTGTTGACGAATCTACGATACGTAAAACACTGAACAAGAATGGAGTTCATGGGAGGACACCACGGAGGAAGCCACTGCTGTCCAGAAAAAACATTGCTGCACGTTTGAAGTTTGTAAAAGAGCACCTGGATGTTCCACAGCACTACTGGCAAAATATTCTGTGGACAGATGAAACCAAAGTTGAGTTGTTTGGAAGGAACACACAACGCTATGTGTGGAGAATCCAAAGGGTTCACATACTTTTTCTTGCAACTGTATAAGCTTCTGCGGTGAGGTTCATGGCTGGTGAGGCACTGGCACGACTCTTCAGGTTTACAAATATTATATTTTGACATAAATCAAAATATTGTAATATTTTCAAAAGCTTTTTTTGTCTGATGCTTCGATTAATTTTAAACAGACAGTTCAACAAAAGGATACCTGAAAAATGTAATTTTATTATTTAAATATTGAAATGTTCTCTCTTAGTAAGATCCCATTTTCAATAAAATTGTGGTCTTACCTTGACTTGAAGATGAAGTCCATTTGCTTATCCTTCTGGACAAAAATCTGAATTACTTTTTTGTAAAAGTCCTCCTTATCTTCTTGTAGTTTCAAAAGTCTATCATACATTTATGATTATCTAACAGGTCACAGATCTTATTTTTGAGCTATTTTCTAAAATCCTATGGAGAAATCTCATTGCTTTTTTGTGGAGGGAACCCATGCGCAGCTTACTTCCTGGTTTTAGGACGCGTCTCTCGTCCCTCTCGTCTCCTCTTCACACACCACACTTTTCCCGGCACACGTACTTACAGCCAATCAGTTCTGAATTATGTGAGATGATGTATGGTGGGGATGGCTGCTCAGTGCCCCTATGGTCATTATTTTGTTGCCAAACACATTAAATAGGACAATACTCTGAGCATGCGCAGTGTAGTTTTTACAGTCACCGTTCACTTAGAACAGGGATGGGCAACTTTGATGGTGGTGGGGGCCACATAATTGATGTACTGGCCACCAGGGGGCCGCAGATTCACTTGGAACACACACACACAAAGATTCCATGTGTTGTATGTAATTATTAACAAATATACTAAATCTGACATCTTCATTGACATTTTACAATCTTTCAGGGAACACACTCTAATAAGCTCACTAAACAAATATCAGTTCACAAATGTTATTTAATTTTTACAAGTGGCATGTTTGTATTGAACAGGTTACAGTGGAATAAAACTATTTTAAACTATTGGAAAGCACGGAAAATGTGTGTGCATTGAGATTAACCATTAAGATGACATAAACATGAAGTCATGAACACTACCCAGACATTAGTTGTCTAACTTGAACCAAAGACACTTGTAGCCAGTCTCTGCATTCCCCTTATTCCACAATAAGGGGAATGTCAACAGACACCTGTCTGCACACACTCCGCTGTTCCTCAGCGCCACTCCCCCTCCCTCCCGCTGAAATTATGAATGAAAAGCGTATAGTAATCATAAATAACACGGAAGGGTCTGTGACAGTTTGTTTTCATCTGATTTAAAATAAACAAAGTATTGTTTTTTAGAATATTAAACTTGTTTCACCAAATTCAGATGATAAATACAACTTTTAAGCTTGTAAAGACATAATTACAAGCGGCAACTTAACGTCACAGCAGGCATAACAACAGCCGGTGTTTCTTGTGAGGGTTTCCCCGGGAAACAAACACAATACACACAAACGCGTCACAGATAATTTTGCGGTATTTTAAATCATGTACGCAGCTCGCGACGTAACTAGGAGTCTAGTGGACAAGTAAAACAAATAAAAATATATATTTTTTTATTATTAATTACGTTTATAAATTTATCTGAGGGCCGCAAAAAGAGGAGGTGGGGGCCATTTGCCCATCCCTGACTTAGACAGTGAGAGGGAGGGGCATGATCGGGTTTTGTCCCACATGGCTCTAAACAGCTCAATAGGCACACACCGTAGACACTAATTAGAAGAACACAGACTAAAACAGCAATGTAAAGACAAATCAGATGATTAAACATGATCTTAAAATATATTTTATATATTTTTTTGTCATTATTTTTAATACTTTCTGCTGACACTAGGTGGGGCTGTGCCAAGGCTTCTTAACATTTAACAACCTATTAATGATGCATACCCACTTAACGGGAAAAACTCAGCTAACAGACGATATTAACCATTTGAGCTACACGGAACAGAAGTCCAACACCAAGAGTCTAAATCAACACTTTGCAAAACGGGCTAACAGGGCTAACGGCTACTTTAGCACATAACTGGCAAAAGCGATATTTTCTACGTCATTTTATCTGCACAAACAACATATCACATGAAAGCTAAGGAAGCTATTTTGAAGCTGGCAAGAAGCAAGGGAGAGATTCTTTTCCGTGACATGCGAGTGAAGATATTTCCTGATATTACTCTGGTTATTGCCAGGAAGAGAGCCCTATTCAATGACGTCAGGATGAAGCTGCGCAAAGATGAGATGAGGCATTGACTATTGTTCCCCGCAACGCTCATCGTAACCTTCAATGGACAACCAAACTTTATCGGGACTGTAAGTAGTGAAGCTGAGCATTTCTATAAAACAGTGATAAGCCCGGTTTCAGTTCAAACCAGAAATGAAGGTGGGAAATGACTGATTGACATGACCTGATAGATGGTATGATTATACATATAGGAGAATAAATTAATTGTATTATGAAAATGGGAATTGTTGCAGTTTTGGTGATCTCCACAATTGTTTTATTTTCTTGTAGGCCAATATTCACTGGTCTGAGTTATCTACTCATTTATTTGAAGTTATTTACTTCATCATCTGTGAGTATGAATTTATGTTTATTAGATTTTGAATAGAGACACATTTCAACTTGTCTCTATTGTTGTTTATTCCTCCTAAAATATAATTTTGATGTATTGATTAGATCTAGTGTTGCGAGACATTACCATGAATCTATTTCATACTATTATTTAAAAATGTTTGGGAGCTACCGGGAAGCTCGTCTAATTGAGCGAGTGAGTATGCACATTTATAGCAATCTAGGTGCAGATAAATGTTGGGTTATGTATGTGATGGTGTGTGTGGTTGAAATTGTGTTACATGTATGTTTTAGTTCAGCTCTCATTTTGATAGGAAGTGAAAAAGAGATAACATTTAAATTGCCATCTTAATGTTGAATAACTTACCAAGTAAAGGGTTTAAATTGGCTCACATAAATATATGTAGTCTAAGAAATAAAGTGTCTGAGATAGAGGAAATATTATCATGTGGTATTCATTTGTTAGCAATATCTGAAACTCACTTAGATGACACATTTAATGATGCTGCTGTGGATATTGATGGATATATAATATTTAGAAAGGACAGGAATGCATATGGAGGTGGGGTGGCAGTATACATTCAAAAGCAAATACCAGCTAAAGTGAGATATGATTTGATGTCTGCTGATATTGAAGTAATTTGGTTGCAAATTAATTTACCTCACTTGAAACCTTTGTTGGTAGGATGTTGTTACAGACCTCCAAATGCAAACTTCATTTATTTAGACAAATTATGTGAAATGTTAGACAAAGTTTGTGATCTTGACAGAGAGATTTATTTTCTCGGAGATTTAAATATTGATTGGAATATGTTGCACTGTGACCTTAAAAACAAGCTGCAGACAATAATTAATACATGTAACTTGATACAAATGGTGACTAAACCTACTAGGGTATGCATAAAGAAAGATGTGTCAAAAAGTGCAACTTGTATTGATCATATATTTACTCATTTTAGCCATGTATGTTCTCAGGCAATATCAATTCCAGTAGGGTGTTCTGATCATAATTTAATAATTATCGTGAGAAAGACAAAGGTGCCAAAGGCTGGACCAATAGTAATTGTGAGGAGATCAATGAAATATTTTAGTGAAGAGTCATTTATACAGGATGTTCAAAAGATATGTTGGAAACATGTTTTTGAGAAAGTCGATCCAGATGATGCTCTTGATGTCTTTAATTTGTTATTCATGCAGGTGATTGATAAACGTGCTCCACTTAGAAAACAGACTGTAAGGAACTTTAGAGCACCCTGGTTAGATGAGGAATTAAGGGATCTAATGAAACAAAGAGATGATGCAAAAAATGTAGCTCTCTCATCAAGTTATGAGTCAGATGGGAAAATGTATAGAAGGTTAAGGAATTATGTTACAGCATTAAATAAAAATAAAAAACAGTTGTATTATGGAAATACAATTAAAGAGATAAAGGATGACAAGAAAAACTGTGGAGTTTAGTGAATGGCATGATGGGCCGTAAGCCGAAATCCACCTCAACATATATTGAGGTGGATGGGACATTTTTGACAAAACCCGTACAAATTGCTAATCATCTGAATGATTATTTTCTTGATAAAGTAAAACATTTGAGGAGAAATATGAATCAAACTATAAATAGTAACTCCACATTTCTAATAAAGGATTTAATTATGAAAAATAAGAAGTGTACATTTAAAATAGAAAAAGTGACAATTACAGATGTTGAATGTCTACTTGGTAAATGTAATGATAAACCACCAGGAGTGGATCATTTAGTCGGTACATTTCTTAGATATGTTGCTAATTTTGTTGCAGAGCCTATTTGTCATATTATACATTTATTTTGAGTATTGATAAATGTATTTGCACACAGGCATGGAAAATAGCAAAACATATTCCACTTCCAAAAAATCCAGCTGGACCATTTTCTGGTACAAAAAGCCGTCCAATAAGTTTATTACCAGCATTAGCAAAGATAATGGAGAGAATAATTTTCAATCAAATACAAAAATACGTTGAAGGTAACAAACTTAATACTGTGTATCAACATGCTTACAGACCTGGCCATTCCACATGCACCGCTTTAACACAAATGACAGATGACTGGAAGGGCGAACTAGATAATAGGAAGTTAGTGGGTGCAGTACTACTCGATTTTAGTTCTGCTTTTGATGTCATTGACCATTCTTTGTTGTTACACAATCTGGAACAATATGGTTTTCTTTTTGAAACGCTGAAGTGGTTAGAAAGTTACCTGAGAAATCAAAGTCAAACTGTTTTTTTTTAATGGAAGTCTCTCAAAGATGAAAACAGTCACTTGTGGAGTACCTCAGGGTAGTTGTTTGAGACCACTTTTATTTTCTATTTTTACAAATGACCTACCATTAGTGTTAGAAAAAGCTAAAATTGTAATGTATGCAGATGACTCAACAATATATTATGCAGCATCAACTACAAGAGAGTTGACAAATGTTATGAATAAAGATCTACTACTGATATCAGAGTGGGTCATAAATAATAAGTTGGTACTTAATGCGGGAAAAACAAAATGTTATTAATAGGATTAAATCATCAGTTAAAAGGTGAACCAAAATTGCAACTACATTTAAACCATATTGAAATTGCTAGGTATAACCCTGGATCATAAATGAATTCGGTCTAAACAAATTGATAATGTTGTATGTAAAATGGGAAGGGGTGTGTCACTTGTAAAAATAATTGTAAAATATTTGCCTATGGATGTCAGTAGACACGTTTTGGATGCTTTGGTTCTGTCGCAGCTTGATTATTGTTTGGTTATATGGTCTAGTGCTGCTGAAAAAGATTTAAACAAACTACAAGTAGCACAAAATAAGGCAGCCCGATGTGCACTGCAGTGCTCCTACAGAACCAGAGTCACTGAAATGCTGGAGACACTGAAATGGTTAACTGTCAGACAGAGGTCAACTTATATTTTATTAAATTTTGTCAGAAATATTACAGTGACTCACTCACCAGATATATTATCACAAAGGTTTATAGCGCAATATGCACAACATAACTATCAAACACGACATACAATAGAAGGAAGGTTTGTATTACCTAAATCAAATATGTGACAGAAAACAGTCATGTACAGAGCCATGATCAGCTGGAACTCTTTACCGGTTCACATCATTCAGGAAAATTGTCAAGTACAATTCAAAAGGTTGCTAAAAAATTATTTAAGTATTACAAAGTAAATTTGAACTGTGCCTGTGGCTATGTATGCATATATTATTATGTACACTTATTTGAATTGGCTTTTGTTTGGCCTTAGGATGGCGATAATTGGATGACCATTTTAGTTTTCACTTCATTTCACTGTAAATTGCATGAAATGATGAGCTCTTTTGTTTTAATTTTGTTGTATGTATGTTTATGTATGTTTTGAGTGTGTGAGGACCCCAGGAAGAATAGCCAATGCTCATGCTAGTGCTAATGGGGATCCTAATAAAGACATAAAGCTGATTCCACTGGTGTAAGTCTCATCACTGTACGACCAAAACTCACTGAACTAGCAGCCAGGAAAGAGCAAGAAAACATCTTCATTTTACGTAGCCATGATGATAATTATGTCTTACCTTTGTTGTTTTGTGATCAAAAGTTGTGTTTAAGGGCATACAAACATAGCGTCTCGTTTTAACTGAATAATGGTCATGTTTACGTGGATCTATGAATGGCCCCTAATTACTGCCCCCCTTCCAGAGACACACTGTCAAACACACTCATACCTGCTTGGTATGACATTAAATAATAAATAAAAATACATTTACAATACAATGACTGTTGTTTAATCTTCACATCTTGTAATCTTGTCTATAATTTTGACCACCAAATTATTGAAGAGTATCGAAAAATACCGATACCGATAAGCAGTACCGGTATCGATAAAATCCTAACAATACCCATCCCTAATTGGGATACACTTGGACTTCTCACTTTCTTTTCTGTGAAAGAGGGTTAGGGTTGGGGTTAGCCAATGCTATCTTCCATTAAATAAATCTAAATAATGTCCATGTGGAAGAAATAACAGAATGAAACTTATATAGTAAAAAATAGCAACTACACGGAAATGTATCATCCTACTTTTCATCAATAAATGGTTGCCATAAGGCAGATCTGAATTCAATTAGGTATTGTAGGAGTCTGAGGGGTCTAAAAACCCACCTCGGCTCTGCGTGTCGTTTGGTGAGCTGCTTAAAATCATAAAAGGAAGGGAATCAATACAAAAGGTAATAATACAATACAATAGGAGTACTCCTGCTCTTGGTCCTAGTGCTGTTTAAATCTTCCGGTCTTGGCAGCAGGAGGTAAAAGAGAGCGATCTAAGGACACAACAGACTTACATGCAAAAAGAACGGGGAGGAGTTGTGGCGGAATCTCCTCCCATAGAGTCCATTCATTGGGTGATATAAAAACGATGAGCCTTTTCGTAGCGAATCAGCGCGAGCCAACCGAGGACCCGGAAACAAGAGTCTTTTAACATTTGAGGTAAAACAGACACATTTGGTGTCCGGCCCGAACCGGCTCTGAATAACAAGCTCGTTATCTGGTGGAAGCCTCCATACACACACATTTTGCAGAGACTTCCCTCTCTGGCCCCCTCCCCCATCATTTTGATACACACACACAGTTTCACATATGTCGTTAGCCTAATAGCATAATTGCCTAAGTCATTTTTTGGCCAAATTGTGATATCTGCCTAACTTTACTCTCCTACCACTGCTGCATCACCCTGCCTTATTGCCTATGTCCACAGCCTATCAGAATGCATTTTAGAGTCCAAAATCACTATCTGCCTAAGTCATCGCTTTGACTTAGGCATTTTTGCAGGGCACTTTTCCTTGTTTTCCAAAAACATTCAAATATGACTTGGGCAATTATGCTATTAGGCTAACGATGTTTAAGATATAGTTGTTATAGTTGACTAATACAAGCAATATATGTTAATTACTTTAATATTAATAATAACGAGGAAAACATTACATCTGCTCTCAAGCAGTGAAATAGTATAAACATATATAGAGAATGCACACTCATTTCTACCCTGCAGCATTCCAGAGATCCGAGCTATCTCCAAATAAGGACATTCCCTTGCTCACATCTTACTCCAAATACAACGGTTTCACTTTTCATATTTCCAACTTCTTGTTACACAGACTACTATTATTGATACAAAGTAATTAAACACACACATACACTTAAGACATGTAGACTTTCCTGATACTTGACATGCTGTGTTTAAATAAGAATATCTCCTTCTCCCACATCTCTAGTCTCCTGTCCTGCAAACCTGCTCCTATTTCATACAGAGTAATTAAGCACATTTAAGCACACTACTTCATAATGTTGTGGCAATTTAGTACTCACAACATGAAAGAATAAAACAGAAAGAAATCAATAAAACACAAGTATAATTAAGCAGTTATTATACAGCATATAGAGCCACTGCAATGAACACACCCACACACATTCTACTCTGCTGTCCTCCAGATGTTTGCCACGCTGTACCCATATAAGGATATTTCATCTCTCCCCTCTCCCTTACTTCTAACAGGGAAGTTTTCACTTCTCATATCTCCAGTTTCTTGTTTATACAAACTGCTACACTTAAATACAAATTAATTAAGTACACATATGAATATATAAAAAAACACTTCTTATATATCAGGTGACATTAAAATGAATATACCAAAAATACGCTGTATTAAACTTTTTGCTGTATCACGTTACTTACATTTTCTTCAATAGTATCTATTCACAACACGTCTAGAAAATATGGCTCTAAGGATGGCAATTTCAGTCTGAATGTCAGTCTGTCCGTCGGTTGGCCAGTCGGTCGACTACTACTACTTGTGCTGGCAGTTGTGCTGGATGTGTTGGGGTGCATGTCGTCTGCCTGCGGCCCCCAGAGTGTCTTGCAGCGCCACTGGGTATGCAATACTTTGGATTTCAAACCAAAATGTGCAACACTAACATTCTAAACTAGGATGATGTTTATGGTAAATATTAAACCTGCCAATCATCAGCATCGTCTTTTTGAGCATGTTAGTGTGCTGATATTAGCATTAAGCTAGTACTGTTGTGACCTATTCCATCCATGGGTGTATAATAAGTAGGGATGCTCCAATCGATCCGCCGCCGATCGTTATCGGCAGATATTCACTCTCTGCCGATCGATCGGTGCTCTCTAGAAAGGCCGATCAGGAGAGCCGATTACATGACACTTTTCTCTGTGCACGGCAAAACAAGCTTGCCAAAATGGCTTTCTGGCAGTATTTTAAGGAGTCCGAAAATGACAATAAAATAGCGGTATGCAACGTGTGTGAAGCAGAAATCCTGCAGCTCCACCCGCTGTGACGGACCGGTGAGCGGAGCAAAACACACACTACGAGTTAGACCTAACACACTTAGATATTTTATCTACCTCTGAAACAAGCTAAACTAGTTATAAATATATTTATTCTTCACTGTCGGGTCACTCATTACTGGTTCAGTGAGCTGCATGAGACGGATACTGACAGGCTGTCAGGAGAGAGAGAAGAAAAGAGAATGCTTCCGCTCATTTCCTCCTTGTTATTATCCAAAGCTAATGTACTTCATTTGAATGTAATAATTATACTGGTTGTTGTTTGTGGAAGCGCCAGTGAATGAGCCCCATTAACGGTGCACTTCCTTGAGGCTTGATTCCATCCTTGAAGAGTTGTTAGCATGGTGTAGACCTTTTTTGGGGGGTTTTCTGAAAAGTAAACAAATTAAAATAAAGGAGACAATGTTTCAATTCACATTTTCAAAGCAAGATTTCTTTAAAGAACCTATGTAATAGAAAGCCAGACTATGTATGTGTTTACAATCTCCAAGATTGCATTAAAGGCTACTTAGACATATGTAACACTGATGAATGGACATGACGGTAACATAGGATGCACTCAAGCTCCGGCACTCTTACAGAAAAATCCCCTGGAGTGTTGTCTACAACTACAAGTGTTGGCCAGTTGTTCTTTTACTCTGAACTCACTCAACAACGTGACCCCTGCTAGTTATTCTGGGGTCACCAAGAGTCTCCACGATCAGGAACTTAGGATTCAGAAAACTGATACTTTGGTGTGTTGGCCTGTCCAGGGCTGTGGTGGTATGTTGGCTTTCCTAAAAGCTACAAGGGTCATTGTAATGGAAATAACTGGAAAAAAAGCTCTTTGATAACCAATCCAACGTAAGTCGTTGGACATTAGGATGGAATACGCTTTCAAATGAGCTCATTATGGTCTGAGAATTGTATTAGGGGTTACATTACATTACATTAGGGGTTATTAATGTTATTGTTTCTTCTCAAGTATTAGTTGACTTACAGTCTAAGCATTTAAGGTGTCTCTTTATTTAGTGATTACCTAGCTTTAGCTAATGAAAACAGTTTCAGTCATCAGGTCAGTCTAGTTTTGCAAAATGTCGCCTTGGTTCCTTCTCCAGACTTCTGTTATTAGTGTGAATGCTGTTTACAGTATTCCACTACAGTTCTTCAAATCTTTAGATCTTCTTTTTCTTATTTCAACCAATATGTTGCCGTCCGATAACTTCAGCCTACTTTCAGCTACAGAAACCAGTGAAATATCAAAAAATGTAGCACATAATGGGAAACTTTCAACTTTTTCAAAATATGTTATACTTTTTGAAATATTCAGCGTTTTAAACCGTTTTTTAACATGTAACTCAATGGGAGGAACCTTCGAATCCTCTTTTACATACACCTTGCACCAAATGCTTCTCCTTCAATATACTTTCAGCTATAGACTTCATTCCAACTTTAAAATGATCACAAGACCTTCAGCTTGTGATTTTTCATATATTTTATACTTTGAGATATTTAACTTAGTTTGGAGCTTGGTAAAGAGGCCTTCTTCAGATTTTAACATTAGTGTGTATTGCGCAGCTCGTTAAGTCTAGAGTGCATTGATCTCAAAACAGAGTGGAGGAGTGCTTGAAAATCACCCAAATGTTTTAAACCGGCCATAATTCAATAAATCAACCAATGTTTATTTATATAGCCCAATATCGCAAATGTTACATTTGTCTCAGTGGTCTTCACAGTTTGTACAGAATATCAGTATGTACTCTGTCCCAGCTAATTCCCAAACCCTACACTTCTTGGACAACATTTTTCATGAAAAACGTAGGAAAACCTCTCCTACGTTGAAAAATAAAAAAAAATGAAGCACAATTATTAAAGAAAATGTCTTTTGAGGGCATGAAGTGACAAAAACTTTAAACGTGTCTCCATTGAGGCCCATTGTAAATGCAGCGTCATCTTTCATCACAGCACCAGCTGCAGACCTTTGGTAAAACTGCCAAAAATGCCACATTATTGACCCGAAAGTACATAAAAAGCAGACTCAGACGCTCGTCAGGGTCCTGAGACGCGTCACACGTTGAAATTTCATCGATATCTGCTACGGTTCTTCAACAAAACGTTCACATGTAAGAGATTTATCTCTCATTCAGATCAATGGAAAGGCTCTCCTCTCACTGATTACTGCACATCACCATGGAAACCTTTGATCTCTGGGCTCAAGTGTGTGATGATGTCATAACTCCAACTGACATGCTCAGAACGCCACCAAACATCACATGATGGTTAACACTTTGGCACTGAACAGCTCTACGTCAAATCTGATATTACATAATGTGGTGTTACCATGGCAAAGCATCCCTCGCCATAAAACACGATGTCACTGTAACTCCAATTGACACAGTCCGATCGTCCCCCAATCTTCACTTGTATATCACCGGCCCATGCCTCAACAGCTCTACGCCAAATCTGACATCTCACCATATGCCGTTTCCATGGAAACGCATCCCTCGCCAAAAAACACAATGTTGTTATAACACTTATGAAAATGGTCAAAAAGTGCTCAAACTTCACATGTGTGCTAACCATAGACTGTATATATAAATGGACGTAGTGTCCGTGATGTCACCCATAGGATTCTGCAGAGTTGCCGTGAAGCCCTTAGTAGGCGGATTCGGCCACTGACGGCTCGACTGTGACGTCAGAGTCTAATCCCGCCTGCTCCAAATAAGGGCAAAGAGGCGGAGCCGAGGCAGGACCTGCTGCCTCCGAACTGGAAGTAAACAGAGCTAGCTCAGGCTAAGAAGCTAAGCTAACATGAAATACATGCATACCAAGTTACTGCTAACAGTGTAGTTCCCCTATATAAACGTTACATTCATAATCAAATGAGACAATCTGCAAGAGAATTAGCTATATTTTGTTATTCTTAATGCTTGTCATTCACACGTTGAGAAAAGACGGACTCCACCGCCCGGACCTAACGGAGCCGCAGTGGGCTAGCTCCGGGACGCCGGCTGGAGCTAGCCCCCTGCGGCTCCGTTAGCTCCGGCGGCCACCACTGGGATAATTGAGTCCCTTATTAACATTTGCTCCCGTTTAGCATTATGGGCATCATAGCCATAAACTATAAAAGTCTTACCCAAGGCTGAATCATAAACTAAAATGTATATGTATGCATAATGGGTTACGTCCTTAGCTGGCTAATAAGTAACAAGCTAAGCTACCAAGCACACAAACACCTGCGAACGGGGTTAACATGTATAATATTATCATTTTAGACTTCTTGGAAGTTCTGTTAGTACATTCAAGCGCACAGCACGACATTTTACTTGTCTGGTATTTGTAACAATATTCCCTAAAAGGCACAATCACCACGAACACGGCTAAAGCTAAAGTGTCAAGTACAGTACTATGACTAACTAACGTTGTAGCCTCTATGGTTGTAGCCTAGCAGAGTGGACAAGTTGCTGTTAGCTGACAGTGAGGCATGTGCGTGTCCATCAAAGTGACCACGCCCTAATTTATGCAAACACGTTAAGACCTAATATAAATAAAAGGGTCGTGTTAGAAAACAATTCACTCACAGATTCATAATCATGAAGGTGGAATCTAACTATATCGATAATAATATTTATTGCATCCATGGGTAGAAACATGTTTTTTTCTGCTGTAAAGTTGGGCATTTTAACATGGGGGTCTATGGAAATTGCTCCTTTCTGCAGCCAGTCCCTAGCGGCCCATGTATGAACTGCAGTGTGTGGCACTTCCGTATTGGCGTCCCGGCTGTTCCCCAGAGTTTGCCGCTTAGTGCTAACAGTCCAGCCGTGAAGACATCTACCATTTTTATTCAAATCATTTATCCGCTAAGTTCAGCAGCTTTTTGCATTTTCAGCTAAATTTACCAACAAATGTACACAATTTACAGCATTCAAACACATGTTCTAGTTGTCCTTGTTACCTTAATTTAAAGGCTCTATTATGCACATTTGAGGTTCCTATTTGTATGTTGCACTTCCACTGTGAAATGTTTCCATGCTTTAATGTTTAACAAGTGTTGGAGAGATACTCCCTCTAGAGGGAACACAAGGATTTTAGCCTTTTTCAGACCATTAACATGCACACAAACTTAATAAGATGCTACAGGAAAGGGAAAACCCTAAAAAGCATCATAGGACCCCTTTACATTTTGGAGCCATGACAATTATTTTTGTGATTTCGCTTATTCTTAACCCTTGTATGGTATTCGGGTCATTATTTAGCTAAAGAAAAATGATATGATACATTATTTTTAACCCACACTCAATGGCCTTTGCTCATTTTCTGTGAAGAACATATATCAGAACACATTTTCAATGACCACTCACTGTACTCCCCTCCCCCCCCTACACATTTACATTACATACAGGGTGTTCGGGGCTAACAAAAGTGTGGGAATTGTAGGCAAGCCCGCCTTAACCTGCCATCAGGCCCTCGGGCTGATGGCAGGTTTTGTAGGCCCCCTATTTAAACAACAAATCAAAGTCATTTATAGCCTCGGCAGGCTCTGTGATCGCACTTCACCACTCTGCTCTACGCGCGCCTGGTCCTCTCCTCCAGATGAGTGACGTATCGGGCCTCCCTCATGTATTTGTCCGGTTGCCATTGGCTCCCCTCCACGTAGCAAGTCCTCGTCGTTCTCTCCATCTCCTCCAACATCCCTCCTGTCTGTTTTTCCTTTCCCGCTACTCCATCTCGCTATCAGAACCAGACGGCCTGTTTGGCTCCGAGGCTCCGAGGTCCCGCGGCCGGCACCGTTACCGCTCGGTACAGAACTCATCTGTCCTTCCTCCTCATCCTGGCCTACAGGTTTAAAATAACCTGTAAGCTTCGACATTTTTTGGAATAGCTGCTTGTCTCGAAACTACTTTTCCCTCAACAATTTCCTTTTTCCGAGCGCCACTCTCAAACTTTTTCTCCTAAACAACCTTCATCAATCACTCGCAATTTGAATAACGCCCCATCTACACTACAGGCATCGAAAAATGCTTTCAACGCTTCGCCCATTCATTTGAATGGAGTGACGTAAAAGATTTTGAATCTTCGCCAAACTGCATTGTGTGGAGCATGGCATGGTTTTGCAAGCATCACGCGCATCTATCGGCATCAAAAGTTGAACAATGTTCAACTTTTGAGGCTCGATGCTTGGCATCAGCCAATCAAATCCCGTTTATGCAATTCCCGCCAGTACAAGCGCTAGCCAATCAAACCGCGTGCAAGCTGGGAGAGCCATTTCCTCATATTCCAAACGAGAAATTACGGTAGCAAATCACCCGGTTCTTTACGACCAGAACTATTTACCGGGATACAAACCGGAGGAACCAGGCATGGAGGGAGGTGGCAGAGACAGTGGGTGAAACTGGTAGGTTTTCGCCTGTTTGGGGAGTTTATATCCAGTTTACTTCGTTTTAACATTGCTATTGCTTTGTATGTCGGGGGCGGGAGATTCATGTGATTGGTTGTTGGTCGCGCTGCTCGCAAAAAATCGCCAAGCTTCAGACACGCCCAGCTTCAAGATTTTTTGATGCCTGTAGTGTAGACGGGCCATAAGTCACATGTGAAACATATTCTCATTCTGATTGGCTGTTAAGTGGTGCCCACTGATTGTTTCGGAGTCATCATTTTTGAGAAAAATCTCTGGAATCCATCGATCTGATTGATTAGCGGAGCAAATGATCAAAATAGTATGGAGGGAAGATATTTTCGTTTGGATTACTGGTCTGGGGGAAGCTCGTGTGTGTGTGTGTGTGTGTGTGTGTGTGTGTGTTTTTGCAGTTGTGTGTATTGTGTTTGTTTCCCGGGGAAAACACTCACGAGAAACACCGGCTGTTGTTATGGCTCATGATAGGCCCCTGATCTCCGTAGGCCCCTGGGCTTTAGCCCAGGTCAGCCCGTGCATTAAGGCGGCCCTGATTGTAGGTCCTGTGCACCTGTCTGGGCCTTGTGTGTGTCTGTGTGTGTGTGTCTTTTGTGTTTCTGCCCCTGCCATTCCTGCACAAGGTTGCAACATTGTTGATAAAGTCAAGCACGGACACCTGTCTGCTCTCACATTCCCGCATTATGTCTTGCGGGAACCAATCTTTATTTTTTTCACACTCTATCCAAGCTGCACATTTTGGGCGAGACACAATAAATAAAGCTTTGCCAGTTTGGGTCCTTATCACATCTGATCAAGATGGCCAAAAGATTCTCTGCTTAGAGGGCCTTGCAAATGATTCTGGAAGAGAGAGAACCATTTGATGATGATATAGAGAGGAAGAGGTTTCAGAATGTGAGGATCACATTTCTGAGAATTCTGAGTCTGACAGTGACTTTGAAGAAGAGGATGAGATTGAGCATCAGCTAGTTACAAAAGAAAGACGAGCCACAGGACCAGACGGTCAGCGGGAGAAAAAAGTAGCACTTTAATTCATTAATGTGATCTAACAAATGTAAAAGGGCAAATATTAACCATATATGCTGTATTGCTTGTAATTGAGATGAAGTAAACATCTGTTGAGTATTTTAACATAAAATAGTTTGATTGTGTTGAATTGAAGCCCAAAAAGGCAGCGGGTCCACCAGACCCACGAACACTGGCTGAGTAACAAAAATATGAACACCACACAAGGGTTAACCAAGGCACAGGGTGAATACACAAAGTATAAACATACTTTTTGTTGGCACTTAAAGAGTGTTGCATTACTTCAGGAAGAAAACCGTTTCTGTTAGTGTTAAATCTGTTCTTAATATTTAGTTACTTCTTCCTAGTCAACGGAAAACATGGTTTAAACTTTTATTTTTGAAACCACATTTTAGTATTTCTTCCTGAACAATATTTTATGGGGATATAATCAAAGTAAGTGTTTAATGATGCCTCTGCCAAGTAGTCTGATATGATTCATATGCATATACTAATACTGGATCTATTTTGTTCTACTACATGGACTCTAAAAGCATCCTGTTGTGCTGTATAGCAGCCCACTATCATCATAACAACCGCCCCAGAGCTCAGTCAGGCGGTGTGTGAGGCTGCCATCGATGATTTAAGTTGTGTTGTGGAACGTGTTTTGAAATCTGTGATCATCATGTTACACTGTCACCACAGACATGGGATCACATCATATTTGCGATTTCTTACATCCCACGTTGGTGTAGGGTGGTCTTTGAGGCGCCAGACAGGGTCCGTATCTCGACTTCCTGTCCCATCACGATACTGCTGTCCTCGTAGTCTCAAAGGCATGACATTACAGAGCTGTATAGACTGACAAACCAGGAGTTCTTGCAGTTCCTGTGGCAAACATTTGGAAATCAATTATAAGGAGATCCTCCATGTGGTCTAGTTTCAGCTGTCAGTTCAGAGATATCAGTGATAAGAGTACCGCTATTTTCCACCATTAATCTTCGAGAGGCATTAAAAATGTTCTTGTTTGTGACATGCAGTGAAAATCAAGCCACGACTATCAATTCCAAAACAAACTGAAGGGAATATTAACTCCCGCTAATGATTGTTCCCGCCTCCCCATCACGGAAAGTTTGTCAGGAGCATTACGGTCAACGCTTCCAAAAGATAACCGTTTTCTGCTGACATAGCAGAGTATAACCCATGCCTTATTAATCAGGTCAGGTTGTGTTCAAGTTAATATTGCCCAGAGAACATATTTTGGCTTCTTACAAGAACACTTCCCAAATACCAGTCAGACCAGAAGATGAATATCAGTTTCAGCTCTCTACGTCCAGAACTTTGCTCAGCACAAGGTCTTGAAGAAACAGAGACTAGCTTGGCTCTGTCAACAGTGAAAAGGCCCACCAAACAGGAACTTAAAAACCGTTTTAATTACATTGTGTATCATGTGCTTTCTTTCAGGTGTGTAAGTAGATGAGACAAAGTGATTTCAGAGCACATCAATAGGTAATATCCCCAAGGATGATGATATATTAACAATGATAAAAACCATATACCTAATAGAAGGTAAAACATGTCATTACCATGACAGTCATGTCAATGACCATGCAACAAGCTTGCATTGACCATATGTGTATTTGAGAGGTACATTTAGCACCAATCCACTTAGTAGTAACTAAGAATACTCCAGTATTACATATAAACATTATTTGCGTCAGGTTAACACAAGGCCCAATTTTCCAAACTCACATTGGTTTCTCATACAGCATTTCGGTAAATTATGTGTATTCACCGGTATTCACTCTCTGGCTGCATCTCAGGTCGATTAAATGGAATCCTTGCGTGTTAGAGCTTTACCCGCTACAGGGTGTACTTTGAGGGTTTGTGACTCTGCAGACCGTTTACATGCAGAAAAACCTTCATAACACACAAGGGGACGGGTAATAACCAGAAAAGCATGACATGGGATCTTTAAAATGATACTTACATTAGACCTGCATTAATTGACATTTTAGTGAATTGGGGAGAGCAAATATATGTATAAACAACATTGACATATGGCACATTGGCTTTTTTGTATCCCTTTCTTCATCATATGAATTTAACAAGTCAAATAAACCCCTTTTTTAGCTCGGGTTTTGGTAGAGACTTCCGTTTGATACATTAGTCAAAATATATTGACAATTTTTCCAAATGGTGCCATTGGAAACAGTGGTGATGAGTCTGGTTAGACTCAACCAAACTGAAGATTTGCTGGATCATACACCAAAATTACACCACAAATGCACAAAAAATAAGCTGAGAAAGCTGCAGAGTTGGGTGGTTTGTCCACTACTGGTAGATAGATGGGAATGTCTGTCAGCGGCTTCTTTCACGTATATAGTCAATACATCCATTTGTAATAACTATTGATAAAGCTTATAGTGAAAGGTAGAGATTAGACATTGTAAAAAATACCAGCACGTTCCTCCCCCAACTGTATGTCAAATAGACAGCAAGTGTTTTGACCTCTGAATTCCTTTCAAAATGCACACACAGCTGTTTTGAACAAGTGCCAAACAGACAGAATGCTGAGTGCCATATGCCATTTAGTTGGCAAGGCTTGAATGTTAATATTGAGACATGTGTGAAATTACATAATCACATCATCATTTCCAAAAGTGGCTCTCTTATCAAAGATCATATCTGACAGCTGTTCTGAACACCGACCAGGCTATTAATAAGAGGTTGTGCTCCCTTTGCGCATGACATTTAGTCATTTGGCTAGTTTAGAGACACACTTAATATCACCACGTCAAAATATAGATATGTCCTGACACTCGATGTAAGTACCTGCTGTGGAAGTAGAATAATTATTCATCACAAGTGATGATTTTGGGGATAGAGGTCTTGGGCGTGAGAAATTGCATCTTTAGGAGTCCAACTCTTGGTGACAGATGCTTCTTCTTGGTCCATGTACCACACACCGACACACAAATGTGCACAAGGCATGCACAACATCCAGAGATGCACATGTTTACATGCACACTGATTTAACATTCTCAATAAATTCTTCAGCTGCTGCTCTTAAGTTGTCTTGAAGGCTCACGATTAATGAACCCAGCAGAATGATCATCCATATTGTTTTATGAGGGTCATAAATTGTCCCATAAAGTAGTCATACAACAGCAAATGGTAAATATGCAGAAACAAATCATACATGACCAAGTCCTACTGTATTATGTTTAATAAAACATGTATTTCTTACATGTATTACATCTAAAATCCTTACATATATATAGTGAACCTGACTGTTTGGTGTTATGTGCATGCTAAATAGTAATCAGAGCTCACTAAGTAGTGAATGTGTAATGTACTACAGAGCACCTGATGAAATATGTATTTACAGAATACTGATGGTCAGGGGACATGGTCAGTGGTCCTTAATATAGAAAGGTTAGTAATTGGATGGAGTGAAGGAATGGGATTTACAGCAGTGCTAGTGTTGATAGAGTGTGTGAAGACAGGCTGCTAAGATATGGTTACCGCCTGACATGCCGCTTCATGGTTGGAGTTCTGGCTAATAGAGTTGTACCTCTCAACGTTTCTAGTGAATTTAACCTAATTTTGGAGACATTTTAAAAAAGGACATTGTTTATGTGTGTGCACGACCTTTACACAGCCTGTGTGAACACTCACTGAGGGTACAATAACTCTCTTCACCTCTCCAACCTGGCTGGGATGAATTACAAATAAGCAGTGATAGCAGCACAGGTGTCCAAAGGTGGGGTTACAGAGGTTATGTCCAGAATGCACGTTTTATGACGCCTTTTGGTCTTGCCAGGAAAAATACAAACAATGGAATGAGGAAGGAGGACAGAGGCATTTCCATCAGTCACGTTACAACACAAGTGTTCTTTCTCTACGCTCTTCTCCCTCCTTCCAACAATTTATTTTCCATCTGATGAATCCAAACACCACCCACACAATGCTGTTGTATCAGGCCTACAGCAGGCTCTGTGACTGTTGTTCATAATTGTTGGGTATGAGGCTGAGCCACAGCAATGCCTGTCCAGTTATTCCTATCATGGGGTAACAGGATGGCGCAAAGATTCCATAGAGATTTAATGGGGGGCAGATCATTGGAAACGTATCCCGCCACAGTACGGTGGCTGTTATTCAAGGACGGCTTCCAAGTTGCTGGATACGGTGTGTTGTGTTGTATCAACAAATACTGTTATAGTAGAGCCATGTCTTGTCGGTTGTAGCAAATCTCTAAAAATAGCTGGACGGTAGCTGATATTCTGTCAACTTGGCTGGTATGAGTGGGCCAATACTCTGCTGGATTGATTGTGCCTGAGAACTTTTCATATACTGCCACCTTCCTCTGTCACGGAATCCTGTTTCCCATGAAACAATATTAGAAAGTCTGAACATTTAGTTACCTGTAAAATATCTATCTTTTGAAAAAGTTTGTTTGTTTATCCAATCTGACGCTCTACACCAGGGGTGTCCAAACTTTTTTCACCGAGGGCCACATACAGAAAAATATATGAAGGTCTGGGCCCCTCACTAGAGGTGTGGTATATTGCCTCATATGTTAAGTTATAAGTTAGAAAAATCAATGAAATGTAGGTAAATTAAGCTTGATACTTGAAAATGCTGTAAGAAACACAATAGCCTTCCTCACAGCTCTCCAGAGGGTTTCATTTATTTAGTTTGCAGCTCATGTATTAAAACGGAAGCTTCAGATTGCTTATATAAAGATTTGTTATGCAAATAAGTGATTGGGTTTTTTATATGAACTAAGAGTTTGAAAATGTTTCAAACTTTAATTGATTGAATTTTCACATGATACTGTGATATATATTTGTACATAATGTATTTAATTAGTACAATATATGACAAGCACAAGTTTAATTTGTGGGCCATATTTCATTACACTATTTTAATTAGCTGAGGGCCATTTCAAACTGGGCTGCGGGCCTCATTTGGCCCCCGGGCCGTAGTTTGGAAACCCCTGCTCTACACTAATATGGCTAGAATGAGAGTTCCTGCTCTCACTGAATGTTAAAAACGTTGCAAGGAGAAGGGAATTGTGCAAAACATGTTTAATGTAAAGAATAACAACGGAAATATCTCAACAAAAGGAAACTCATTAAAAAAATCTGCAGCTCCTCAAAATTGCAGTTCCGTGGCCAACACGTTTACACTCCCATGACCTAACAAGAGGATATCTTCATTATTTTTTGTATAAGTAAAGTAATCTTACCGATGTCCTAACCATTATCCAGCTTGTCCTGTCTACTGTACGTATAATAAAAAATACAGTGCCTGTTGCTTGACAGTGAGAATGGCAATGTTATAGATGATTATGATGAGGCATGAAAGCATATCAACTTTAACAATATGTCTTGATATAATTTAGAAAGTGTAGGCTATAGCTAACACGTATGAGTTGAATACATTATTACCTAGAGATGGCTTATGTCAAAAAGTACCTTCCAAAAAACACTGTTCCTAACACTCTCCGTCTTCTCAGTCAGATTGCCCAGAGCTCCGAAAGTAAGACAATCAGAATTAAGTAAAAGTATGTTGTGGCATTGTAGCACGTCCATCCTTGTTCTGCCATTGTAGGTCAAAAGTATTGTTAACATTGTAAGGTATGAGTCAATCCACTATTTATATTTAATATTTATAGCAAGTGGGTTGATGAGCTCTAGTAATGAAGTGTAAAGAGCACTGATCTATGCCATGATGACACGTTGATGCTTTGGAATTTACTGTGTTTCATCCAGGGGATATTCCCCCTTAAGCCTTTCTTTGTTGAATGCTAAAGGGTGACTGATCATTTCTGAAGTTTTTGCCTGCAATACACTCTCAGAAACACTCAAGCCTACACATGGCCCTCTGACACAAGGAGAACCAAGCCACTGTGACCTATGCTAGATAGAAATAAGGAGAATGCTGCCATCTAATGTCAGTAAAGGGAAACCCATTTTCTACCTTCTGCCAAAGGACATTTGCCTATAGGCCGGTTGTATATTTATATGAGGAAGACTCTTTTTTGTTACTGTAGATAAACCTTTCATTATTTTTTAGAGTTGCCAATAACTCAGTGGTGGTATTCCTGCTCTGTATAATGTGCTAAACATAGAGTGAAGAAACTGTAGCCTATAGCTAACTCAACACCTCCCACAGGATTCTTCACGTTCTGCATGTTAACATATCGCTTTCTGAAACTGAGTTTACCTGACTGTAACTTTAGCCATGATGTCACTCCTAAGTACTTTATTTAGTTCACAGAGCAGCAAGAGAGGGCAGTACAGTGTTACAGAGCTACTGAAGAGATGATATGTCTGGTTTCTAAGTATGTGTTCATTTCTTTTGTGGGTGCAAAGAGGATAATGTGTGTTTTGGACATTATCTCACCACAGCTGTATTTCATTAAAAACATTTTTTTTTGTATTTCCCATTTATTTATGTCCCCAGGGGGCTCATAGAGCCACCCCACCAACCCGATATATATATATATATATTAGGGCTGTCAGTCGATTAAAATATGTAATCGCATGATTGTCCATAGTTAATCGCGATTAATCGCAAATTAATCGCACATTTTTTATCTGTTCTAAATATACCTTAGAGGAATATTTTTCAAGTTTTTAATACTCTTATCAACATATGAGTGGACAAATATGCTTTATGCTAATGTTTATTATCATTTGAACCATGACAAATATTCTCATGAATATTAAACACAACAACCTCTGAATATTACAAAATCATCTTTTAAATTGACAAACATCATATGTGTAATTCGTGGCCCAATTAAAACGGGATCGAAAGAAAATCTTTCTCTCTCCATTGACTTCAATACACATTTTTTTCCGAAATAAGGTCCCATGGAGGTCCACCGGAAGGGGAAGGACTTCACCACTCTGAGCAGCTCTCATAGGAAAGAAGGAGACCCCACCTCCCACGCTGTATCCAGTTCTTATTATATATCCATGGCTGAGGAGAGGAGAGCTTCACGTGAAGAGAAGATAAAGTGAGGGAAGAACATTGTTAAAAGAGATGACAAATCAAGTGCAGGTAAATAACACGGGCCATAGTGAGTACCGCGGAAACATTTGAAGAGAGAGAGACATTCTTAGCAGTGTGTATATATGTATGCATTTGTGTATAGATCATGTTGCAACAATACAGAGCTTTAGCAATACTATTTGTAAGGGAAACTTCTGCAGCAATGGAGAGTCAGGACTCAGAGAGACACGAGGAGAGTTGGAGCTTTGATGTCAAACACTGGTAGTTTATTACAAGTCAAACGGCCGGAGAATTCATATCACAAGTCACAGCAGCAAAAGGTTCTGACTGCACGGGTGGGTTGTCATGTCAATTCTGATCCGCCTCACATCTTGGTAGACCCTTTAACTAGTTTACAGAGAGTCAACCCACATATTGGGGGAAGGTATACGTGAACACCTGGAGACACTGAATCACTTATCTGACTCTTTGGCTTTGTGACCGAGAGTTGACCGGTCATAAAACAGGTAATGTCAACAATAGCTGAGACTTCCCATTCCTTAAGACCGATAACAGACTTAGGGTTCGGTCGTAAAACGTCAACAGGCAATAAAGTTAAATATCTTAGGAGTAAGGAAGAATTATTATTTGACACTTAGGAAGAGAGAAGAAATATTCTCTAACAGTCCACTGTTTTTATCATCTTTGATAACCTGAAAACATTAGTCTAATAATAATTTGGTCAATACTTAAATCAATAGGTGTCTTCAGATTTGAATGTGGTCTCACCGTACATCAATTTACATCACAAAGTACAATAAGACTGAAACATTCAACCACAATGATTGATACAGACAATCACAATAGAAAATCATCTTTCATCAATGTTTGGATCATCTGTTGTCAAAAGCACAATAATGAACACACATAAAACACAGATGCATAATAGCAAAAACATATTCTTTAAAATAATGTTTTAACATGTGACCATTAATTGATCTCACTTATCAAACTATAAAATCAAAACCAGCTTGCAGTTTAAAGATGTAGTTTAAGGCAATCACTAGTCAAATGCATTTAAAACATAGGATCATAAGAGATCCAGGTGAGGTATAAAATCAGGATCATAACAGATCCAGCTGAGGTATAAAATCACGGTTAAGGTATACAATTCACAGTCGTGATTTGATCAATTTGTAATCTGCAAAGTTACAGTGTCCTCAATTTTAGGATTACTTTACGTTTACTTCATTACATATTAAATCAAAAGACTATGGCATGATAACATAATTACATTACTTCAACTATCAATCATTATGTCATTTCAAAATCTGAAGGGAAAATTAAACAATTCTCAAAATGTTTAACAATCTGAAAAGGAAAAGTTAGGCAAATATTCAAAGACTTTTGTAAAACCTGGAAAGGAAAGTTTAAACGTTTAAAACTTGAACCATCATTTTAGGTCTGTCTGTGCATGGGTAATACGTTGAAGAGTAGTGTTGTTAAGCCTGATTGCTGGACAATTAAGGATATTAACATTATCTGTTATAATATTAGAAATATCTTATTGTTCAATACCTTATCTGAAAATATCAATTAATTTATTTTGTTTAGTATGAAAGTGTAATCTGATCTGACAAAATGTATTTATCACCACTATTTAACACATGTCTGTTCATTGGAAATATAAAAAACAATCATTAATTGTACATCTGTAAACATCTGGTCATTCAATTCAAATGTTATCTTTGTACAAGAGCTGGAAGAACATGTCCTCCTGACTCGTTCTCCTCCTCTCTTTATGACACAGAATGGCTGGTGTGTAAAGGCATCCTGATACTGTAGATTAGCACTGAGGTGCTGATTAGCTCAAAACTCTTCTTCATCAGTGCGCCATATTTCAACCCCCCCAATTGCTCTGGTTTTGTGTGGCTCAGTAGCACTGTAGTTGATCCCCCCCCCAGTTAAATGGAGGCTCATCTGCCTGCATTCCTTCTGCTATCTGCTTGAGAGCAGTGCAACTGCCTATTCCAAGTGGCACATCCAGCCCACCGAGCAGAAAGGTGAAGAAGCATCCCATCTCCTCAGAAAGTTGAAAATTAGAATCCTCTCATCTTGAACGACCTCGTGCCTCCTTGCCCGTGGATGGGGGTGCTCTCTGCCAACCCACTCTCATGGCAATTCGTGTTCACCAACACGATTTTCCCCTTTTTTTCATGTTGCACAGCACGATTTTAAAAGCAATGTATTTCTACTGGTAATGACGCTCATGGAAGCACGGCATTCGTTTGTATCGGCTGCCCTTAAAGGCAATGTGAGCGTCCATTCTCATTGGATAACGGAGAATTGTACACCCGTAAGTAAGTATTCCCCTTGTTGTCGATTGATTTTACAGTGATATCTGCACTACTCATCGACTAAAAAACACCAGATTATCCTTGTTAATTACACAACATTGATTGGTTTAAATTGTGTGCAATGCTTTTGTATTTTTCCCCTTCGATTCGGAGAAACAAATGTTTTTTCGGAGTAAAGGATAGCAGAAGACACTACACTACCCAGAATCCGCAGCTATTGTTTGGACTACACCATGTGCTCTGTTTGACAAACCCCGTGATAGTCCTCAAGCTCTGTGATTGGAGAGTGTGCTCCGAGGGTTACCCGAGCCTCGAACAGCACTTGAAATGGGATGGAACCACGGCAGACTGTCCAAAACTGGATTTGAACGGGTCTACCGCGTCCCCAGAACTACACATGCTGGCTATTCTGTTACGCAACATGTTCTCTATCTATGGCACGTCTCTACTGGGAGTTGTAGTTTTAAAAGACGTTTTCGTATTTCCCATAATAAGAAGTTGCCAGTATTAAACTGTGTACATCCCTGGAGGTTTAGGGGATAGGAAACACTCAAATTTAAAACATATAATTAATATATGGGTGAAAATTGCTTGTGCCCATAATGGGCAGCATTAATATATATATACACACATGCCAGCTAAGGTCAGAAGAGCTTTATTTAACAGCTGGTCTTACGTTTGTGACCCCTGTTGTTAATTGATAACATTACATTACATTACATGAATTGATAAGCCTGAAACATGCACTTGTCAAGGTTCAGAGGCACATTTTGCAAATATGGCAGTAGCCATCGATCAGATAAAATATGCAAATATGCAGTGGTGTTTATTTGTAAATCATTTAGTATAATCACACAAATTCTGTGTTTTATATTTAACAATTCTGTGTTCTTTATTTATTGATTGTTCAATACCTGACAAGGCCGGAGATGAAATATCTACATACATCTTATAAGAGTATAATACATTATGTATAATATCAGTTAAAATAAGTGCTTCAACATAGTTAACATTGCTGGAGGTATGCACAAATATTGATAGATGTCTTGTAATGCACTATTGAGGAACCTGCGACCCAAGTTTTTCATTCAATGCATAACTACACCATAGTTGTGTAGGCCTATATGATATGTCAATAAACCTGAGAACATTTTGAAATCTTGAAAGGGATGTGCGAAATAGTCATTATATACAGTCTTTAATTAACTATTAGTAGAGAATAAGGAGTAATGAATATACTTTATAGGGATCCTATTAATATCTAATAATAAAAATAATGAAATTCAATAACATGCTTTAACCACTAGGTGTCCCTTTATATCAGCTGTGCACCTTTATGGTGTACAGCCTATCTACCAATTGGATCAAATATAAAATTTAGCCGAATTAGTGTTGATACTGCAAGGAGACGTATTGTGTGAAAATAAATGTAAGATGTTGTTTAATGGCTGATATATTTATGATCCACGTCACGTTTTTAGTTCCTCATGTTTGTCTAGAAGTCTTCTCATCAGGGTTCTATAAATACAGAACTACGGCAGATATATCATATTTATTGCAGCCGAACCGTGTATTACAATGCCGTTATGTGATGACTTTCAAAGAGA
The DNA here is from genome assembly GCA_902827135.1 of Harpagifer antarcticus. NCBI lineage: Eukaryota > Metazoa > Chordata > Actinopteri > Perciformes > Harpagiferidae > Harpagifer > Harpagifer antarcticus. Next base: position 8,738,336 of record CADEHL010001049.1, on the reverse strand, counting down.
AAAGCAAGTGCACTCGGAATAAAGTATTATTTTTTTTTTTTTTAAATGTTTTCGGTCTGTTTCCGGTATTTGTTAATGACGATGTGCTGTGAGATGTGAGACTGGAATTGCACAGGGGAAAATAACGTAGGCTATCTTTAGATGCGGATTTTGTTAAACTAATATGTTTGCGCTGTGGACCAACACTATACATTGACGGGGAAGGGGGTAGCAATAAAGATAACACCATTAAACAGTTACACAACATAACAGAAATAATATCGATAGCAGCGTCCCTAGCAACCACCTTGGTAACAATGAAAACGTTCTTTGGACGCAATT